>CAWUFW010005941.1:835000-1238396 GCA_963921515.1 Calotriton arnoldi
GCCTCGAACATATATTTACCACTACTAATAATCACTTCCCAACATTTTCCGACAAGGCAATGGTTTTAGTTCCAAATAATTTATCAGGAGGATGCTTTCCCTAGCCTCTTCCTTCTGCTCATTTGTGCCCAGTATTTTTTTTTACCATTTGTAAGGTGACTTTGCTCATCTGCTCAGGATTGTTTCATTGCTCTATGCAGCCAATTATCACGAGAATATCCTCTACATTGTATTTCTGGCTTCTACAAAGGTCCTACAAAGCCTACTGATATAAGTCGAGAGCTGGGCTGGCCCAAACTCGATCCCAGTATCTAACAGGGCAAAAAGCTATGCTCCAGTTTTACTATCTAGGCAGATGTCTAGATTTCTTGCCTAGCCTAATTCTTATATTGGTTTTCTTTGGGATTATGCCTTAAGGTCAGTCTCAGATATATTTGTAATACCTAAGCCATCATTTCCATGTTTGGGCAGGATGTGCTTCGTTGGCGTGCATTTGGCAACATAAATAGAGTCCCTTGGTAGTTTCATCTCTAAATCCACGAGAATTGACCTTATAAATTATGGTACCTCAAGCAGTTTGTTCAAGATAGGTGAACAAGAACATATCTCATTCTCACATACTAAGAAATAATTTGGGATTGCATTAACTGGCAATTGATTTAGATTTGATTTTATTTGCATTTAATTGGGTCATCAATGGTGATCGTTTCACCTTCTTTCTCCCTCATGCTTGACCAAGACAATCCCTGCTGAGCATCGACAGAAAAGTTGCCTACATTGATCTGCTAAGACCGATGTGATGGTCGCAGGGTTAAGTTTAAGGTTGACTGTATCAGAGCCTCTGTTGCGTGATACTGCAGAGTGCTGGTTCAGGTCTGCAGCGTGCTGGCTCATGTGTCTAGTTGTAACAGGACTTGACTTGAGTGGTTGTGTTGTTTCTACTGTCGCCACCTCCTCCCCCAGGGACTTTCAGTACTGTCTTTTTCCTTAACATCACAGTTGTTTTTTACGGCCCATGCTTTAGCCCTTGTTCCACAGATAATAGTTATCCATGGAACAACTGTGAATTTAATAGACTCCCGACGTAAACGGGCGCCGTCCACCTACTCTTGAAGGTACCCGTTGGGCATGTGAGGCAGGTTTAATAAACTCTGGGTCCAAACTGTGGGGGGGGGGGAGGGGAGGGGGCCATAGGCCCGCTCCCCAGGCTAGTTATCACTCAAGATCATCTCTGTTGCTAATGTGGCAGGACTGCACGGTGGCAGCAATAATGGAGGCAGTGGAGAAAACCAAACCCTGATGTGCAAGCCGCACTGAATCCTAGACCGCCACCTTCTGCGTATTCAGGGAGGGTTCCAGGAGTCAAATGCAACCAGAAGCAGAGCTGCCTACACCGTTCCGAGCTAGAGCTCGGCCTTATCGTCTTACCTGCTACTGGTGCGGAGCATCAGGATATGGTCCTGAAATGCACTGTACGCCTGTCGTGCCCTGAGCGCCCGCTCCATTCCTCTACGACTCAAGCCTGTACTATCCGTGCATGTGAAGCAGCTGGAGCAGGCGGGGGCACGTACAATGCAAGGAGCCGGCTCAAACCGTCTCCAGGCTGCGGGAAGGTACCTGCAGCCGGCGGCGTCCTCGTCGGGGCTGGTGATAGTGCTGGTGTCCGCTCCTCGGCTCCAGCTGTTGCTCGTCCTCTAGCCACTCGGAGGGGGCTGGTATGTGGAGCGCTGAAGCACCCGAACAGTGCCAAGTCAAACTAAGAGCCGGTGGCTCTAAATGGCCCATGGGCGGCCTTCAGCAACCCCTGCTATGGCTTCCCACTGCTGTCCTCTCCAACCCTCCTCCCTTACCGCTACTTGCAGGAACAGGCACGCAGGCAGCAGCACCGAAAGCTGTTTCGCAGCATCCTTGCCTCGAGTCTGGCCACTCCTCAGTGTTTCCCCTTCCTCAAAGTTTGCACTATATAAATACCACATACATACCTATACAACTTGTGAACTGGAATTAATTTATAGAAATCTGATACAGCTGCAGATATCTGAAGGTACTGAAATATGTAAATGTTTCTGTATGTGAAATTGTAACTGGTGAGCACATCCAACTTATGGGTGGTTTGTCCACATTGAACAGTGTTTTTCCAGTGTAGAAACCCCTTTCTACAATTCCTTACAAATATTGTTGTTTCTCATTCCCCCAGCTGGAAACTGATCGAATTCTGCTCTTTATACTTGTAAACTACCTGGTGGACCCAATGAGGAATGCACATGAACCTGCTCCTCCTTCTAGATTTCTCAATGTAGAAAATCCACCATATCGGCAGATTATCCAGGTTATTTTAACAAGGAGTCTGGTTTTACCACAAAAATGTTTTTTAATAGCCAAGTTAAACTTTGGTCAGCAAAAAGTTTTATGAATCGTGTAATGAAAAACTATACTATGAAGACCAGTGGGTTATTGGAGGGAAAGACCAGAAGGAGGATGAGTAAAGTTTATGCATAAAAGGGCAGCCTGTACAGAAAGACCGAGATAGGATAAGGAGGGGGCACTAAGTAAACAAAAATATCATTTAAAATAGGGAGGAATAGATCGATACCCAAGAGAAGCATACGTAGGAGGCCAAGGCTTTGGAGATGAATTCCCACCCAAGGCCTGTTTTATGCACTACCGCTTAGAGGTATGACCAATTTACCCTGTTGAATGCCTTTTCAGCGTCAAGCGAGAGAAGACAGGCCGGGATGTCTAGTCGGTGCGTCTTTTCTACCAAGTGGGCTATGCACCAGACATTATCTGCCCCCTGTCGCTGGTGAATCAAACCCACCTGGTTGAGGCTAATAAGGCCAGGGAGATACGGGTCGAGGCAGGAAGCTAGTATTTTAGTAAAGAGCTTGGCGTCCGTGTTGAGAAGGGGCTATTGGGCGGTACGAGGAGCATTGTGCTGGGTCCTTGCCCGCTTCAAGTATAAGAGAGATCTCAGCCGCTGCCATTGTGGGGGTGAGGCCTGTGTCCTGGGAGAAGGAGTTAAACAGACGCAAGAGGTGATCTTGCAGTTGGGGAAGAAATAGGTGGTAAAAGAGCACAGGAAGCCAGTCTGGTCCGGGGGTTTTTCCTAAGGGAAGGTCCCAAACGGCAGCGCGCAGCTCTTCTGCTGTGATAGGGCTGTCCAGGAGAGTAACATGGTGTGGGGATAAAGGTTCCCAATTGCATTCAGTGAGGTAGGAGTGAAGCCTCGTGGGGGAAGGATCTTCTTGGGAGTACAATTGCTGGTAATAGTTCAGGAAGGCCTCTAGCTTGTCCCTCTCAGCAGTTGCCCATCCTGAGCTCCCTATGTGAATTTTAGCAATGTGTATCTTAGCGTGCAGGTGGCGCAGCTTACGGGCTAAGAGCATGCCCACTTTATCACCACCCTCGTAGTATCTCTACTGTAGGGACAGAGGGTACGCTCTGCTTTGCCTGTGCAGAGGGTGCGCAACTGGCCTCGCAGTAGGGCCAGTCGCCTTGTCCAAGCGCTCCACTTGCTTAATCTAGGCTGAGAGTTTAGACGCCTCCCACCCCTGTGCGATGGCGATGGTTATTGCGCCCCTCATAGTAGCTTTAAACCTATCCCAAAGTGTGTGTAGGGAGATCTCAGGTAGCGCATTAAGTTGGAAATAATCAGTAATTCCCTTGCGCATCTCCTCCACATCCACAGGATTGCGCAGAAGATGTGGGGATAAGCACCAGCCCGGGGTGGACTCGGGGCGGGCCGCCCCATCACAGGTGAGTTCTAGGTGGGCATAGTCAGAGATAGAGATATCGAATAGTTTCTTACCTGTCGGTATAGTTTTGCAGCTTGAAGACTTTCTGGATTCACTATGCTGTGCATTATTCCGCGGTCTAGTGGTTGGGTCCGGAATCGTAGTCTTTTTTCTGGTTTTTTGTGTGTTTTTTTTGTGTAGCCCAGGTGGGCGTCGACGCCCCACCATTTGGTGTCCTTCCGTGACGTCGGCGCGCTTCCTCCGGAAGCTCCCACCCTTGGGCGCCACCTTCGGATTCTTTTTTTCTTGTCTTGTGCTTGTGTTGTTTATCCTTTTACCCTTTTTAAAGGTGTTTTCCATTTGTTAGTCCCATCTTCCTCCTGTCTCATCTTTCTGGCGGAGGCGGGTGGGTTCGCTAGTGAATCCAGAAAGTCTTCAAGCTGCAAAACTATACCGACAGGTAAGAAACTATTCGCTTTGCAGCGTGAATCTTTCTGGATTCACTATGCTGTGCATAGATTTTGTAGCGGTTCGCTATATTTGTGGCGGCTGGGTGGAAGATGAGCGTTGGTTGTTGAATATATGTTGAAGCACTTTTTGACCTACTTGTGCTTCCTTGTTCATCTGTATATCCACGCAGTAGTGCTTAGTGAATGTGTGCACTGAAGCCCATGTTGCCGCCAGGCAAATGTCTTGGATAGGTGTGTTTGCTAGGAAGGCTATTGTTGCTCCCTTTTTCCTTGTTGAGTGAGCCTGAGCTGCTCCCTGTAGCTCTTGGCCTGCCTGTTTGTGGCAGTATTGAATTGTTTGTGCGATCCATCGTGCAATGGTATTTTTCGTCACAGGTCTGCCCAGGAAACTGCTTGCGAAGGACACAAAACTGCTTTGTTTTTCTACAATCCTTAGTCCTTTCGATGTAAGGCATTACTGCTCTCCTGGCATCCAGAGTGTGCAGTGCCCTCTCAGCGCTGGTGGATGGTTTCTGGAAGAAACTGGGAATTTGTATAGTTTGGTTTATATGGAACCTGGACACCACCTTTGGCATGAAGTGTGGGTCCGTCCTCATTACCACCCTGTCATTGTGAATCTGAATGTAGGGTTCTTGTAGTGTGAGTGCCTGCAACTCGCTCACCCTACGTAGCGAGGTAATCGCTACCAGAAAGGCCGTCTTTATTGTGAGCATATGTAGCGATGCCTTGTGGATGGGTTCGAACGGTGCTTTCATAAGCTGTGTTAGAACTACATTGAGGTTCCATGCAGGCAGTGGCATCCTCTTTGGCGGTGCTATTCTTTTGGCTCCTTCTAGGAATCTTTTTACTACTTGAGATGTAAAGAAGCTTTTCCCTGTTTCTCCTCTTGTATAGGCTACTATTGCTGCCAGGTGCACTCTTAGCGAAGTGCAGCTTAGGTTACTTTTTAGTAAGTGTGTTAAGTATTTTAGCACAGTTGATTCTTTAGTGATTCTCCTGTGGAGCTTTTTGTTGATGCACCATTCAGTGAATCTCTTCCACTTTGCTGCATAGCATTTCCGTGTGGTGGGTCTCCTCGCTTCTCGCAGCACCGCCAGCGTGCTTTGTGGAAGCTTGAGGTGAGCGAACTCTAAGTCCTCAGGAGCCACGCTGCTAGGCTGAGGCTCTCTGGTTCTGGATGGAGTACCCTTCCGTTTTGTAGCGAGAGCAGGTCTTTCCTTCTTGGGAACTTGTGTGGTGGTCCCTGTGCCATCTCCACGATCTGCGAGAACCAGGACTGCCTGGCCCACTGTGGTGCTACCAGAATTAGTGTCATGTTGCTTGTTATGCATTTGCTGAGCACTTTGTGCATCAGCGGTATCGGTGGAAAAGCGTAGGCAAATGTCTTTGACCAGCTCATCCATAGGGCATTTCCTTGGGATTGATGGCCTGGCTGCGAAGTATTGGCATTTTGCATTCTGGTGTGTTGCAAACAGGTCTAGTTGTGGGGTCCCCCACTTTTTGAATAATTTTTGCGTCTCCTGCGCGTTGAGCTCCCACTCGTGTGAGATTGACGTCTGTCTGCTCAGTCTGTCTGCTTCCACATTGTCCTTCCCTGGCAGATGTATTGCCAGGAGGTCTATTTGTAATGGAATTGCCAATTTCCATATCTGTTGCGCTAGATCTGAGAGCGCTACTGAGTGTGTTCCTCCCTGCTTGTTGATGTAGAACATCGTTGTGGTGTTGTCTGTTTGTACTAACACCCTTTGGCCGTACAGCTGTTTCTGGAACGCTTTTAGGGCAAGGAACACGGTCTTGAGTTCTAGGTAGTTGATGTGTTTGACGGCATCTGTTTGTGTCCATAACCCCTTACCTTGAGCAGTTTCATGTGCGCTCCCCACCCCATCTGGGATGCGTCTGTTGTGATGGTCACTGTTGGAGTTGGTGGTGTGAATGGGTTTCCCCTTGTTATGTTGCCCCTGTTCCACCATGCTATCTCTTCCTGCACTGCGTGCGTTACAACCACTAGATCTTCCCAACTCCCTGTTGACTGACCATTGCTGTTGCAGCCATTCCTGGAATGGTCTCATGTGTAGCCGAATATTGGGGACTAAATGTATGCAGGATGCCATCATGCCCATGAGCTTGCTCACTGTCCTCACTGTCAGACGTTGCCCCTCGAGGTAGCGGCGAGTCTCCTTCAGTAGTGCGAGGATCCTTTTGTCGCTGGGGAACACTCTTCCCTGAATGGTGTCGATCTTCGCACCCAGGAAGATCTTCACTTGTTCTGGTTCCAGTGAGGACTTCTCCTTGTGTATGGAGAAGCCTAGTTTTGTCAGCGTTTGTGTGACTTGCTGAGTATGTAGTTTGCATTGGTTGTAGGAGTTCACTTTTACCAACCAGTCGTCTAGGTAGGGGTATACGTGTATCCCCTGTCTTCGCAGATGTGCTGCTACGGCAGCTAGGCATTTGGTGAATACTCTTGGCGCTGATTTGAGGCCGAAGGCTAGGGCCGTGAACTGGTAGTGCGTCATGCTGATGGTGAATCTGAGCAGACGCTTGTGTCCTTGGTTTATGGGGATGTGTAGGTAGGCATCCTTGAGGTCTATTGTGGACATAAAATCCCCGTGCCTTATTTGAGGTATGACCTCTTGTAAGGACGTCATCTTGAACTTTTGAGTTTTGATGTATTTGTTTAGGAACCGTAGGTCTAGTATGGGCCTTAACGTTTCGTCTACTTTTGGTACGAGGAAGTAGTTGGAGTACACTCCTGTGCCCTTTTCTCTGTACGGCACCTTTTCTATAGCCTGTTTGTGGAGGAGTTCTTGTGCTTCCTGCCACAATAGTGACAGCTCTTTTGTTGAATGTTTTTTGTTTGTTGGCCTCTTCTTTGGTGGCCTCTTTACGAGTTCTATGCAGTAGCCGAACTGTATGATGTTGAGTATCCACTTGTCGGTTGTTATCTTCTCCCACTCCTGGGAGAAGTGTTTTAGTCTTCCTCCTACGGGCGTTGTATGATGGTAAATTTGTAATTTTTGTCTGTGTCTTTTGTTGTGCCGCGGCACTTGCGATGTTGGGGGTGCGGGCACGTGTTGTAGTGTGGAGTCACTTGGGGGCGGGCTGCTGGCCGCCTCTTCTTGTATTGCCTCGTCCGTTTGGTCGGCTACGAAAGGACTGGCCCCGCTGTTGGTTCTGCCAGCCTTGTTGCTGCTGACCCTGTTGTGCCTGGCTGCTTCCCTGAAATGTTTGCTGGAAGGCCTGGTGCGATGTTCCCGGCTGGTTTCCACCTCTGCCGTTTGGTCTTCGTGAGGGGTGCCCCTTCTCATACCCCTGAACTGTAGTGCTCCCATGGACCTTGCCGTTTCGTTGTCTTTTTGAGCTGCGTCAGCGTCTCGTCTACGGGTGTGCCGAACAGCTTTTCCCCGTTGAAGGGCAACTTCAGGATGTTGTTTTGTACCTCCGGCTTGAACCCGGAGATCCTGAGCCAGGCATGTCTCCTCTCTGTCACCCCGATCATCATCAGCCTGCTTGATGTATCAGCTGCGTCTAGGGCCGACTTTAGGCAGGTGTTGGCCATGTTCTTCCCCTCCTCCACCAGGTGTGCTGCTCTCTGCTGGTTTTCTGTGGGGAGCAGTTTGAGCAACTGCCCAACTTCTTCCCAGTGCTGGTAGGCGTGCCTATTTATAAGGGCGTTGGAGTTGGCAAAGCGCCAATGTATTGCCACATTCCTTTCAATTTTCCTCCCTGTGAGGTCTATCCTCTTGCTCTCCTTGTCTGGGGGCGGACCGGAGTTTGTGGGAACGTTGGCCCTCTTCCTGGCTGTTGCTGTTATTATTGAATCAGCTGGCACAGATCCCTGGATATATGGTGGATCCTTTGAAGAGTGTTTATATTTTTCTCAGTTCTGGGTGTGACCGATCTGCAGGTAGATGGCTCCTTGAAAGCTTCCCTGCCTTGGTCTAGCACACTAGGGAGCATAGGAAGGAATTGGCTCCTAGTTTGTGTTGGTAGCAGTGTTTCCAGGAGAAAACAGGCTTTAGGCTTTTCCTCCTCCATTTCCACTCTATAGGTGGCTGCCGCGTTCCTGACGACCATGTTGTACACTCCTATGTCGTCCGGCGGCGAAGGCCTCGACAGATATGTCTCCACGGCCTCCTCCGGGTCTTCGGCGTCGAGATCCTGCCATTCCAGGTCTTGAGCCTCCGAGGGTGTCGAGCCGTAGTGCGTCTGCTGGTCGTTCTCACCCTCCGTATAATCGTACAGGACCTCTTCGTCCTGTTCCGACGGTTCGGGAGTTTTCGGCGGCTCGGTGCTGTCAAACTCCTCTTGCGTTTCCGCTTCGACGACCGTCGAGGGCTTCGAAGGGATGGTGTATCTACTCATCCGGTCTTCGAAGTCCTTCTTCTTTTGGATGATACTGGCCATTTCGGCCTCAAGCCTTTTCTTCTTCCTCTCCATCTCCGCCGCTTGATCGGCGTCGAGAGTTTCGGCAGTTCTCTTCGAGGTCGTAGTTGACGGCGGAGGTGCCTTCTGCTCTTTCCCCTTCGGCGTCGAGTGCGGTTTCTCGGAACCGTGCTTCGACGACCTGGGTGTGTCAAGAGCTTTCGCCGACCGGGAGTCCTTTTCGAAGGATCCGCTGGGCTGTTTGTCCCTGGATGCAGCTTCGGTCGTCGAGTGCTTAGACGCCGGTGCTACTTTCGAGGACTTTGGCTCGGATTTTCGAGAGTCTGTCAGGGTTCTTTGGGTCGACGTGTCTCTTACCTCCTTCCTGGAAGTGTTATCGGTCTATACGACCGTGCAGTCCTCTGGTCCCTCGGCGATGTTGTCCTCTTCCCCATTGGAGAGGCCCAGGTCCCGCAGCGACGGAGGTGGCCCTTGGCCCTGCATGCTGTAGTTTGCTGTCCTCTGTATGTCCCTCACCCTGAGGGTCTTGGCGGCGAATGCTGCGCAGGGGTTGCAGTCGTCGCTTCGATGGTCGATCGGTAGGCAGAGGTTGCAGACTGGATGTTGGTCTTTCTGTGCGAACTTGTGGTGGCAGTTACGACAGAACTTGAATGGTGTCTTGTCCATTCCCGCGCTCAGGGAGCCCCCTGTGTGCGCATTCTCCGTTGGACGTCGAAGTTTCTTCTACCTCTCACCAGCTTCGTCGTCCCGGTAGTATGTTCTTTGTCTTTTGATGAAGATCTCCAATTTTTCTCGGTTCTTTCTGCTTTTCTCTTACTTCTTCTCTCCTCTTCCAACTCTGGAGCTCTTCACGACGATCCAGACCCAACGGCGGAAAAAATAATCTGAAGATGGCGCCCAAGGGTGAGAGCTTCCGGAGGAAGCGTGCCGACGTCACGGAAGGACACCAAATGGTGGGGCGTCGACGCCCACCTGGGCTACACAAAAAAAAACCAAAAAAAAAGACTACGATTCCGGACCCAACCACTAGACCGCGGAATAATGCACAGCATAGTGAATCCAGAAAGATTCACGCTGCAAAACTGAAAGTTCTGCCGTGCACAGGTGGTGAAAGATAGAGGGGGTGACAAAGGCATAATCTATGCGAGAATAGGAAGCATGCACATGTGAGCAGAAGGAGCAGTCCCCCACGTCAGGGTGTTTATAGCACCATGCATCAGTCAGCCCGCTGTCCTCAATGTCCCTCTTTAGACTTGCAGACATAGCCCCAGTGTTCTGGAATGTCGTGCTGCTTCTGTCTAAGGAGGGGGTCCCAAACCAGATTGAAATCCCCGCAAACTATAATGTCTCCCTCCACCCCGTATAGATGCACTCGCAGGATGTGTCTGATATACGCGTCTAGCGAAGTGTTGAGGGCATAGAGGGTAAGTAGCGTCAGTTTGCGTTGCCCCCGGGGTATCTGAAGGGACTGGTAGCGACCCTCCCTATCCCGAGTCTCTTTGACTACAGAGGTGTAAAAGCTAGCTTTGCCGAGGATAACCACTCCTAATGTTCTAGAAGTGGTATATGCCCAGTACCGCTTAGGGTATTTCAGGTGTTTTATGCGGTGGAGGTCAGCCTTCATCAAGTGGATATTCTGGAGCATAAGGACATCTGGGTCATGTTGCAGCATATAACGCCAAATTTGCTTCTGCTTGTTCGTGCAATTTAAGTCCCCCACGTTTAGTGAGAGCAGTTTAATATCGCCCATGATAGGTGGGCGGTCGAAGGGTGTGCTGGGGCGGGGAGAGGGGGGGGTTGTGTGCGTGGACTGGCAGTTAGATGGGAGTGCACAGTCTGTCTGGGGAGGAAAAGGCTATCCCTGCTCCCGGATTTCCTGGTCATCGCTGTGGCAAGCCTGTGTGCATTTGCCCAGCCTGGCTGTAGCTCTGTGCTAGGCCCGTCTTGGGGCTTGGTGGTAACTAGGAAGCCTGACTCCCATCCGCCTACAGTAGCAAACACCCCTTCGCCTCCGTCTTTATTGCACAGAGCGTGACCTGCAAGAAAAAACATGACAAAACAGGTAACAGCAGCGGACCAACAGGGTCCAACTAGGACTTCTTCATTTTGCGGAGATAGGCACCAAGGTGCCCAATACCGCTGGAGGACTCACCCTTTAGAAGAGAAAGTCTGTGGTGGGCGGCCATCAGGAGCGCAGGGGGACAACGGGATTCGATCATCGTGGCTCCCTACCATCCCTGAGGCCCATCATCTACAACGGCAGATCGAGAGGAAGGGCATGTGGCAGCAGTTTCTTTTCCTTGTGCGCGTGGCCACATCTAGCCCGCTTCGCAGTCAAATAGAGCCAGCGGTAGTAGGGGCAGGGGAGGCTCCTCTACTGAGGGTACGTAAGTGTCTCATGATATCTTTGTGTGTCTTGGGAGGATGATTCCACCTTCTGTCTATCGGGCCATTGCTGAGGGACCGTGGCCCATTAGGGTTTGAGATCACAACCTGAGGGGCCCAGGTGGGGGGGGGGGGTCATCCTCTTTCTGAGATTCGTCTGAAAGTCCCAGCAGTGTTTTGGCCTCTGCCAGTAAGTGCAGTGCGCAGCGCCTGCCTTCCCATTGGAACAGGAGAGCAAAGGATAGCCCCACTGATAGCGAAACTTTTTTTTTTTTTTTAATTCTCTTTATTCAATTTTGCAGTTGTACAGATTATTACAATGACCGGCACATGTATTATCAACCGGCTGTCTCCTATCATAGCCTAGGAAAGCGGTCTTAAAGCTGTCGTTACACATGTACACGTTTCAAGGTCGCAACTGGGCCTGCTCTACTGACATTCCAATGCAGGTGGTAATAATCAACTTCTGAGCCCTTTCTGTGGTCACGGGAAAAAGAATAGCAAACAAAGAAAAAGCACAACGATACGTGCCATTACAGTCAAACAGGATGGGGGAGGGAAGTCAGAGGGGAAAAGTGCAGGAAGGGGAAGTCGCTCAAGGTTGTCGGGTCGGGAGGATCGCGCATCAGTTGTGTTTTCGTGCGTGTCAGGTGTGCGCTGCGGTATCCCTAATCTGCTGGGATGTGGGGGAGTGGCGGCTCCTCCTCGGTTGCGTGCGACCAATGTATTGCAGCAGCGGGCCCCATACATCTTTCGGTCGGGACTGTGCGGGCATTAGATCCCAGTATGCAGACAACTGTTCCTGGCAAAGCGCTGTATCACCGAGCCATGCCTCTTTTTGTGGTGCCCGTGCCCTACCCCATGTCATTGCGATTCGGCGCTTAGCAAGGAGCAGGGCGGTAAGCTTCCTGCTATCTGCCGGGAGGTCTTTTACGTAGCAAAGCAACGCCGTCAGGGGGGGATCTATCTATGGAGGCTCCTGTCATATCTTCTATTGCGTCAAAAACAGTTGCCCATTAGTGCTGAACGTGGGGCATTCCCATGCCAGATGTAGGAACGTTGCGTCAGGCGGGCCACACCGCTGTCAGCGCGCCTCAATGATTAAGCCTACGTTTTTGAGCCAGACTGGTGTCCTTTAGAGACTGTGGAGTAATTTAAAGTGAATAAGGCGCAGTCTGTAGTTCGGGGAGAGGGCACATGCCTGCGTGCAGCAAAATGTCCATTGGTCTTTCGTGATAAGGACGCCTAATGCTGCCTCCCAATCCCGATGAGCCCGAGCTGTGCGCACTGGTGCTGTGTGTTGCATATCAGTGTAGAGGCGCGTGACTAGCTTGCGCGGTGAGGGGTTTTTCAGGAACCGCTGTGGAGGTTGGAAGGTGGGGGGTGCCACCGGGAAGGAGGGCAGATAGGCGCGCAGCTGGTAGTATTTTAGCCTACTTTTAACTTATTTAATTTTGTATAATTGGTATTTTTAGAATTGGTACTGGCTTGCAGTGTTTTGCACTTACCTTCGCTTCGCTTCCCGCTGTTTCCTGCCCGGTTCCGCCACGGCTGATGTGCCGATTGTGCGGAGAGCGATGCAGCGCGGATTCCAACTTCCGCTGGCACATAGTTTACGACACTTCCGGCAGCACGGGGTCTAGTCTTCACCATCCCACACTATATTAGATGGGGATGGTGCGGGCGCGCCGAAGGCATGCCCGTCTGCGCCCGTCCACGCCTGGACCGGGCCCAGGGCCAGAAACGCTGGTCAATTACCTATCAATCCAGTAAGGTACACAGGAAAGGTACTACTTGATTTTGCCCAGGTTAAAGGGAGCTGTTGTATTTTTAATCTGATTAAAAATCAAGCACATGCAAAACAAAACTGTGCCTGTGGTTTCGCGCTCCCACCGCAAAAGATGGTCAAGGCGCTCCAAATTCCCAGAAACAACCATGAGGCAAAGTTGTTACAACCCCCAGACCAAATAAAAGCACGCTGTGGCCTCAATATCAGATCCATTGCCAAACATAAGTATGAGGTAGCAGACATATCATCATATAAGTTAGATGTCCTGTTCCTCACGGAAACCTGGGCCAACGCTGCCTCAGACCCGGATTTTGTGGTAGCAGCTCCGCAGGGTTTCCTATCATTCAGGGTAGACAGGCCAATAAAGAGGGGAGGAGGGGGGGGGGTGGCAGTAATATATAGGGAAAAGTTCGAAGCCACCTTCTCACCAGCTCCCACACCTTACTATGAAGCATTGCATTTCACCTTAGCAGCTAATGCTAAAAAAAACCTTTAGGGGCATACTTCTCTACCATCCCCCAGGCACCAGAAGTACGTTTACCAATAGCCTAGATGTGCTCTTGGAACCCATCCTCTCCACCGATGAGTTCACCATTCTGGGCAATTTTAATGTTTACCTGGAAGATAGGGGGGATAAAGACACCAGTTCTCTACTAGAGACCCTAGGCCTATCTCAATTGGTGCACAAGCCCACTCATGAGGCAGGACACACTTTTACATCCGTATCAGGCCTAAAAATAAATGACGTTCACCCTCTCACGTGGACAGACCACTCTTTAGTCACATTCAATTACACTATCCCTAAAGTCCAGAAAGGAGGAGTAGTTGAAACTCACTCATTAACATATAAGGCCTGGAACAAGGCTGATAAAGCCACGCTTCGCATCCAACTGGATAGGACACGACCTCCGTTAAATGTGTTCCCAGACTTAGCAGTTAGCGAATATACGGATTGGCTTAGTGAAGCAATTGGGGCCACGGTACCCACCGTAAAAATTTCAGGGAACCGCAACCTACCTTCAGCCCCTTGGTTTACTGAGGCCTTACGACAGGAAAAACAAAAATGTCGTAGTCTGGAAAGACGCTGGAGAACAAAATATGATACAACAGACAAAGGCATTTATAAAGTAGCTTTAATTCATTACAAAACTCTGCTGATCGCAGAAAAAAAGGCATGTTTTACGAGGCAGATTGAAAAGCGAAGAACTCCTCCAAAGAACTGTTCGGGGTAGTAGAGAAGCTTTCCTCTCTGCCAAAGAAAAAATGCACAAAGAACAACCACAGTTTTTGTGAGGTAATTGCTGACGCTTTTAGAAATAAAGTCAAAAATATCTATGATTCTTTTGAAACTATCCCCACTCCGGTTCCTATTGACATACGCCCATACGCAGATCCCAGTGATGAGATTTTTCACAGCTTCTTGCTGGTTAACACGGAACTAGTGGAAAAACATATCAATGAAACTAAATCTGGGTCCCCTCTAGATCCTTGACCTCCCGCTTTTGAAAGAAATAGCGAAGGAGGTTAGCCCTTTGCTTACAGAAATCTTTAACAATATGTTCATTTCCGGTACCTTTCCGTTCATGTGGAAGGATGAGTCAATACTGCCTCTGATAAAAAATAAAAAAATAAATATAGATGACTGACCCCCAATAACTATCGCCCGATATCCAGATTGCCACTCCCGGCAAAAATAGTGGAGAAAATTATGAACAGGCAGCTATCCCAGTTCATACAAGAAAATGACTTACTCGATCCCTCCCAATTTGGTTTTCGCCCAGAACACAGTACAGAAACAGCACTAAGTAAAGCCACCGAAGAGATCAGGAAGATGATGGATAAGGGGGGCGCTGCCGCCCTCATCCTCCATGATCTTTTGGCAGCCTTCGATACTGTGGATCACACCCTACTGCTATCGCGGCTGGAAACGCTAGGGGTCAAGGGCCTGGCACTAGCCCTGCTGTCCTCTTTTCTAAAGGATAGGAGACAAACGGTGGCACTAGGCCAGTCCAAATCAACACCTTACGTCCTCCCATGCGGGGTCCCACAGGGCTCGTCGCTTAGCCCGGCACTTTTTAACATTTATGTTTCAGAACTTGCCCCGTTGATCCAAGACTTCGGCTTTAGCATTACTTCATAGGCCGATGACACCCAGATGGTGGTGGCAGCGTATAAAGATCAAGTCTCCCCATCAATGCAGTTTCAAAGCTGTATGGTGGAAATAAATAGATGGATGGGAAACAACTATCTTAGGCTCAATTCCGGGAAAACCGAAGTGGTAATCTTTGGGAATCTGCAACCCAGATGGGATGACCTTTGGTGGCCGGCGGATATGGGGGAACCGCCAAAACCAGTCCAGAAGGCAAAAAACTTGGGGGAGCCGATTGATAATAAACTCACCTTATCTCAGCAGACCAATGCCATCGTATCTACCTCCCATTTTCTGATCAAGAAATTGAAGATTCTTGACAACTCCAAAAGGGCGGTAGTGACTACACTCGTGCAGTCAAAGTTAGACTACTGCAATGGAACTTTACCTAAATATGCAGAAGCAACACCTAAAAAAATCTACAGATGATTCAAAACGCATCTGCAAGACTTCTACTAAATGTCCCTAAATATGAGTCTGTAAACAATGAAATTCGAAGACTTCACTGGCTCCCGGTGGGGCAGCGCATTAAGTTCAAGGCGCTATGTCTAGCTTACAAGGCCTTGAACGACACTGGACCAATGTTTTCAAGAAGCTCTTCCCCTGGTATCACCCAGCCAGACAACTGAGCTCTTCAGACGCCAGACTCATGATGGTTCCAAGGATCCGAACCTTATGCTGGGGAGGCCATAGTATCTCGCACGGCACAGCAAAATTATGGAATAAGCTACCATTTGCTATTAGAAATGCCGGCTCTCACCACTTTTAGAAAGGATCTAAAAACATGGCTTTTTCAGAACTAGTTGCTTCATCTAGGGCTCACCACTGTCTTAGCGCCAAGACACCTCCGGATATTCGTGCGCTCAATAAGTTTTATTAGCATAACATATTAACATAACATCTGTTTGAGCGTGGTCAGACCACCTGCCTCTCCGATGTGTTGCAGTGCGATAAAGGTGCCCTCCGGGAATACATCTCCCATTTTGGTGAGCCTAATGGATCGCAGTCTAGCGCAGGGGCTGACCTCCGCCAGAAATGGCATAGCCGGGTGTTTCATCAGAGGAGTCATGGGAGCACACATTACTTCTCGTCTTGCCCTCCCTCCCATAACATGCCAAGCCCTCACCGTGCACCCCACCGTGTCAATCGCGGTCACAGGTCGGGGTCCAGTCCGGTATAAGGATGCTGGTAGGGGGTAGCGGGGATACCTGGCGGTACTCGGGGGCCGTGTACGCCATGAAAGGAGTGGGGTATATCCAGTGATGTGCAAATTGTGCTTGGGCACACCAGTAGTAAAGGTCGAAATCGGGCGCACCAAGTCCGCCCTGCTCGAATGGGAGGGTGAGAATTTCCTAAGCTATCCTGGGCTGTTTTCCCACCCAAGCAAGAGTGACCATGTTGGAGCATAGTCGCTTCCTGAAACTGTCAGTGAGAGGGAGAGGTATGTTCGTAAAAAGGTAGAGGAGTTTGGGTAAAACGACCATCTTAGCGATGGCCAGCCGTACGGTCAGGGATAGAGGCAGCCTGATCCAGCTCTTTATGCGTTGTTCCAACCACTCCATGAATCTACCATAGCTGGAGTGTCATATTTCCTCGGGGTCCCGGCTAATCCATATGCCCAAGTATTTCACACGGTCGTACATCCACTGCAGGGGGAACTCCAAGTGGACCTGTGGGGTGGCCTCAGTTAGTGGAAAGATCATTGATTTAGCCCAATTAATTACAATACCGGAAAGTCCGCCAAACCTAAGGAACTCTGAT
This sequence comes from Calotriton arnoldi, assembly GCA_963921515.1. Classification (NCBI taxonomy): domain Eukaryota; kingdom Metazoa; phylum Chordata; class Amphibia; order Caudata; family Salamandridae; genus Calotriton; species Calotriton arnoldi. The sequence goes on from CAWUFW010005941.1 coordinate 851,672, forward strand.
TGGGGGGGTCAAGATTAGTGGCGGGTGTTTAACATAGGGCGTGACGTCGTCCACTTACAGCGAAACCAGTACTGCCCGGGGGGTGATAGTCCTCTGTGGGCATAGTGCTGCCGCAGCCGACCTGCCAGTGGCTCCATCGCCACCGCAAAAAGCAGAGGTAATAAGGGGCATCCCTGGCGGGTGCTGTGGGAGATCGGAAGCGGGGGCGTTATCACGCCATTCACCTGTATTCGCGCAGTGGGGGATGAGTAGAGAAGTGCAATTAATCTGATGAACTTGGGGCTGAGACCTATCAGTCTGAGCAGGGCAAATAAGTATGGCCATTCAAGTGAATCAAAAGCCTTGGTGGCATCAAGAAAAATTGCGGCTGCTTGCAGTTGTAGGTCCACCACTTGCATAGTGGCGAAGAGCGTGCAGAGATTGTGAGCCGTGGCCCTACCTGGGACAAAGCCACACTGATCCGGGTGCAGCACCGTGGTCAGCAGGGGCAGGAGACGCGACGCAATTAGCTTCGCCAGGATCTTATTATCCTAGTTAATCATTGAAAGTGGCCAATATCAGTCACATCTGAGAGGGTCCTTGTCAGGTTTTAAAATTGTTAATATGAGAGCTTCGCGGAGCACTCCCTTTTCTACCGAGTCTTCATACATGTCTATTAAGTGTGGAGCAAGGAGGCTAGCGTATTCTTTGTAGAATGCGGCTGATAAGCCATCTAGGCCAGGAGTTTTATCACACGGGAGGGCCCGAATGGTTCTGATGACTTCCTCCTCCATGAAGGGTTCATCCAGGTAGGCCCATTGGCTCGCCGCCAGCCACACCAGCTCCAGCATGTCGAAAAAAATCTTCCAATCCGGGCAGACTTGTGTCTAGCCGGGCCCGGTAAAGGGATGCACAGAAGGAGAACATTTCAGCCTGCACAGCCGATTGACCCACTGCCAAGTCCTCATTCGTGGTGCATAGCTCTGGAATTTAGTCGCTAGCCCAGGGCTTGCGAAGTAAACCCGCCAGCCTCCTGCCAGCCTGTTCTCCCTCCCCATATCGACGGGCTCTAGCTTCCTTTCCAAGGAAATGAGTTTCCCTGACGGCCGCTTCCTGGAATTCATCCAGTTTGGCGCGGATTGTACCCAGCAGCTTGCTACTGGGGTTGACAAAAAACTCCAGCTCCAATGCCTGTATTTCCCCTTCTAATCGTTTTAGGTCCCCCCTCACTGATCGGAGGATGCCAGCCTGTTTGGCAATACATTCACCCCTTATAACAGTTTTAAAAGCTTCCCATACGGTTGAGGGAGACTCCATCGTTCCCTCATTAAGATGAAAGTATTCGGATATGGCTCGTCTTTGGTCCTCGTGAAACACTTGGTTACAGAGCGCACCCGTTGGGAGCCTCCAAGCAAGTGCTCTAGTGGGATACTCCGGGAGGTCCAGCTTCAACATTACCGGGGAGTGGTCGGAGAGGGTCCGGGGCAGGTGCTGCACCTCCGTGATCCATGTCGCCGCATGCCAAGAGACCAACCAATAGTCTATTCATGACCATGAAGGTCCGGCAGATGTCACACAAGTACCACTTATCTCTTCAGTGTGTCTATGGCACCATACATCTACCAGGTCCCCCTCCAAGATTATGGCTTGAAGCTGGGTTGCCGCACGAGGGTGGGGGCGGCGGGAGTCGCCCGATCTGTCTTTTTGAGAAAAAAGAAACAAGGGAACCCTTATAGTCAGAAGGGACCAAGGGTTGTAGTAATTATTAAGAGACAGCGGTCCCTTACAAGGTGAGTCAATATAAGTAGCCAGAAAATTACAATCAAGATTGGGTCTATTCGTGTCTAGATAGACAGGTTTAAGAATTTAATTAACATACAATTAAAGCACAACAATCCATAACCAATAAGTGAGCAGGACGTGAAAGGGTATTGGGAAATCAGCTGATTTCCTTACCGCAGGCAGGTGACTTAAAAGTGACTTATACGGTGAGAATGCAAATTAGCAAAAGTCACAATCACAAAAACATCTTGTACTCCACAAAATTCTTAATTTACAGTTTAGAGTTTAAGATGCAGGTGTCGACGACGTTTCGATCTCCAACAAGGTTATGGGATCATCATCAGGACTATACAATAAAGCAAATGCCTGGGAAGTAGCCTGGATAAGTGTGGGAGAGATAAAGTGGGAAAGGGGGTGGGGAAAACAAAGGGGAAGAATTAAAATACTTTAGAGGTATAGTCACACAAATGAATAATCGCGCTAGAAACCCACTTAAATAAGTATTCACATGAATGAGAAACCACATACTGGAGCCCCAGTGTGGTAACGATGTGGTTAAAGTGGTAGGAGCCAATGAGGTCAGAAGGGTAAACATATGCAGCTAATAAAATTATGCACGCGTGAGACACGATAATCTTACAAGTGAAATGTACAGCGTGAAGATCACAAAGTGGGGCCCAATCGTTAGGGACCGGGTCATGGTATAGGTCTAAGCCAGTGGAGCCTGACCCGGCAGTGCTCTTGCGGAAACGCGATCGTTAAAATTACGCAGACATTGTGCTAAATGCAGCGAGAAGGCTTACTCTGAAGAGGCTTGGAGGAGTGGGTCCTGTGTAATCGCAAGAACACGTGAAGTCACGGAATGGCAGTAGTGTGGAAATAAAGGCAGCCTAAACAAGAGAAAAGGATGGGGGGGGGGGGAATGAGGTTGCTGAAGGGTCGAAAGGGAGCCGCATTGTGTGGGAGCTTACCGGAGAATGTGAGTGGTCCGTGGCAGGGCCGAGCCTTACGAATTGCCTGAAGGAATCCTCAGGTAGGGAGGGAGACCGTGCGAATCCTACGGGGTTGTTACCAATGGGGTCCCGTTGCGGTAAAACCAGAGGTAGTGTAACCGGAGTGTAATCCAGAACCTACAGGATAAGGAAGAAGGGAGCACGAGGGTAAGGGCGGGATGGGGGAATGGAGTTTCCTATAAGGGGAAGGGTGGACACGGCGCTTACCTTAATTAGGCTGGGAAAGTCAGAGAAGGCATGATGCCGGATCAAAAGCCGCGGGGAACTGAGCTCAATGGCGAGTTCCGTTGTAGTTCAATCAGGTAGGAGCGCTACTGGGGTTGGACGGTGGCTCTTATGTGTGACGCTGCGCGGGTCTGCGCATGCGTGAAGACAGAAGCACTAGAGCACCAACCCGCGAGGGACGTGTGAGTGGTGTCGGCCCTGTTCGGAGTGACATGTGCTGGCTCTGTAATAGAAGATTGTCCAGAGGTGAATGTAAAAAGCGAGGTAGCGCCGAAGGGCTGGTGGGAATGACAGAAGGACCAGGAAGAGGAAGAATGCGGAGGTGAGGGGGTTGGGGTGTTTGGGGAAATAGCTACAGCAACCTCACATTGTGGCGGCCTAATAATGCAATATGGTCAACAATTAAGGTGCTCAAATTGTAGAGTGAAAAGGCATAGAAAGAACAGGGCTAGTGCTGAATTGGCAATGTACAGAGCCATAATTAAGAATATGATGTAATATATGAACAAAATAACAGAAATTGCATAATTACAGTAGTACAGGCATATATAGTAAACAAGGTCAAAGAAGCCATCAGTTGACTTGTTAGAAGCAGCGCTCACGATGCGCGCAAGAAAAGTTGGTCAAGGTACTGATTATAGGAGATTGGTACAGTCTTCCATGCGATTTAGGCCTGTATGAAGGCTGTCCGTGCGTATAATCCATTTGAGCTCCTCTTTGTTGAGGATGCCAGTGATGTTGGAGTTCCTGGGGGGCTGTTGAATCACATTGATTACTTGCCAGCGTAGGTCATCTTCAGTATGGTCGTGAGCGGTAAAATGTTCAACTAGTGGTGCATTTGGTGTTCTGCATCGTACCCGGCTTCTGTGCTGACAAATTCTGATTCTTTGCGTGGTTTGCCCAATATAGATCAAATCGCACGGGCAAGTAATTGCGTATATTACATTTGGAGTGTTGCAATTGGAAAAATTTGTCGAAGTAAAATCTATGTTAGCATGCACAAACTTTTTGGTATCAGTTAAGTGACAAACGCTACACCCACTGCATTTGAAGTGCCCCTTTGTAGGAGGGATACCCCACATCTCCGAGTTTGTGTGCTTTTTTTGCTTGTAAGGGCTGCCCTTACCAGATGGTCTTTGATACTCTTGCTTTTCTTAAAAGCAAAAAGGGGACGTTCTAAGTTGAGTTCGCCTGCATTAAGTATTGGCCAATGTTTCAAAATACATTTCTTCACTGCATTGGAAACAGGGGAAAATGTGGTTACACAGATAGTTTTGTCACCATTGCTTCTTGTTTTGGGGCTCAGGAGTGTTTCCCTTGGGCAATACCAAGCTAGTTTGAGAGAATTCTTGACCAGTTTGCGAGGATAACATCTATTCGTCAGTTTTTTGGACAGAATCCCGCCCTTACCCTCGTGCTCCCTTCTTCCTTATCCTGTAGGTTCTGGATTACACTCCGGTTACACTACCTCCGGTTTTACCGCAACGGGACCCCATTGGTAACAACCCCATAGGATTCGCACGGTCTCCCTCCCTACCGGAGGATTCCTTCAGGCAATTCGTAAGGCTCGGCCCTGCCACGGACCACTCACATTCTCCGGTAAGCTCCCACACAATGCGGCTCCCTTTCGACCCTTCCACCTTCTCCCCAACCCCTTCAGCAACCTCATTCCCCCCATCCTTTTCTCTTGTTTAGGCCGCCTTTATTGCCACACTACTGCCATTCCGCGACTTCACGTGTTCTTGCGATTACACAGGACCCACTCCTCCAAGCCTCTTCAGAGTAAGCCTTCTCGCTGCATTTAGCACAATCTCTGTGCAATTTTAACGATCGCGTTTCCGCAAGAGCACTGCCGGGTCAGGCTCCACTGGCTTAGACCTATACCCTGACCCGGTCCCTACCGATTGGGCCCCACTTTGTGATCTTCACGCTGTACATTTCACTTGTAAGATTATCGTGTCTCACGCATGCATAATTTTATTGGCTGCATATGTTTACCCTTCTGACCTCATTGGCTCCTACCACTTTAACCACATCGTTACCACACTGGGGCTCCAGTATGTGGTTTCTCATTCATGTGAATACTTATTTAAGCGTGTTTCTAGCGCGATTATTCAATTGTGTGACTATACCTCTAAAGTATTTTAATTCTTCCCCTTTGTTTTCCCCACCCCCTATCCCACTTTATCTCTCCCACACTTATCCAGGCTACTTCCCAGGCATTTGCTTTATTGTATAGTCCTGATGATGATCCCATAACCTTGTTGGGGATCGAAACGTCGTCGACACCTGCATCTTAAACTCTAAACTGTAAATTAAGAATTTTGTGGAGTACAAGATGTTTTTGTGATTGTGACTTTTGCTAATTTGCATTCTCACCGTATAAGTCACTTTAAGTCACCTGCCTGCGGTAAGAAATCGGCTGATTTTCCCAATACCCTTTCACGTCCTGCTCACTTATTGGTTATGGATTGTTGTGCTTTAATTGTATGTTAATTAAATTCTTAAACCGGTCTATCTAGACACGAATAGACCCAATCTTGATTGTAATTTTGTGGCTACTTATATTGACTCACCTTGTAAGGGACCGCTGTCTCTTAATAATTGATCTGTCTTTTTGGGCATCAAGGAGAAAGTTGCAGTCCCCTTGCCAAATTATAGCACCTGGGCCAAGGGTGTCTATTGCTCTCCAGATCTCAGTAAAGAAATCAGGATCATCAGTGTTGGGGCAGTATACGAGTCTGATCGGGTGTCCCCACCAGCGCGCCTGCTATCATGACATATCTGCCCAGCTTGTCAGTAATTGTTACCCGCATGTGCCAGTGCAGCCCTTTTCTAAGGAGGATGGCTACTCCGCAGGCATAGTTTGAGTAGCAAGCTATGTGCTTTTCTCCCACCCAACCAGCCCGCCCGCAGCCGCCCACATGTACCCTCAGTGAGGTGCAATTCCTGCAGGAGGCAGATGTCCACCTAGTGGCGGTCCAGCCGCGCAGCTACCATTCTGGTCTTCCGTGCATCGTTTAGGCCGCGCACATTCCATGTGATAACTTAACCCTGGTCATAATGCCTTATGTGATAGAATCACAGTAAGCTTGCACTGTCGTAGGTGACGTCAAGGGGCGACAGTCGGGAAATAGGTCAGGTGAGAAAGGAAAGGGGAGCGGCATATAGAACATAGAACAATAACAAACCAAGAATGTCCCCAAAAGGGCCCACCCCCCAACCACTCCAGTCCCCCAATCAGGCTGAGCATGATACCCAATCAATCCCCGTCCCCAACACAAATGCGTCTTTAGTTGTTGCCAGGGGAACATCCCGGGGGTTGGGGGAGGGGGAGTCTAGGAGCCCAACGAGACCTGGGCACAGTTTCGGAGATAAGTTTCCAGTCTAGTTATATAACAAATGGGTAAGAGCATCACCAGCAACGAACAACATTCACTGATTCCTGGGAAAGGATACATGTTGGGAGAGTTGCAGTCACACGGAACCGGGTCTGACCCTTTCGCGGGTGCTTGCCCAGTAATCGCCACATGCTCGACCATGCAGTTTACAACTAATCATTGTCGCGGTTATCCTCTTCGCGCCTTTTCTGGTCCGATCAGTCTTAATGTTAAGGCGCAGGTCCTTGACGAAGCGCGCCGCAATCTTGGGATATGTGAAGAAGGTGGTCTTGCCAGCATGGAACACTCGAAGTTTTGCCGGGTATAGTAGGGAGTATTTGACTTCTAGCTGCTGCAGAGAGCGCTTGATCGGTAGGAATTCTCTTCTGGCTGCTTGTATTGGCAGGGTGAAATCGTGGTAGAAGGAGATCGAAATTCCTTGGTATACAACTTTTTGCATGTCTCTGGCAGTGTCCCCGTCTCGATAGTTCAGGAGGTGCGCCATTATAGGCCTTGCCAGCTCGCCAGGAGGAGGACGAGGGCCAAGAGAGCGATGGGCACGTTCCACAATACACACGGGTAAGAGCGACTCTCCGAAGAGGGTGCGCAGCATTTTTTCGACGAAGTCTTCTACCCTTGACATGGCAGTAGAGTCTGGCACCCCTACTATACGAAGATTATTGCGACGTGACCTGGCCTCCAAATTTTCATTTTTTTTCGGATCACCTCAAGAACCTTCTCCATTCTAAAGAGTTTTTCACGAGTGCCCACACTTTCGTCTTCTAGTGCAGAAGTGCGTTGCTCCACCTGTTCCAGGCGCTTCCCATGGTTCGCCACCTTTTCTTTTAGGCGGTCAAACCTATCTGCTAGAGAATCAATTTTATTGTCGATGGCGGTTAGGGATTGTTTCAAGTCTCTGAACATCTCCCGAAAGTCCGGTTCAGTAGAGGTACCGCCAGTTGATTCTGCTTCCAGATGGGAATACTTCGCCGCAGGGGGTCCCCGAGTGGGTCTCCGCTGCTCGAAGACCAGCTTTGGTTGTTTAGCGTCCATCTTCCCCATTGCCTACCAGGCATGTAGCGCGCAGCCCCAGGGTCTTATGCATGCCGCAGTGGCCGCAGCACCTGCAACAGCGCGATGCTGAATGTGCCAACGGCACTCCTACCCGCACTCAGTTGCCTTTTGTGCAGCCGATGGGACTATTTGGTGGGTGGAGTGTGGCCTTTATAGGTACTTGCTAGGCCCTTTTCTCTCCAGGACAGGTGGGCCCCAGGCAGCACCTCCTCCGCCGTGTCTTAGGTGAGTGGCCCAGAGTTGTTTCTCACATCACCCATATGAAGAGCGTGAGTGACTTTTGGAGTGCACCAGGTCAGATCTGGGCTCTTTCGGGCAGGGCCGCAATGTGGTGGATGGTCTGTAGTTATCTGCTAAACTTAACGCAGGGTAGTGTTCTGGCACAGGCCTGTGCATCACCACGCGCCCCCCACTGGAGTATGCTGATGGCTATGTACGTTTCTAGGTAGAGAAGGTGAAGGTGCAGGAGGGCGGTGTCCGGAGTCCGCGACAAGGGTCCTAATCGCCCCACGTGTTAGTCCGGGACCGCACTGCCTTAGTCCGGGCACCCCTGCCGTCGCTATAGCAGCGGGGTGGTCCTAGTCCCACACGCGAGCGCTCCCCCGTTGCGCAGCCCGCACTCCCGGCCAATCGGAGCACGGCCAGGAGTCCTCTTTTGTTGGTAGTATTTAAACTTTGGGGCCTACACTAGGCCTGAGGATTTGTTTTGCGCCCTGCGCTGCGAACAATGCAGGGCCTTCCGGCCGCTCCAGGCCGCATCTCGGCCGGGAGCGCGTGTACCTTACAGCTGCCTGAGGCGCGGCAAAGCAGTCTCTTCGTCTCTGCAGCTACCGGTTGTGGATGTAGGGACCCGTCTCAGTTCTCCCGCTGGCCGCATGCTAGCCGGGGCCCCCTGGACAGCAGTCCCACGCCACGTCCCTCTCGGCACCACAGCCTGCCTCCGTGCCAGGCCGAGCCTCGCCGCCAAGCACTCAGTCCGCGGCTCGGTGCTCCCGGGGCTGCCTGCCCAGAGATTCGCTACAGTTAAGGCTTCAACCTCCCTGGTCCAATCCGCGCAGGTGCGAGGCTGCTGCAGTGGCCGTTAGAGCGGATTAATGATGGATTACTCAGCCTGCCGTCGGAGCCACACTACGACGCGGCCATCTTGGAGTCGGGCTCACTAGCGCCCCCATAGCGAATTCCTTGAGCGCGTAACTTGTCAGTGATGGGTTTGAAGTCGCGCCGTTTTCTTAGTGTGATAGGGGAGAGATCCTTGTAGAGTTGGATCAAGTAGCCTTGAAATTTGACCCCCGTCTTGCCCCTAGCAGCTTGCGTGATCGCTTCCTTCTCCGTAAAGAAGTGAACCAAGAAGTGAGTCAAGATATCCGGGCCTTTGTCTGCTCGGCCAGCCACCGCAGCAACCCGATGAGCCCTATCCAGGGTAGGTGGGGAGGCATCCTCGTCACCTGGACCGCTTGGGGTAGTTCCGCTGTGAAAGCCATGATATCAGCACCTTCTGCGCCCTGGGGTACCCTCATATGCGGATGTTGTACTGACAGCTCCTATTTTCCAAATCTTCTTGTTTGGTTTAGAAGTCGATGTGTTGGTCTTCCAGCGCGTTTGTCTCCACAGCATCTCCTGAGGATTCGCCCCCCGTCGCAACCGGTGACTGAACCGGGGGGTGGGCTGCCGCCTCTGGTTGCAGGGTCTTGTGCCAGAGAGACATCACCAAATTTTCCTTTTCTGCCTTGGAGTATGGCATAGTTGGTGGTTAAGTCACCAAAAGGACAGGGGTCCGTCCCTCCCCGGCGCAACCCCCGCCGCAAAGGCCTGTGCCAGCAGGGGGCAACCACGTGGCGCACTCCCGTGGCAATACTCCATCGATGGGCCCGCCTCGTGCAATCTGTTTGCGTGGGGTGATTGGGGCCTCCTCAGGTAAGCCAACTAGTTCGGGCACCTCCATTTCTGATGCTCAGTCTAGGGACCCAGATGTGTGGGGGTAGTGTGCTCCCTGGGTGTTGTAGCCAGTCCCAGTGGGTTTTTCAGTAGGCCAAACCGGCACGCTCGACGCTGGTCACCTCCGCTCCCGGCTAGTTCTGGCGGGGTGGTGAAGAGGGCGGGAGTACCCCGGCAGGGTTCACAAGTTAGGGCTGTGTTGTCTGTTGGTAACTAGAGGCCGCAAGTTAAGGGGTCTGACCAGTGTTCGGTGTTTACTTCCTCGGCAGGGGTCCCACCTGTCCGCTCCATCCGTAAGGCACACATTTCCAGGAGTTCCCGTTTGCTTCTAAGCACAAGTCCCAGCCCTGCTGTCCTGCTGCCTGTTGTTAAAGACCTCAGACAGAAGTCAGCGTGTTCAGGTGTTCCTGCCACTTCCCGTGAGTCACGGTGCTCCACCCGCAGCACGCTATTAGCAGGCTCCAATGTAGCTCTCTCCGGGCCTTACTACCAGCATCACTCCGCTGTGGTCTCTAGTCTCTTGCTTCCCCCAGCCTGTGGTCACGCTCTCGACGCCATCAGGGACCCGGGACCCAGGGTCCAGCTACTTCCCACCAATGCCTTTGCTGTGTGACAGGTTTAAATGTTAGAGTCCCTGGTCTCGGCTAACATGCACTGGCTCCCACTCTGCGGCCTATGCCTGCCTCAGCTGCAGCCCAGTGCTTATCAGCAGTATATTCGCACGGGTCCACGCTGAGGGGCGACGAGTGGAGTTCCACTCCTATGGCTCCAGTGATGGCCCCACTCAGCAGGGGAACGACCCGGGCCTCCGTGTCGATGCAGGCAAGAGCCTCGTCAAGTCCCAGCGGTGCCAATGAAAGCTGGTTTCCGCTTCACTGGGTAGGCCTCCTTACGGGTAGTCCCCACATCGAGGGCGGTGTGGCAGTTCCTAAGAGGAGGCAGTCAGCAGTCCCCCGCCGCCTCCGACAGCAGGTCTCCGGACCTCCGGATCTCTTGGACACCCCCAAGTTAGACGGGTAATGCATGGGGATGTGGGGGACTCATCCCCGAGATATGCGGCGGGTCTAGCAGCCTCCACGGCATAGGGTGGCCCCGGGAGTCTGCGGCAAAGGCTGGTGTTACACCCGCCCGGTTACAGAAGCGTAAACTCCCCGGGAACTTGCACAGGGGCTCTTACACTTCACTCTGCTCGCAGGAGGAGCCTGCTTCACGTTGTCACCTCCTTCGGGTCTCCGGTCACTCCGGACGCTGCAGCTCATGTTGCAGCAAGCTCCGGTCTCATCGAGTGCCGGGTTGTGTTGAAAACCCCCGGGGCCGAGGTTGGCTGCCCCATAGCGATAATCAGCTGCTCGACGGGTCTTGGGAGACGGAGAGCACGTTTCACTCCATTGCCTCCCTGGCCACGCCCCCCCGTCGGCTCCCCTCTTGATTGTGAAGGTGGTTCTGATCTAGTGAGAAACAGTAGTTCAAATGACAGTTCAACCGGCATAATGGAGAATGACGATGAGCATGAAGATGTATATGCTAAGAGTGGGAAAAGTCCCAAGGAATAAAAAGTACTTGTTCAGGAGAATGTGCCAAATTGCTAACATCTGAAGTTAGCTAGAGAGCATGTCTTGGCTCATTTAAGGAAACAAAGCAATTGAACCTGAAGGAATTGAGTATGGCCAGCGCAATGCAGAATTTTGTAGCAACTTACTCGAACAATACATTGGAAGCCGCAAGACCCTGGAGTACGGTGGGGAGAGTGGTTAGTAGGAGGGTGGGTCAGGGATAAGCTTGGGAGGAGTAGAAGGGGGGATGATATCCAAGTGGAGGGGGGGGCATTTACACAAAATGGAGATATAAAGGCAGGATTAAAAACAACAGTTGTGATAATTGTTTTTGCTCTAAATAGTAAGAAAGAGTAATCTGCGGATTGCAACAATATATATTTGCGTTTTAAAAAGACCCAGTGAAAAGAGGGTGGCCTATGACATTCAATTTCTGAAAGCAGAAATCTGTCTGCAGGAAACACATATTGAGGGATCTAGAAAAAAGGTATTGGATTATTTGGGATATCAAGTGGTATGTTGTACATCACAGGGGGCACGCACAGGGGGAGGCAATTCTGGCTCAGAAAGGGAGGTGTTCCTTCCCTCATGTCCGGGAAGATAAGTATGGCGGTTGGGTCAGCACAGTGTTTACACCTCAATGGGGGTTTTACGATCTGCTCTCTAGAACGGTCAGTCCTTGACGACCCAGTACTATTCAACTGGCTAAACTTTGAGTTGACCTTATTGCCACTTCCTCTCAATGTGTGTGGGGATTTTAATATCAATCTAAACACAGAATTTGCGGATTTGGGGTCAAAGCAGTATAAAGGTCATAAACCTAAGGTATTTAAGTCCTTATTGGACCTAAAATTAGCTCATGGCTGAATACATATTTGGGCAGAGAAATATCCTGCTGATTCAGGTTTCACATACTTTTCGGCCCCACATCAAAGTCATGCGAGGTTGGATTTCTTTCTCATTTCCAAAGAACTTTTACAGGCGAGAGGCATTGAGAAATATCCCATGGCCATGTCAGATCATAATCCATTGGTTTTGGAGTTTCCCCTTAAAAAAAGTGCTGGTGAACGTCGACGTGGGTCCTTCGAACAGGCCCTTCTTTTGGATGAGGGATACCTTAGGCATATGCAGCAATGGATTCCTGTTTTTCTGACGGAAAATTTGGGTACTGCATCGGCTGGGATGGTATGGGATGCCTTCAAGGCTTGGGTCCGAGGGGAGACTTCCCAGTATAGCTGGGCCCGTCAAAAAAAACAAAAAACTATTTAGCAGAGATAAAAAGATTCAGATGGCACAAATGAGGGTGGTAGCGGCAAAAGCAGCAATAGTGAGTATTTCGACAAAGAAAGCCGCAGATAAATTTCTGGTGCAGCAAAATAAATTCTATGAATATAGTGAGAGGGTGGGCCACCTCTTGGCAGTGCGGATCAGACAGCAAACAATACAGTCTCATATAAAGGAAATTAGAGACCATTTACTTGGAATGGTGACGATTCATTCTGGAATTAGGGCCGCCTTTCAGAGATTTTATCAGCAGCTTTATTCTGAAGATTTGGTTAATACGTTTGAGGAAATGAATGGGTACCTGAATTTGGTCACTTTAGGCAAAATAGATATGGAAGATCTGGAATACCTGGATCAACCAATAATGGCAGAAGAAATCACCTCTGCAATTTCTGCCTTACCTTCCGGTAAGGCAGTTGGCACCGATCTTATACCGGGAGAATTTTACAGGATCCTATACCCCAGTCTTAAAAAATACCTGCTGGAGCTTTACTTGAAAGTACAAGAAGGAGAAGAACCACCTGGGTACTGGGCCCTAGCGAATATTAGAATATTTCCTAAGAAAGGGAAGCCCCCTTCAGACTTGGGATCATATCGGCAAGTCACCCTGCTGAATAGCGACTCTAAAATCTATTCCAAAATGTTGGCGACAAGGCTGCCCAGGATAATCAGCAAAATTGTATCTCCGTGGCAGCATGGGTTTATTCCATGTCGGGGAACTACAGATCATATAAGGCGGGTTATCACACTTTTTGACGCATCCTCAATAAGGAGAGATCCTATGGCTCTAATACTTCTGGATGCAGAAAAAGCATTTGATATCGTCTCCTGGCCCTATCTTTGGGCCTTGATTGAAAAGATAGGGTTTGGGATCCGCTGTGGACTCACTCTGAAAGCATTGTATCAACAGCCTAAAGCTAGGATCTCATTGATGGGGGGCAGTCGGATTCAATCACGATACAAAGAGGGACAAGACAGGGATGCCCTTGTTCTCCCCTGCCATTTGCCCTGTATATTGACCCACTGATAAAGATAGAAAAGAATAAATTAATACTGCCCGTGAGATTCCACGATTTAGATACAAAAATGTTGGCCTAAGAAGATGATTTAGCAATCGTTACCCCGGCAATCGCATGGAGGGATATCGAGTAAGAATCTCACCAGTTTGGCAAATTATCGGGTTATCTTTCAAATCAGGATAAAACCCAAATTGAAAATAATGTACAGATGGAGCTGGAGGACAGGCGAGTTGTGCCAGGGGCTATATATCTTGGGGTTAATATTACATCTGAAGTTGCCAAAATCGTGGGCATGAATTTGGAGCCATTTCTTAAGAAAACTAGCGGGGAATTTGCTAGAATAAATAACCTACAATTGTCTTTGATAGGAAGGACTAACGTGGTCAAAATAGTCTTTCTCCCCAAAATTCTTGATTTTTTTTAGAGCTATTCCTCGGAAGTTAGGAATCAATGGTTTCATATAATTGAAGGTGTCATTTCAAAATTTCTGGGGGCGTATATTAGGTCTAGAAGGGCGCTTAAATACTTGACTCTCCCATGTGATCGTAGGGGGTTAGCGGTACCTAACATCAGACTATTATTGGGCCACCGCTCTCCAACAGATGGCTACCATGCTAGGGAAAAAAGGGGAGGCTAGATCAGACTGCCCCACTCCGTACGAACTCTTCATCAGCAACGAGGTTTATGGGGTTCTCTGGCAGCAGCTAGAAAATGGGTATTACATAAGAGTGAGATTTAAGACACTCCGTTGTTCCTTTAAAATCTGGGCTTCGATTCGGAAGAAATTAGGCTTGGGACACTTCAACTTTTATACCCCGCTCCATAAGAACCCCAATTTCCCAGAAATCTTTAGAGACTCTCTTGTGACTTGATGGGAAAAGGGTGGCCCTAACAAGTTGGGGGATTTTTTTTCAGGAGAGGGATATAGTCCCATTGAGAATCTACGGCTTAGGACAATCAATTTTTTAAATATCTTCAGGTTCATGACTTCCTCAGGAAAAAAGTAGGTGGCCCGGAAGGGTTCCTTAGAGTTGAAGCAGTAGAAAAGGTCTTGGCAATGAATGCTCATATCGGGATACTTTATAGGTTGCTTAACTAGGCAATGCCAGACGATATGAACAAGCAGGAAACGTGGTGGCAAGAGAAGGATTGCATGGTAAAAGATACATTCCTCGAGTCCGGGCACATAGCTCAGACTACTTTAAGTTCCGAAAACTTCAAGTGCAGCATTTTAAAACTTGCTATAAGCTATATTATACTCTGGAGAAAATAGCGAAATGGGGGGCCCAAAAAATGTGCATTGTCCTTGTCGTCACTTATATAGTGCCGATTTGGTTCATATGTTTGGAAGCTGTCCATCTCGGGGGGGATTGATAGGGGAAATAATTGAGTTTTTGGAGGGTTGTTGGGCTGAGAATATGCCAAGCTGACTCCTTCTAGCATTGTTCGAGTTAAGTTAGTATTTGCGGCACCATTATATATTTAGCTGCCATTTTGTGTCAATCATCTAAATGAAGCTTCTGTTTCGTACTGTCTGCCTCAGCAGAAAAGCAGCCTCGATTGTTTCTTTTTATTCAAGGTTGAGCTTCGTTGCACTAATGAATAGCTCGTTTTGTGTTTGCATGCCTTTCCTCATATGTAGCCCCGCTCCCACTCTCAGAGAGATGGGCTGAGTAACCTTGAAGCTAAGATAGTGTGTTCCTGGTCTCAGGATGGTAGCTCATCTTTCTGTACCTCCTTTGTTCATCTGTGCCCAGGCTGGAAAATTCCATTCTGGGTGTGTCTTAGAGGTGTCAAAAATGTATATATCTAACTCTACCATGTGAACAGGGGTCAGTCTCTCTGCAGCTATCTAAGGAGGCTGGTCAGACTCGACTCCGCTTGAGCGAATACTAATAAATAACTTGGTTTGTATTCTCTACTGTCTGACAGACTTCATTTGTATGGAAGGCTGAGAGGTGGTCGTGAGTGACCCAGGTGGCTCTAATCGGGTCACTTCCTTCAGTTGGCGCCCGAACAGGGACCCCATCGGGTGAGTGACCCATCTTTGCCTGCGGACGGGTGAGGAGGATGGGCCCACGTCGGGTCGGATCGGGGATCCGTGCACAATAGAGTCTCAAACTCGCAGCTGCCCAGTCTGTTTGACCGTGCGGTGCCTCGGCCAGCGTTCATCCCGGCTGGGGTCCTGAACGGCGAAACCCTTGGATCGGACCGTTTGGTCCGAAGAGTCGGCAGTGGAGAATAACTTAGTTTGACCGGAGTGCACCAGGTGAGTTTGTTTTGGGCCATGGGGTTGTTTTGTTTGAGTTTGGTATGGTCTGAGGACTGTTTTTGGACAAGGTTGGTTTGAATGCTTTGTGAACATGGTGTTGTTCTGATCTGGTTTTGGTGAGGTCTGTGGACCGATTTTGGTAAGATATTTGACATTATCCACTTGGCATCATTAGTGAACGTGTTTTTGTTTCAAGATGCCTTGTTTTATTCGACTGTGCTGTGTGAGTTGTCGTAGTTGTTCTACTGATGCTCGATTGGAGGAAAGGCAGCCGGTGCCCCCAGAGGGCACCCCGAACTTTGATATGTACGTCAAGCACGGCCTTGGCCCTATTATGTTTAGTACATTATGGCACAAATATACGGGGAACAATGCAGAGTTGCAATGGCCATTAACAGGTACCTTTGATGAACAAAAATTGAATTTCCTGCAGGATAAATTGTTTGCAAAACTGAGTAGGCAGTCGATGTTTGATTACCTTCAGGTATGGCAGAAGGAAGCTAAGCAGAGGCGGAGGAAGGCAGAAAATGAGGCTCGTAAAGGGAGAATGCAGACAATGACGCAGAAAGCAGTAGTGTATGATAGAGAGAAGATAGAAAAAGGTATAGAGTGTGCTGATGGAAAGTTTCGATTGCAATGTGACAAATCCTATGTTGCCCGAGAGGAAGGCGATACATTTGTGGAGGAACTGTTAGACACTCTACCTCCGCCTCCATACGCCCGCAGAGAATATACCCTGCTGTGCCACAGCCCCAGACGTCTGCCTCTTCTGCCCCTGCTGTTTCTGTTTCTTCTGTCATTGATTCAGTTGCTCTAACAGCTGCACCTCCTGTCCATTCTGTGGCTTCGCCCTCCGTGCCTGCGATAACTGCTAGTGTCTCTGCTGTGCCTATTGTGTCCATGTCTTCTCTTTCTCCGGCCCTTACACCAACAACGCAGCCATTGACGACATTGGTGCCTACCCACTCGGTTACTACACCTTCCCTCTTACCTCACTCCCCGACAGTACTAGGTGGTGGAACGCCTGTACGTGGACTGGGGGACGGGGGCGGGCGACAGCTAGGGAGCGGTTAGGGAGAATTTTAATACGATGTGATGTGGGGCAGGAAGAAAAAAGGGCAGTAGCAAATCAGGCCGCTCAGTGGGCCCGTCATCCAATCTATAGTACTGAAGATGTGTGGAGTGTGCTGAGAGATTATGAGCCGTTTCTACAACAGCATGCCCTTAAGCACATGTCGGCTACATTGATTGGGTTGTGGGAACAGTGCTTTAAAGCTATAGCGCCCCAGATTATTTATGATATTAGAGATAATGTAAATGTAGCTGGTATGGCACCTGCAGAGGTTTTCGGAAATGTTGCAACATTGGTAGCTTACCGTGGTAGGTTGTTTGAGAAGAGCCTGACCACAGTATCCCAGTTTCCAACGAGGGAAGTCCACCCATATATCACCCTGAGTTGCCAGAGCTTCGGGATCAGCATGATGCTGTCATTAGACCAAAGGTAGAGGCCCGTTTCCAAGAGCAGTGGGTCTATACCCCATGGAAAAGGAGTGAGGTGTTATCCCTTAAGACTCAGTTACTTGACCCTAGGAAAAATCCTACTGCATATTATAAGGAATTGATCGAGGCTGCTTCGTCGACAGTAATGACCCTTGCCGATATTGAAATGTTTTTTGGGTTACTGGTGTCCGTCGACATTTGGAGACGGGTGCATACGCAGGATCACGCTGTGGAACTGGGTGGTACATGGGACCAGATTAAAGCATGGGATAAGGAAAGGAAGCCTGGGGAGAAGCCAAAGGCCGAGATATTAGCTTTACCCGGCCAAATTATTACGTATATGCACTCCCTTATTCCGCCGAGAAGGGTAGATTGGGACAAGTTAGCGGCATGTCGTCAGAAGAAAGATGAGAGCGTGTCCGATTTTTTCACCCGGTTTGAGGGTTCGATTTTGGATTTCAGTGGACAGGATGCGTCAGTAGAAGGGGGTGTTCTATTGTTTGTCAATAGATTTGTTACTAACTTGCTCCCAGAGATCGCGACTCGGTTGCAGGCTTTGGAGAGCACTTGGACGACATCCTCCTCCTCCGTAATTTTGAGTAATGGCACAGTATTACGAGCATAGGGAAAATGAGGAGAAGGAGAAAAAGCATAAGGAGTTAAAAACGAAGGTGTTGCTACAGCAGGCGTCTAGGGGAAATGGAAGGGGACATGGTACTGGTCCAGCCCGGCAGCTTCCTCGTACTAGCAGGAATGCTGCGCCTGTAGGGCCGAATCAGTGCGCGTATTGCAAAAAGGAGGGGCACTGGCGCAGCGAGTGTCCGGTGTTATTGCAGAAAGCTGCGGCCCCTCGAGGACAGGGTTATCGTGGACGGGGTCGTGGAGTAGGTGATCGGGATAAAGCTTGGAGGATAAGCCATCGCAGGGTCACTTTGATCAGAACTATTTTGATGACCCTCGAGGAAGACAGTACTACCATGATGATTAACCATGATGATTATGATCTGGACGAGGTGACGGGGATGTTCCACAGCTAGGACAGCCAGGGACAGGGTGAGGGAGCAGTCCAGATACCTGTAGATCAGAGCGGTCCTTATGTTACCATAGATTTGCAAGGCTCAGTTATAGAATTCTTAGTAGACACAGGTGCAATGAATAGCTCTGTTTCTTGTTCGCTGATCCCTGGGGCAGCTCTGTCTGGCCAAAATAATGCTTCGGTAGGCTTTTCAGTACCTGTGTGAGCCCCATTTCCAAGCCACTTGCTTTGACTATTGGTCCCTTTACTGTGGATTCGCCCTTTCTACTGACATCAAATTGTGGAGAAACTTTAATGGGTTTGGATTTGTTGAAGAGGCTGCATGCGACAATTTTTTGTTCACCGGACGGTGTCTATATGACAATGGGACCAAATGTAGCGAGTTCCAAGCAGTGCCTGTCCAAAGATGCGCCCCTTCCCGCTGAATTTAAAGATGTGCCACCCACTTTGTGGGCAAGGGGGGATATGGATGTGGGACTCTTACAAATCTCACCAGTTTCCATCAAGGTTAAGGACAATGCTATTTTGCCCCGTATTCCCCAGAACAAAATACCACAAGCGGGGGAGCGAGCTTTATTACGCATTATACAGGATCTGATTGAGTCAGGGGTAGTTGAGGAGACCGCATTGAATGTGTGTAACAGCCCTATTCTTCCTATCTTAAAGAAGACGTCCCCCGACTCCTCCTCTGATGACAATGCAGATGTTTATCGTTTTGTGATTGATTTGCGGGCAGTTAACAAAATAGTGGTTCCTCAATTCCCAGTGGTCCCTGATATAACTGCCCTGCTCACAATGATTCCTTCTTCTGCCCAGTTCTTTTCTGTCATTGATTTAAAAAATGCGTTCTTCAGTATCCCAATTCATCCTGATAGCCGTCACCTATTTGGTTTTACACTAGATGGCAGAAGCTTTAGATTCTGTCGCGCTCCTCAGGGCTATACTGAGAGCCCTAGTATATATAGCCAAGCTCTGAAAGCTCAATTGGACTCCCTCACGCTTTCCCCAGGTAATGTATTGCTCCAGTATGTGGATGACCTACTAATCGCTTCTGAAACTGAACAGGGATGCAAAGACAGTACGGTTAAGTTGTTGCTACATTTAACTCGCCATGGACATAAAGTGTCCCTTTCTAAATTTCAATATTGTCGACAGGAGGCCACCTATTTAGGTCACCTACTGTCGAAGGAGGGTAGGAGATTGACCCCTGAGCGCATTAGCGCCATTGTAAAAAGGGATGTACGCGCCTTCATTGGCATCACTTCCTACTGTCGACATTGGATCCCTAATTATTCATTACTAATAAAGTGGTTTTTTAGCACTAAAGACGTGCATGAGCCCTTGCCGTGGACGCATGAATGCCAGCAGTCTTTTGAGCAACTGAAAGTTGCGCTTTGCTCCGCTCCTGTGCTTGGCACCCCTGACTATGCGAAGCTGTTCGTGTTGTATGTACACGAGACGGCTGGCTGTGCGCTTTCTGTCTTAACACAGGCCTTTGGAGGTAAGCAACGGCTGTGTGCCTATATCTCCGCTTTGCTTGACCCCGTCGCCAGAGCCCTCCCGAGCTGTCTAAGAGCGGTCGCGCCTGTGGCCGTCTCTATAAGGCTATCAGCTGGGCTCGTACTTGATACTGATCTCACAGTCATGGTACCACATGATGTGGACACTCATGAAAAAGACCAAGACACAGCACCTTACCAGTGCGCGTCTGACCGGCTACGAGCTAACTCTTTTTGCCCTGCATATTACAATAAAAAGATGTGCCTCTCTGAATCCTGCCACGTTACTACCCCTCCCTTCGGAGAGTGAGGAAATAAACATACATGATTGTCTATTTCGGACGGAGGAGACGAAGGGACGGGTAGACTTGACTGATGTTCCCTTATCTGACCCCAAAGGGGAACTATATGGCGATGGCTCTTGTTTCAAATTACCAGATGGCACCACCACCGCGCCACATGCACTCACAACATTGCACAAGGTAGTTGAGACATCACAAGTCCCTTATCAGTCCGCCCAGGCAGCTGAGTTAGTCGCCCTCATTCGAGCCTGTGAGCTAAGCGAGGGAATGGCCGTCAATATCTACACTGACAGCCAGTAAGCCTTCGGGGTCGTTCATAATTTTGGGCGGCTCTGGGCAGAGAGGGGGGTTCCTTACGCCCCATGGGTCACGCATTCAGAACGGGCCCCTTGTACATAGGCTTTTGCCTGCCCTGACACTCCCTAGGAAATTGGCTATAGTGTAGTGCAGTGCTTACAAGGCAATCACCGATGATTTAGGGAGGGGAAATGCATTTGCTGATCAGATAGCCAAGGAGACAGCCTGAACAAAGATGAAAAAGATGTTGGTAGCGGGTCCTGCTAGGTGGGTACCCGAGACCACCATGTTTGAGGACACTCTGGACAATGTCAAAGAGATCCAGAGCAAGGCAATGATTGAGGAGTTAGCGGTATGGCAGGAGAGAACGGCACTTTTGGATGAGGATGGGTGCCGGACTGATAAGTCAGAGAAGCAGAGATGGATGCTACCGGATGCATATGTCCTCCCTGTGGTTACTATGGCGCACAGGTCAGCTCACATTAGTGCGAAGGGGATATGTAAGCTGTTAGACCCTGTATGGCAGAATGACAACATTCCTAAGGTTGCTGTTCACCTAGTGAAGTATTGTATGGTATGTGTGAGATGGCCCCACCGGGTCCCCAGCATATACCTACCTATCCGGATGAGAGGACTCGATCCCACTGCCAAACGCAGAGCAGGACCCGGATACAAAACATCGACAGCGGTCAACTCCGGGAGATCTCCCCGCCCCCATGTCATGTGTCCTCACAGGGGGAGAGGCAGCGGTGTGACGCGACTGACGAAGGCGGAGCGGACCCCGGAAAAACCTAGGGGGAGAGAGAGAAAAAGGACTGTCCGGAGGGAGACGAGGAAGTAAGCCGGAGGGACGGAGAGAGAGCGAGTGGAGCAGACGGAAAGGAAGACCCTGAGGGATTATCCAAAGAAGAGGCCGACGTCGAGGGGGAAGACGAGCTGTGGAGCGAGGAGTGCTGGTGTCCTCCGGAGGATGCAGGAGAGCGGCCGCAACTCAGGAGGGTTGCGGCGGAGCAGGTGAGTGCTGACGGGCCGGGCGGGTAGCAGGAAAAGAACGAGAGGCGTCGGGAAGGGGGGGGGTGAGAGCACGACTACGGGCACAAAGTAAGGAATGCTTGGCACCCTCACTACGCACTTTTGGCGAAACCCTGCACGCCCCTGATGTGAGACACGGCAAACCCACACGGACACGAGATACTAAGTGTCCGCTGTCACAACCCCTAACGAGGTCAGTGGTCCTGCTAAAGCACGAAGTAGGATTCACGACCACCACATTAGACAAAGCCTAAGACGACGTATTTTAGGAATTGTCCCTTCTTCCTTGTCCTTTCCTTTCTGTGGAACTCCCACTTTCTTCTATTTTCCTGCGACACCGGACGGGTGAGGTGAAGGGTGCACGATTCACTAATTACACACAAAGGTCAGGGACGGACTGCTCCTTTTCTCTACCCATTTCTGAGCCTCCGGGAGGAGAAGACCTCTGAAAAGGAAGAGAAGGCAAGACGGAGGACGCAAGACCATCTGCAAGAGGAGGAGAAAAACCTGAAGAACCTCAAAATATCCCGCCTATAACTCAACACTTGAGTGACCCTAATAAAACCAGCAACATTAATATATACAGCCTCCACGTCTGTTTATCCGGCCTGCGCTCCCACAGTATGCAAGATGTATAATCCTGGAAAATGCACCCCAACACCTCCCGGTAATTTTGCACCGCCTTCCTTCCCTTTTGAGGTTCTCCAGATGGATTTCATCGAAATGGAACGAGTCAACAATCTGAAATATGTGTTAGTAGTCGTTTGTGCATTCAGTAAATGGATTGAAGCTTACCCCACTAAAGAGAACACACCCATGGCGACGGCGAAGGGACTCTTAAAAGAGTTCTTCCCGTGTTTTGGTTTGCCCCACTTGATTTGGAGTGACAACGGAAGTCACTTCAACTCAAAGGTTATCCAGTTGGTGTGCGATGGTTTGCACATCAAGCAGAAATTCCATGCTGCAAACCATCCGAAATCGGCAGGTTTGGTTGAGAAGTACAATGGTACTCTCAAACTGAAGCTGGCAAAGATCAAAGAGAGCACAGGATTGCAATGGCCAGATGATTTACCATTGGCTCTGTTGTCTACAAGAGCTACGGCTCACTCTAGAACAGGATTGTCACCGTACGAGGTCGTGTTATTCGGCCGCCCGGCAAATGTCTGGGGCGTCCCGCGACCTCGTAGTTTTTCTGAAATAGAGTACCCGTTGCTTGTGGACTATTTGTATGAGTTGATGAAAAATTTGCGTTCTATTCACCAACAGATTCATGAAACCTAACCGTCAACTCCCGAGGGGCTAGGCCACGATATCCGACCCGGTGATTACATCCTGGTGAGGAATCAGAGGAAAGGCAGTTTGGAGCCACGCTGGAAGGGGCCTCTCCAGGTCCTCCTCGCCCCCAGACGGCAGTGAAGGTAGACGGTTGGAAGAATTGGATACACTCTACCCACTGCCGGAGGGTGCCCCTTCCATTGCCATATGACCAGTGGACCCTCGATGGGATCGGCGACTCTGAAACGGAGCAGGTGCCGCGCTTCGTTCCCTTCTCAGATGCACGACTGACCTGGGCACCCACCGAGGAGGAGAGCAGCATAGTGTTGAATGAGGCAGTGCCACCTGCAACTAAGGCCATCCAGGAGCCCCAGCATGTTGGCCCATCTGTGTTTGAGCCCCTACCCACTGAGCCCCAGCCTGCTAGCTCATCTGTGTTTACGACCCTGCCCATTGGTCCCTCTGAGTCTGAACCCCTTTTTGCTGACCCCTCTTTGCCTGGAGTAGTTAGGTACAATCTGCGCCCCCGACGGACGAACAGTGCACCAAAGGAGAAGTCAGATTAGCAGGGATGGCCTGCGAGGATAAAGAATAGGGTGTACCTTGCCAGTGGTACCTACGGTAGTTTTGGAAAAGGGAGATTGGTGCATTGTTCAGACATTGGACAGGGTGAATTTGACGTGCTCCCCCGGGAAAAAGGGGGTACATTACCCTGGACGACATGGGATTTCCTTAGAGAGGCCCGCGATCGCGCAGCTCCACCAAGAGTGCTCAACAGCACTACCGTAGTTGAACAATAGGAATCTGCCAGCGATGCTCCGACGGACGCTGGGAACTTTGTCCCTTTTCATGGCTTTATCATCGTTGGCTCCATTGCAAGTCCTTTCCTCGGATTCAAAAATGTACCCATTTGGTCGCCCCATTAGGGAGGAAGAACAGCCCTTTGCAGCCCAGCGTTTCGAGCAGAATGGGCCTGGTTGGTCTAGTTGGTCTGTCAAGAGTAAAATCGTTTTCGTAGTAATTATCTTGATCTTTTTGATAACAATGTTTGGAATAGCGTGGTTTCTTGAAGAAAAATATCCTGTGCATTCTTTGATTGGTACAACGCCCGTCCCCCCTGAGCACATGTTCGTTACTTTAACCCCTCACAAGGATTAGCACCCAAAAACATATGTAGATAATGTCTTTTTGCAGATGATCCACCAGGCGCATCACACCTCAAATGTTACTAATTGTTGGATTTGTGGCCTGCTCCCTTCTGTGACACATAGAAATGATGTATTGCTGTCCTTACCGTTTTCATATCTGGGCAGCTGCGAAGCCTAGTTCCAGCTGTTTACCATGGTGTATATCCCTTTCCATACTGATGCCATGAATATGACCTATGCCGATTATGACACTGTGTTAGAATATATCCGTGTTCACCAAGGGTTTACTCCAGGAGGGAGGGGCCCCCAATACATCGTCTCAAACAGCCTACATGAACATTTATGAGAACGAAAAGAAAGTAACATGGCTTCAAAATGAAATGTTGGATTTCCAAGGTTTTAACGTCACTGAATACTTTAGGTCCTTTCAGATGCGGAATATTACTCAGGATGAAGCAATGCCAGTAGTTAACACAACAGCTAGTTTTTGCGTTCAAGGCTTTGGAAATGTTCAAGTGGGACAGAGTAATTGCAACTATACCAATATGTTGAGCACAACAACTAGCCCACCTTTACTTCCACCCCATAAGGAAAATGCTACTTACCAGTATGCATCTGTTCTTGGCATGTAGAGCTGCAGAATCACATACTTGTGCATAGATCGCAATATGGTGGTGGGCTCGGATGTTTGCAGTTTGTTGTTGTCTTGGAAGAAGTCTTTGTAGTCACGAGATAGGTGACTCCTCCCTTGGACGTTAGTGTGCATGGGCATCGACTCCCTCCTCAGATTGTTTTTCGCCATGAAGGGAAATGGAGTTTGTAAGAAACAGAAAAGATGTCCATGTGTAAGTATCTAAGTAAGATCACGCTGGAACAGATCGAGGTAACGGGGAGGCGGGTGGGCGTATGTGATTCTGCAGCTCTACATGCCAAGAACAGATGCATACTGGTAAGTAGCATTTTCCGTTCGAGGCATACGAGCTGCAGAATACATACTTGTGCATAGACTGTATAGCAGTGCTCTTCCTTAGCGGTGGTTACCTGTATCTGTTGCAGTGGTTTGACAAAGTGTTTTAATAACAGCCTGGCCCACAGAAGCTTGTTGTTTTGCCTGCACATCTACACAATAGTGTTTGGTGAAGGTGTGTGGCGTAGACCATGTTGCTGCCTTACAAATGTCATCTAAGGGAATGTTCCCTAAGAATGCCATGGAAGCCCCTAGTTTGCGTGTTGAATGCGCTCTAGGGGGAAATGTCAATGTGCGTTTTGGTTTGTGGTAGCATATTTGAATACATTTGACTATCCACCTGGCAATTCCAGCGTTGGAAATTGGGTTTCCTTTATGAGGTGGAGAGAAAGCTACAAACAGTTGGTTTGTCTTCCTAAAAGGTTTAGTTCTGTCAATGTAATAAAGTATAGCTCTTTTGACATCAAGTGTGTGAAGAGCCCTCTCTGCTACGGAATCTGGTTTTGGGAAGAAAACGGGTAATTCCACAGATTGATTAAGGTGGAAAGCAGAGATTACTTTGGGAAGGAACTTTGGATTTGTTCTAAGAACCACCTTGTTATGATGTATTTGTAAGAATGGTTCTTGTATGGTTAAAGCATGGATCTCACTTACTCTTCTGAGAGAGGCGATTGCGACAAGGAAAGCTACTTTCCATATAAGGAACTGCAGTTCGCATTTGTGTAGAGGTTCAAATGGGGGACCCATGAGCCTAGTAAGGACAATGTTTAGATTCCACACTGGAGATGGTGGGATTGTGGGAGGAATTATCCTTTTAAGGCCTTCCATAAACGCTTTGATGGCAGGTACCCTAAACAATGACAAATGTCTGTTTTTTAGGTAAGCGGCAAGGGCAGCAAGATGTAGTCTTATGGATGTGTATGCCAGATTAGATGCAGTAAATAACAAATTATGTTCTGAATTGAAGCATCTAGTGGGTCAATTTTGTTATTGCAGTAAATGACAAATCTTTTCCATTTGGCTGCATAACAAGCTCTAGCAGTAGGGCATCTAGCTTCCTTAATAATGGTCATACAGTCCGGTGGAAGGTTGAGGTAACCGAACTCTAGGACTTCAGGAGCCAGATTGCTAGGTTTAGTTGAGCTGGATCTGGATGTCTCATCTCTACACGGTTCTGTGTCAGAAGCTTTGGGGAGAGGTGTAGCTTTTGGTGTGGAACTACTGAGAGTTCCAGGAGTGTTGTGAACCAAGGTTGCCGGGCCCATGTTGGAGCAACCAGGATCATCTTGAGAGACTGTTGTTTGAGCTTGCGCACCACTAACGGAATGAGTGGGAGTAGCGGAAGAGCGTACGCAAATCTGCCTGACCAGTTCATCCATATCGCATTGCCTTTGGACAATGGGTGTGGATACCTGGCGGCGAAGGTTGGGCATTTTGCGTTTGCATGTGTGGCGAACAGATCTGTCTGGGTGGCCCCACATTTGAAAGAACGGAAGAAGAACTTGTGGATGAAGTTCCCATTCGTGGATTGGACGACTGAGCAGATCTGCAATCTGATTGTGTACTCCTGGAAGATGTTCTGCTAGAAGGTATATCTTTTGTGGGATGGCCCATTTCCATATGCTTTGCGCTAGTTGGGAAAGCTGTAAAGAATGTGTCCCCCCCCCCCCCCCTGTTTTTGTGGAGCACTTTTTGTTGAGGGGTCCACTTGCCCTGAATGGTATGGTTTAG
Source organism: Calotriton arnoldi (assembly GCA_963921515.1). Taxonomy (NCBI): domain Eukaryota; kingdom Metazoa; phylum Chordata; class Amphibia; order Caudata; family Salamandridae; genus Calotriton; species Calotriton arnoldi. The sequence goes on from CAWUFW010005941.1 coordinate 877,975, forward strand.
GAGATGGGCTCCCCAACCGGTGAGCGATGAGTCTGCTGTTAGCACTATCTGTGGAACTGGGTCTAGGAACGGCCTCCCTTTGGAAAGGTTTTGTGTGTTCCACCACTGCAGAGAGCGATGAGTGCAGCTGTCCACCAACACCAGATCTGAAATTTGCCCTTGAGCCTGGTTCCAGTGACGTGCTAAACATTCTTGTAAAGGGCGCATCTGAAGCCTTGCGTGTGGTACTATGAAAATGCAAGAGGCCAACATTCCTATTAGCTGCATAAACACTCGAGCTGGTAGCGAGTGTTGAGGTTGAAATTTTGTTATGAGGGTTTGCATACTGGCTATTCTGACTGGATTGGGGTATGCCAGTGCTTTGGAAGTATCTATTGTGGCCCCTAGATACTGATGTATGTGGGACGGTTGAAGATATGATTTGGTGAGGTTTATTGTGAACCCCAAGTCGTGAAGCAAGTGACTTGTTTGTAGAGTGTGGTGAACACACTGGCTGTATGACTTAGCTTTTATGAGCCAGTCATCCAGGTAAGGGAAAACATGAATTTGTTGTCTTCGCAAGTGGGCGGCTACTACTGCCAGACACTTTGTGAAGACTCTGGGTGCTGTGGTCACTCCAAACGGGAGGACCTTGCATTGATAGTGCTGATCGTTCACTATGAACCTTAGATATTTCCTGTGAGCAGGGTGTATAGGAATATGGAAGCAGGCGTCCTTGAGATCTAGAGTGGCAAGGAAATCGCCTTGTTGGAGCAGTGGGAGGACCTGTTGAAGGGTGACCATGTGAAAATGGTCTGATTGTATGTAGATATTCAAAGGTCTGAGGTCCAATATTGGTCTGAGAGTACCGTCTTTTTTGGGGATGAGAAAATAAAGGGAGTAAACCCCTGTGCCTTGATGCTGAAGGGGAACTGGTTCTATTGCATGCTTTTGAAGAAGTGAGAGAACTTCTTGTTTGAGGAGAGTTAGATGTTCCGTGGACATTGGACGTTGTTTGGGCGGTATGGTTGGGGGAGTTGCGGTAAGTTCCAGGCAGTAACCATACTGGATAATTTGTCTTACCCACCTGTCTGTAGTGATGGAGTTCCAGACAGGTAGGAACTGTGAGAGCCTTCCTCCGACCGGAGTGGAATGGTCTGGAGGGAGAGGAGGGAAGTCACTGTTTGGTAGTAGGGGAGGTTCGGTTATCGTTACCTCGACCTCTCCCCTTGCTATCATTTCCTCTGTACCCACCTCTGAAATATGGCTTGTTAGGTGATGTTTGTGTGGGACTCTTGTAGGTGGAGGAAGTGTCCGTGCTAATGTTTTTGGATGCGCCCCTATAAAAGGAGCGACTAAAGGAACCTCGTGGTGTTTGAGACTGTAATGCTCCCATCGATTTTGCAGTGTCTCTGTCTTTTTTCATTTTTTCCAAAGCTGTATCTACAGCTGGGCCAAAGAGGTGCTCTTGATCGAACGGCTGATTTAAAATAGTTGTTTGCACTTCTTGTTTAAACCCAGAAATGCACAACCATGCATGTCTACGAAGTAAGACACTGGTGTTGAGAGATCTAGATGCGGTGTCTGCTGCATCGAGGGCACATTTGATGGATTCATTGGTAATTAATTTGCCCTCTTGGACCAGATCGTTGGCCTTGGCTTTGTATTGGTCAGGTAAATGCTGAATAAGGTCTTCGAGCTCATCGTAGTGAGCCCTGTTGTATCTGGCAAGCAATGCTTGTGCAGTAGCTATTCTCCAGTGATTGGCTGCTTGGGAGGCAACTCGTTTACCTGATGCATCTAGCAGTTTAGACTCTTTGTCTGGAGGTGGAGCATCACCAGAGGTTTGGGAATTAGCACGTTTCCTTGCATTGGAGACTACCAAAGAATCTAAAGGGAGTTGTCCTTTAATGTAAATTGGATCGTTAGGGGCAGGCTTGTACTTTTTATCAATTCGAGGATTGAGGATCCTGGTCCTAACAGGGTCTTTAAATATGTCTGGTGCATGTTTAATGATACCTTTAAGCATGGGCAATGTATGAATTGTTTTTTGTGACTGAGCAAAATGTGTCAATTAGGAAGTCTTCGTCCATGGGGTCTGAATGGAGTTCAACGCCATGATATTGCGCAGCCCTATTAATGAGCTGACTAAATCCTATATTGTCATCTGGGGGGGGGGGGGGAGGCCTAGATGGGTATACATCCGGATCAGGAAGGTCCGAAGGATCTGTGGGATTGTTGTAATCGTCCCATGTATCCTGTGGATGAGTAGTGTCATCATCAGGGTCATCTAAAGGGTCCTTATGTCCACCCCCGTCCCCTAGATCATCCTCATCCTGTGGCGAGTATGGAAGTATTGGAGAAAGTCTAGGAGAGTGTATAGGAGAGTTTGTAGGAGACAAAGGTTTGGTAGGAAGAATAGGAGAAGAGGGTCTTAGGGGTGAAGTTGCAAAGTCCCTTTTCTTCACAGGTACCTCAGGAGGGTGTGAGGTATCAAATTTCCTCTTCTTTGTTGGGAGACTGACAATATGGCCTGTTTTAGGGTCCACATGTAAAGTCTTTATTTGGATCGATAGGATCTGGTCGAAAAAGCTCTTCCTGGATATTGTCTCCTTTCGGTGCCGATTTTTTCGGTGCCGAACGTGGTTTCGATTTGGACTCTGAAGCCGTAAGAGGGGTCTTGTGCTCCTTTGGCTTCGACGCCAGCGTCGAGTCGGGAATTTTTTTCGGATCCGAAGGTTTTCGGTGTTTGTTTGGTTCCGAGGCCTTATGGTCTTTCGGTGTCGAAGGGTTCGGTACCGAGGCCTTTTTGGACATAACGGGAATAGGGTGTATCCCCGATTTCGGTACCGAAGGTGTCTTATGGGTACTGATATGCGGCTTGCTCGGTCCCGAGCTGCCAGAAGGCTTTTCCTTTGTCTTCGGAGGCGGGGCTTCTGAAGTTTTCCCTCGGTCTCGACTAAGGCCTTCAGGCGAAGTTTTGACCGGAGCCTTCTGTTTATCTGGTGGGGCAGGGGCATGGACATTTGTACTCACTCGTTGACCTGGAGTTATGTGGTCATCGAAGTCGGAGTCGTCAGCTTCAGAGACTATGTCGAGCTCCTCTGAATCCTCTGCCTCTGGAACATCGGGGCCTTCGTTTTAGATGTCGTGTGGCGCCGGTGTAGCCTGTTGAGCCATAACGTGTCGTCGAGCCCGGCGATCAAGAATAGTCTTTTTGGAACGAAAAGAGGCACAGGCCTGGCAATCCTTTTCTTTGTGTTCTGGCGAGAGGCAAAGGTTGCAGGCCTTATGGTGGTCACTATGTGGAAATTTAGCTCCACACTAGGGGCATTTTTTAAATTGAGTCCTTTCCATTAGCCGTAGTCTCGAATGGCGCCGATAGGCCCAGCAGCCCGCGTCGACGACCGGAATCGAAGATTTTTAAGTTAGCGCGTCGAAGGGCACGCGAACGAAACAATACCGTTGAGTGGTGATGGGTGCGCGCCGAAAAGGGTTGGAAACACGGTACCGAACCGCAGCAAGTCGCATCAGAACCCGATGGCTGAAAAAAAACAATCTGAGGATGGAGTCGATGCCCATGCGCACTATCGTCCAAGGGAGGAGTCACCCATCTCGTGACTACAAAGACTTCTTCCAAGACAACAACAAACTGCAAACATCTGAGCCCACCACCAGATGGCGATCTATGCACAAGTATGTATTCTAAAGCTCATATGCCTCGAACTGTTTATTTCGTTGTGGGTCCCAGGCTTGTGTGTGGCTTCTTAGGGGGTGGTCTGACATATGTTACGTCTCTTTTCTCCTTCCCCCGGTTTATATAGCTCCGTCCAACTACCATAGGGATCACCGATTGCAGCGTAGGGGTGTCCACCTGTCTCGGATCAGAAGGGTTATCAATACAGAAAACATTGATCAAATAGATACTACCCTGCAGCAGTTCACTGATGCCATGAAGGGCATCGTTCATTTTTGGGGCCCAATGTCCAATAGCCTTAATATCCGCCGCATCACTAGGGTGGTAGAGGGGGTCATTAATACCACTGCTGGGATTCTAACAAACATCACAGCTGAGCTCCAGGCTACGAGGCTTGTTGCTCTTCAAAACAGGGTGGTGTTAGACGTCATCCTTGCTGATCGGGGTGGGGCCTGTCGCGTTATCGGTAGTAGCTGCTGTGTATACATACTGGACCACGCCCGAATGTATACGCTGAGATACAGAGGTTGCACAGGCTCGCATCTGACATTCACCAAGAGAATGGTACTTGGACTTTTACTGGCTGGTTATGGGGTTTAATGGCAACATGGGGTTGGAAGATTCTTATCCTCTTGATAGTAATTGCTGGTGTTATTTTCACTTGTTGTCTATGCATCCATTGCCTCCCTGCTTGTTGTGCCTACTGTATTGGGAAGTTAACGCCTACACCAAAGACTCCAGTGCATGATGTTAAGTCTTTGACTATGATGATGCAAGCGGTCCACGACTTAATGGCCATTGACGAGGGTATATTTGAGTACTGATAAATGTGTGAATACAAGGGGTACAAGCAGCCTTTTAACTAGATCATGTGGAGAAGTGTGGCTCAATGGTTAGAGCAGCAGACCCTGATGCAGAGATCTGGCCCGGGACCAGGGTTCAATTCCCGCCTCGGCGGGTCTTTGGGCTCAATTTCCTCGGACCTGATAATTCTCACCTCGGTGCCTATTCTAATCATGGGTCCCACTCTGCAACTCTGGGCAATAGCTTGCTTAATCTCCACAACGGCCCCACCAGCGCTGGGATGCCTGGCTTCACCTTGGGGGTGCCCAGGAGTGGACATTTCACAGGGAAAAGACAGGAAGGGTTCCACAGCGGTATGCGTACAGCGCCAGGACACCCTAGGGTAACAGTGCGCTTTACAAGTACAAATTTCATTTCATTTCATTTCATCATTTATTACTATCCTATGCATTAGATAACATTTGTTAGCAAATGCTAAAAGGAGGGTCTGTTGGACTGAGAATATGCCAAGCTGACTCCTTCTAGCATTGTGCGAGTTAAGTTAGCATTTGCGGCACCATTTTATATTTAGACGCCATTTTGTGTCAGTACGAAACAGAAGCTTCATTTCGATCATATCTGCCTCAGCAGAAAAGCAGTCTCAATTGTTTCTTTTTATTCAAGGTTGAGCTTCGTTGCACTAATGAATAGCTCGTTTTGTGTTTGTATGCCTTTCCTCATATGTAGCCCCACTCCCACTCTCAGAGACGGGCACGGGCTGAGTAACCTTGAAGCTAAGCTAGTGTGTTACTGGTCTCAGGATGGTAGCTCATCTTTATGTACCTCCTTTGTTCATCTGTGCCCAGGCTGGAAAATTCCAGTCTGGGCGTGTCTTAGAGGTGTCGAAAATGTATATCTAACTCGACCTTGTAAACAGGGGTCAGTCCCTCGGCAGCTATCTAAGGAGGCTGGTCAGACTGGACTCCGCTCGAGCGAATACTAATAAATAACTTGGTTTGTATTCTCTACTGTCTGACCGACTATTCATTTGTATGGAAGGCTGAGAGGTGGTCGTGAGTGACCCGGGTGGGCCTAATCGGGACACTTCCTTCAGGGTAGACTAGGATTAGTAATAGAACTAAATCCACAGCTTATTTTACTTGGGGTTGATAACGAGGCAGCCCCTCGCCAGGCACAGGTATGTGTGTTTATTGCAATGACGGTTTTAAGACTGTCTGGCGACGACGTTGCTGGATCACTCTCCACCGTCTGCTCAGTAATGGTTAGCCCACCTCGTGGCCATGTATCATACTGAGATGGCAATATACGTACGGAAAGGCAAGGGAGCAAGGAAAAGGGGGCTTCAGGTGTGGGTTCCTTTTTCGGGTTGGATCTCAACAGAAGCTGCGGTATAGGGGTGCTCTTTTATAAGGCTTCTGTAGTGGTGGGGGTTTTTTTGGTGCAACTTTATTAATTCTGAAATATCGTCTTTTGTGTAATTAGATGAATTTAATGTGGTTTCTTTTTTATATTAATTGTAAAAATGACCTGTTCACCATTAGCACAATCATTAACAATATAGGACAAGACGGGTAATGATAGAGTTAATGGCGATGTTGGAAGGTAAATGGCTGAAGGAAGTGTACAAGGAGATATAGGCAAGCTATGACAGTTGGGGTTAGGAGGGGCTGATAACCAGGGCTCTGGGGCTAGACAAATAGTAGCGCCATGGTAATAGTAAAATACAATCCCCATGCCCACCCAGTTTATTCTTATCACCACATCTTGAAGGGTCTTTGGATATGCTTCCTAATATTGCCTCTCTGGATGTACCAACTGACAGATCTTTGGAGAGACCTAGTCATGCAAGTCCTTCTCCAACGAGCGATTCAGCAGTGCATAATCCTTCAGAAAGCGCACCCGAGTTTTCAATGCTGAATTTGCCCACTATAATGCAGACTACATTCCAGAGCATGCTGAAGTCTACGGTCTTGCTCAAATTGCAGCAGGCAAAGCAGATTTCTGTTTTAGAGTATAAAGGCTGTATTTGATGTAAATCCCAAAGTATAAAAAGTCTCAAGTAAAACCCAGGAAAAGACTACTTTAGAGGCAGATTAAAAGGAGAAGGTTACTAACATGACTCAAAAAAGATCATCTAACTGGGGCAGTGTGTGTATACTTTGGCAGACTAGTATGATATCCTGTAGAGGTGAACTTTATGGGGAAAAATAGGACATTAATATACTCATACTCCATACCTTAGACTTCAAACAAGTACAAAGATTAATTACTGTAAAGCTATGGCAAGGAGAAGGAAGAATCTACCAAAAACCTACATAGGAAAAAATCTTCTATCTACCGTGTGTAATTATGGCATGGGGCGTTGGCCTCTGTGTATCATGAAAATGAACTGGTAAACTGACTGGTAAAACTTCCCGATAATCATGGCCCAAAGGCCTTTGAGGCAATCTATTGAATGCAAGCCTGACCCAGTCCTTAAGGTTGGGCGAAGGCAGTCCCTCTCAAGCACTCAAAATAAGAGTTGGTGTATAAAAAGTAAAAAATAATGCTGGAGGAAAAAAACTTAGGCAAAAGTGAACATTCCAGGTGCCAGTATATAAAGTTACAAATAAAGGGAGGCGAAACAAAAAAAAACAACAACAAAAAAAATCACCTCTCTTATCCGCTCAAGGTAACTGGCAGTTTTCAAAATTGTTTTGTCTGGGGACTTAGATCTTAGCTTTTAGGTGGTCATCAAGAGAACTGACAAGATTTGACTTTTTTCCCCCAACATAGCAGTTGTAAACATTGTTGAGAAAAGAGGTGCTCAAATTGGCCAGGTGGTAATGTTATGCGAAGACCCTGGTCTAACAGAGTGATGCAATTACTTTTCAATTTCCACACAAAAAATACAAGCATTGGCATAGCCAATAGGTCTCGCCTTTGGGACCTTATAAGTGTTTAGCCAGAGCGAATGGTTTTGCCAAAGTCTTTAAACTAGGTTGTAGAGCAGTGTGGCTGCTGTGCAGAATTGCTCAAGAGAGCGGCAGAAACTGAGCCCAGAGAGCGCCACGCAGCGCACACTCCCTTTCAGAGACCACCGCGCCCTGTACACTCCTTTCCAGAGAGAACCAGACAGCGCCTAAACACTAGCACTGCATGTGCCTCGAGAGAGCAACAGACTTGAATAACAGGCGCTGCCTACTGCTCGCAGAGAGAGTGGCAGAAACTGAGCCCAGAGAGCGGCACGCACCCCCTTTCAGAGACCACCGCGCCCTGTACACTCCCTTCCAGAGAGAACCAGACAGCGCACGCTGCTTCCAGAGACCCCAGCACGGCGCGCTGCTCTCTGGCGGCACAAGTTATCTCCCCGTGACAGTGATTGAAAGGGCCAGCCACAGCCATAGGAAGTGAGCAATGAAAGTTCATTCCAGTCAGACAGAGCACTTATCAAATAAAAATATCCTCCGGGTCGGAGGTCACAGAAGCTGGAACTCTAAAGGGGTAGCAGCCATTTATTTCTCTCCCACATGCCATGCCAGAGTGATGTGTGGCCACAAAAAAAAAAAAAAAAAAAAAAAAAAACTTACGGGCCCTAGTGCGAGACTTTTTGCCAACGAAGGGGAGAAATCTACAGGAGACAGGGAATAGTGGTTGTTTTTTTTTATAAAGTTTGACTGTCAACTGCGGCTCCCACAACACGATAACAATAAAACAAGGAGCTAAAGCCATGCACTAAAACGGGCTTCCATAGCGCCGGGTGCCATAACCTTGCTATCTCGTGGCCTTCTACAGGGCTGAGTGTTGTAAAATTCTGCTTCAGATGTCTCATTTCTTAGATGACAGAAGCACAAAGTCTAAGTGGGCCCTTAAATAGGAGGCTGTGCACCGATCTCAGCAGCAGGTGACAAAGCCACGCATGCACAGTTACAGTATTTTTTTTAGGTGTTGTGTATTTTATTGTCAGTTTTGAAGGTAGGCAGAGAAAAACATCCCAGACTTTGTTAGCGTCTCCCTCATTGGTTAAGATTTGCTCCATGATTTATTTGAGGGGTGTATGCAAAATGTTACAATCATACAAAATCTCCCTGAAAAACATCCGAAGAACGCGGGCCCCAAGCAGGAGGGGAGAGCCACCCTCTTCATGCAATTAATTTTGGAGGAGAGTGGGAGAAACACGTAGGCATGTGATCGTTTTAGTGCTTACCTTGCTCATGTGCATAAAGTTTGCTTTCAATCTGGGCTTGCAAGCATCCCCACTCTCCACTCTTAAGACAAGTTAGAGGTAGCATTAAAGGCAGGTAGGACGTGGGTGGTATTGTAACATAGTGCTGTTGTCACTAGAAGTAAGCGGAAACAGAGCTCAGGTTAAGGGAAGGGAAGGGACAGGGGCAGAGAAATGCGGGGGGTGAACTTTAACAACGGAGACGTCGGCAGCGTCAGAGAGGAGCGGGGGCGAGCGAGCGCGGCAGCCTGCTGAGCTGACCACACGCTCGTGCACAATGGCCATGTGTTTTCAATTATAGCGCCCGCATCTGGGCACGATAATTGGAAACAGATGGCGGCCGTGCGGGTAACCGCACGGAAAAGGCCATTGTGCACGAGCGTGTGGTCAGCTTTTTGAAGCCCCTTACATAAAGTCTCGCAGAGCAACGCTTGCGCGCTACTCTAGGCTCGACCTAAAAACCACTGTCAAGTAATCATTGGGGGTCTTGTCAAACCCAACATTCAGCTACCTTACTTGGTCCGGTCGCGCCTGGTATTAGGCTCTCATTATCCATCGGTAAAAGGAGGCCAATCAAATCGCATAACAAATACCATTACTAATGACGAAGTGGAGAGAATTCCCACCCAAGAGCAAAAGACAATGCGTAGGAAAGTGCCCCTTTTTGCATGGTTACACCCCACTTTTTGCCTGACATTTGATGCAACCTGACTTGATGTGCCCTGGGTCCCTGCCAATCAGATTCCCAAGGCCTGTGGTCTTTCCCAAGTCTGTATTTTTGTACCCACAATTGGCACATCTCTGGCCACAGCTAACCCCCTTGTAAAAGGTGACATGTGTACCAAGGGCACTATGACCAGGAAAGGACTCTAAGGGCTGCAGCACCTATTGTGCCACTCTTAGAGGCCCTGTACCTTTACACCCACACACTACCATTGCAGGCTGTGTGTTTTGGTGAAGAGAAAAGTGAAGAGTCGACATGGCGCACATCCCTGTGTGCCATGCCTGCAACCCACTGCCTGAGGCCTAGGTAAGCAACCCCTCTAGCAGGGTGCACTAGCCCTCATATGAGGGTACAGTGGCATGAGCCCTGTACCCCTACAGTGTCTAAGTCCATTCTTAGACATTGTAAGTGTCGTAAAGCCATAAAGAGTATATGGTCTGGGAGTTGGTCATTTCGAACTCGACAGCTCCATAATGGCTTTACTAAAAACTTGGTAGTTTGGTAGCAAACTTCTCAGCACATTAAACCCACACTGATGCCAGTGGAATTTAATGTAAAATGCACTCAGGAGGCCCCTAAAATAATCGACCAGCCCTGTTGTGGTCCCAGAATGGCTGCCCGCCATTTGCCACCACCAGACAGGTTTCTGGACCCCTGGTTAGAAAGCTTCCGTTTTCCAGAAACAAAGGCCATCCTGGGCAGAGGTGTCATGCCTCTTCCCCCAGGATGGGCTGGGTCCACGAAATGGGAAGCTTCAAAGGCCTGCCGCCTTTGGAAGCTGTCCCTGCCTTTTGCTGCCCCCAGCAACTGGCTCCCACCGGTTCTGGCCCCCACTTTGGGCTGGAGAATCGGCGGGAAAACCAAGCTAGGAAGAGGGGTGTGCCTACCTTTGCCAACCCCACCCTTCACGTGAGCGAGGCGAAGCACACAACTCAGTCCCCGCCATCTTGAAGATTGGGGGACTCAGCCAATTAGGGAGAGGCTCATGCCCCCTCCCACTGGAGGGTGGCATAATAGAGGGTGTACCCACCCCAAGGAAGGGACCCTTTGGTCCCGACCTGCACACCCCTTAAACGCCCCTAAATTAAGTATTTAGGCGCAACCCTGTAGCTTGCCTCCTCAGATTTGAGGAAGATGAAGGACCGAAGAGCCGTGCTGATCCAGGAAGAAGGAGGACACTAAGTTCTTTGGACCTGCCTACAGCAAGAACCCTAGTGAGTCCAGCAGCCAACAACCCCCAGAGCCCGAAGGACCTGCCCTGCAACCATCTTACAGACTGTCTCCTGTGAGCACCGGATTTGCTCCAGCAAAGACTCACGGAATCCAGATTTCGGGGACTCTGTGATTCTGCACCACTCTGCACCCAACGCCCAAGGCCCGAGTGGCCCAACACCACAAGGAGGTCGCCCAACCGATGCTGACCTGGGATCTGCTGATCCCCGACCTCCCTCAAGCTTCGAGACGACGCCTGCAGCCTCAACCTGAAGGGTCCCCCTGACCTCGACCGGAGCTGGGAAGAAAGCCCAACGCCAGAAGACATCCCTGCACCCGACGCCCCACGGTCTTGGGTGGCCCAACCGACGGTGTCCAGGCATCCCCCAAGAACACAACTTACCTCTCCAGCCAGTGGTCACCTTCAGGAAGTCTCCCTGCCAGAGCCTGCAGCAACTTCGCACAACCCAAGGTCTCCATTGAAACACACAGGGTCCCCGACGTCTTTTTTGCACCCTGCACTGGCTGCCCTAGTGCAGCTGGTTGTGCAGCTCCTATATTGGTCTTTGTCATGCAGTGTTGACCTTAACTCCAGTAGCTTTGCTCCTACACCCAAGTGGCCTGCTCATCACCAGTCCCTAACCAGAGGCCCCCTTAACCCCACTGGCTAACATTGGGCCCCTGCACTCTGCACCCGGCCGCTGGTGGTGGAGCTGGAGTGCCCATCTAGAAGATTGGTCCTAACCCCCAAAACTCCCACTCAAAAGTCGGGTACTTACCCGAGAAACCTTTTAAACACTTTTCTCCCATAGGAACCTATGCTAAGAGATTTAGGGCCAGATATACTACCGTTTTTTGCAGTCACAAATGGGAATCTGGCCGTTTGCGACACCGAAACGTTTAATTTTTCTTTTTCAAATGCAACCTCTTTCTTGTAAACCTCCTTTTCTGTCCGTCCATCCGGTCAAGGTTGTCCTCAGGACACGTCCATCCTTTCTGCCGAAGGTTGTTACTGCCTTTCACATCGGCCAGACCATCACTTTGCCCACCTTCTTTCCGCCTCCTTCCAGAGAGGAAGAGAGGCTCCACCGTCTGGACCCAAAACGTGCACTCTTTTTACCAGAGTCGCACACAACAGTTCCGTGTGGATGACCAGCTCTTTGTTGGCTACGTAGGCGCCAAGAAAGGTCGGGCCGTACACAAGCGGACTATCTCCCAATGGGTCGTCTTGTGTATTAAAGCCTGTTATTCTCTGGCAAAGAAGGAGCCTCCGTTAGGGCTGCGCGCCCATTCTACCAGGGCGACGGCTGCCACTACGGCGTTGGGACATGGTGTCCCCTTACAAGACATCTGTCAGGCAGCTACGTGGGCCTCGCTGCACACTTTTACTAAGCACTATTGCCTGGACAGCCAAGTCCGGAGAGACGGCTTCTTTGGCCGTTCTGTTCTCCGGGACTTTCTGGTGTGATCTTGGTTGGTATTGCTGGGGTATCTATTCTAAGGTAAGGAATCTATCACTAACGTGTTTCTTTCAGATGAACAAGTTACTTACCTTCGGTAACGATATATCTGTAAGAAACATTAGTTAGTGATAGATTCCTTACCGCCCCACCCATCCTCCCCGTTCTGCGAACTGATTTCTAGGGTTAAGGTCATCCCTTTCAGGGCCCTAGTTTCAATGCACCAGTGGTCAGTATCTTGCATGGCTCTGCGTTCCTGGCGCGGAAAATAGTATACAGAACTGACGTCAGCGCGCGAGGGCGGCATCTAAGTAACTGCCGCGACGTCATCTCTGCGACCACGACGCCAACGACGGACACGGAGCCGCACGACGCCACCTTCCAACGCTCAGGGGTACTGCTGACGAAAACTTTCCGAATCCAGTCTGACGCCTGGGGATATTCTAAGGTAAGGAATCTATCACTAACGTGTTTTTCAGATCTAGTGTGTTGAGATCATATTTTGGTGAGAAATTCTGTGTTAATGTTGCAAGAGACCTGGTTGAGGGTTTTAGCCTTTGCTCAATATAATCCAGTTAATCTGAATGGGTACTTTCCAAATGATATTCCTGCAGGACCAACCTTTAGGCATGCTGGGAACAGAAGAATCTTTGATTATATTTTACCTCTGTAGAGCACTATGGAGATGTGCACTCTTAAGGTGAGGGATATGGGATTGAGTGACCCTTTTGCAATGGAAATGAGTATCAAGAAGGATCTCTTTACTAGTAAAGAGCAGGTGGCTGATTTTTCCCTGGTTTATAGCAAGAGAATAAGGGTATCTATTGCTGAACACAAATTGTGCAAATTGGTAGTATTGAGGCCCATCCCACTGCGGTAGATGGAAAGGGAATCAAGTGGTATGAGCATATAAAAAAGGTGTCCAGGCTCTCCTTGAATACCATTCACTGAAAAGAGCTGTAGTGAAAATGCAAACAAGGTTATACGACAAAGATTGCAGCTCCATCCGACAATCAGTTTATGAAGCTAAACGACTGATTACCCGAGGGGTAGATGGCAAGTTCCAGCAGGATTGGAGATCCCCAACAAGGACCTACTGTGCAGGTTGTTCCCAAAAAAGTATGGCATTTTATGAGAAAAATTGGAGCAAAATGCAGGATGCGATGGTTAAAGGACAACACTTGCTCATTTTGGAGCTCGGTGAATAGCATTCATCAAACTCCCGGTCAAAATTAGAAACTCAACGTTTATTATGGGGTTGTATAAGATAGCGGATAATAATGTAAACAAGCATTTGCAATGCAATAGGTCTCGCATTTACGCGAGTTTGAGCTATTGACATTACAAATGGCAATGCCTTTTAGTTTTGTTTTCGTTTTTAAAACATAAATAAAAGGCAGTCATTTACAATGCCAATAGCTTAAACTCCCGTAAATGCGATGCCTATTGCATTGCAAATGCTCGTTTAGGACTTGTGCCCTGACATACACATACAAAACACAGTAACAGACAAACACCTGACACCACTGAAACGCACATTCAAGCGTGCACAGTAACAGAAACAACAGCAAGCACACGTACACACAGAAATGACACAGAAATACATCTACATCCCTTCAGAGGAATCACTCTGCCCTGGCTCCTTCGAGGCCCCATTTGCCACTGTACTCCGAGCTCTATTTTCAAAATTATTGACTGCCGATTCCACTTAAAAATGCCCACAACTTTTAGAAAGGATAAAAATGGCCCACAGTAAAAAAAAACGAAACTCCAATTAGAGTGCAGGGCAACCGGATTTCTGTGTCACATCAAGTAATGTTGAATCCTCGCTGAACACTTGTGAAACTCAGTGACCCGAAAAGACCTCAATAGTGGGGGAGGGGCCCATGCAGCTCCTTAGTGTGGGGGGGGGCTTATTAACCAGTGGTCTAAGGCCTCAGGCAAACAAGCAGTGCAAATACAAAGCACACACACAGCAGCCCTGCCAAGTATCACGCATCAGGCGTTAGACTAACGCATTTCAGTGTGGTGGTCCGCATCACTGCACTGAAATGCATTGTCACGCATATAGCGCCTCAGCTCAGGTGTGAAGTGGCCGGAGATCGATGGCTGAATAGTGTTAAAACACCATCCATTTGGTAAATGCAGGAAGTGGCAGGAAGCGCGCAGTGCGCGCTGCTCGGCAGTCTTGGGGGGGCTGGCTGGCTGAGCTCAAGTGCAAGAATGTAACAAACAGTTAAATTCAACCGTGCACGGCATACTGGTCAGGGGTGTGTATGAAACTCAGTTATAGGTGGATGGCGCGGTATTTGAAATCAGTTTCGTTTTGCTAATGCTGAACTAGTGCTTCCTGAAATCATGATCTCAGCTTCTGTGATGCCGAAGGACTTAGTCGAGCCCAAGCAGGGTGCGTGCCACAGCTGAAACACACACGGATCACTGCGGCACCTGGCAGAGTGGTGGTTCATTGTTTGGAGCTCAACTGCAGTGCCCAGAGGGCTGCAGCTAGTATTTGAGCGAGCCTCACCGGCACAGATGCGACCCAGACTGCCTGTCGGCCCGTGTACGCAGCTGATCTCGCCGACCGCCCTCTCCCGCTGCAAAATTAAGTAAGTCTCAGTCTGCCCAAGTGCTTACTGGCCGTGCGCTGCATTAAAGGGTGAAAGCTTCCTCGGTATTCAAGTATTGGGATATGTTACCTATTGTATGCTGTTTAAACGCTGCAGCCCTCTGCAGCCAGCACGCGCCCTCCTCACTTACTGAGCTACGTTGACACACAGCAGAGGTGCTTCCGACACCCCCCACTCGTAAATAACAATTGCATAAACTATCTTTGCCCATCATGATTTAAAGCATCAGGAATCCCTCAGCCCACCGGACGTATGTGCAGAAATTCTTCACTTACCATTTACTTCATGGCAATGTCATTTTTGGTAAAGCCTCATGTTAGGCACCATTACGTACCTTGACAATTGACGGGCAGGGAATTATTACGTAGTTTGCGGAGGAAATAACAGTCTGTGCTTTAGAATAGCACGGTTGAAATGAAGCATCATTCTTTTCTGCACCAATAATAACACTCTGTGCAGCCGAGATTGAGATTTGTATAATTGTATAGAGCGCACATTTGCAAAAGTGATTCAGACTAACTGGGCAGTCTTTTGGGTGCACAGAACTAAGTCTACATTCAGTACTGATTCACATACGCTCACGAGGCCACACACGACTAAAAGAAGGGAGGAGAGATTTTCTTGGTAAGGAAGATTTTATAGTGTAGGCTTTTGGCAGCTCTTATTTTCTTTGCTGTGCCTGTTGCAAGTGCAGTGCTTTCCCAAAGTATGGATGTCACTGTCACAGGTCTTTTCTTTGGCTGTTTCAGGGCCTGTTAGTTCTGGTGGGCAGCGCCAGGTTTTACTGTTTATTTCCCTCATATAATTACCAAACCTTGCCCAAGGCTCCATTCACCAGGCCCGAAGGTTAGATCATGTGAATAGTCAGTGTGAGCTGATTACTTTTGGCTGTTTTTGGGTTCGTGTCCCAGGTTTTATTGTTGATTTCTCTGATAATATAACAAAGATTAACTGCAGCAAGCCTAGATGCATGCAGTCTTCTATACATTGCGAAACACTATAGGGTGTGTCTTGACAAGTTCAAAACTGCTCTCATTTGAAATATGGGCCAATTTTAATTGTCTGATTAGCTAAATGAGGGGCACTTTTAGTCTACTGCCAGGGTTTATTTTCTGTCCCAGTGACGCCCTGGAGTGGGGGGGGGGGTGTTTCTTTTCCAGTCTGGCTGGCAGACACAAGTGAGCTCTGACAGCTCAGGACTGGACCGTCTGCAGCTCTTCAACCTACATTAACCTACTACGCCACCTTTCAATTTTTTTACCCATATTGTACTAAGAACCAGAGGCATGCTCTTCTTAATCTCAGTATATTTTTTGACGTACTGGCCTCTAAAACTTCCTTTTTGCCTGCTGCAGAGGTTGATCACGAGTGAGGTCTTGTCAAGCTAAGCAAGTGTCTCACAGCCCCTTGCAAACTTCCTTCTAGTGGGTCTTCATTGCCGTTTAAGGCTTTGCCGCAATTGTTTTACAATGTAGTCATATTAGAAAGAGGTTGTAGGTTAGTGACCTTTCATTTCAGGAGTTTTCCATTATTTTCAAGATACGTTTAGAGCTTCTCGTTCAAAATATAGTAATTTCTGATATTTATTTCTTCCAATGCACTTCATTCTATGTTTTTTTTAAATGCAGAAAGAGCCACCCTAAGTGTCACACATTTGGCAGCTGAATGGGACTCATAAGTACATTGAAACCATTGAAATGTTACACGTGAGCAATCTCAAAACGTGGCAGCTATGACAGGCTGCGCGCATAAAAAATGAAGAGGCTGAACATTGTGCAGTGCCTCAGAAAGGAATGTGTGCTGTTGTATAAATAAGAACCACGAACTTCAAGAAAACTTATGCACTGGCGCTTTGCAGCAGTTTTAAGTTCCTAGAGTTTCTTGTTGCTCAAATGGGTGTAATTTCTGATATTTATAGGGTTCCCTCGACTTTATTGCCCGATTTTGCTCGGGAGAAAGTGTCACTCAGTCGTTAAATGTCACTCATAATTTCACTGAAATTATGAAAATGTCACACATAAGCAATCTGAAACCTTGGCAGCTATGACACAGGCTACAGTCACACACAAAAACGTGGCCCCAAAAACCGCAGATACTGGGCAAAGTCAGAGGAACGACCCAGGCACACCAAAAGAGCAGGTACAGGGCAAAGACAGACGATGTATGGAGGGGGCACAGGCGTGGACATGCAGCACAGATACACAGCCCACAGATAAACACGGGAGGTACGAGGCAAGGGCAGAAAAACTGGCACAGTCGCAGACACAAAGGCAGAAATGGCACAGACCAACACCACACATCAGATACAATGCAAACAAAGCGAAACATGCAGAGAAACAGACAGCAGGAAATGGACATAGAGAAACTCACATGAGACTAGAACTACAGACATCCTGCCCCGAAAAAGCACAGGGGCCATACGTAGAGTCATAGCGGCACAGAGGGGCAGGGAAACAAGGACACACACAAACAGCAAGAAGAGGTGGAAGGCAGTCAAGCACACACACTGCACAGTCCCCGGACGGCTCCGCGCTCCTGCAGTTATTACAATCGACCTGGTGGCCATAATGCTCGGCCGCACGGCTCACTGTGCCCCCGCTGGGTCAGAAGGTCACCCCCATATGAACAAGCCGATTACTGCAGAGAATGCACCTGTCCATCAGGTGTTGCCTTTACTCTCGAGGTACTAGGGACCGAGCCCAAGGGCCCTGCACCGCCGTGGCATGCCTGCGAGCTACTCCGCAAACCCGGCCTTTTTGTGACACCCTCGCGCGATTCATGCTGCCTTGGGTAGGCTACAGGCTGGCCTCGGATTACGAATCACGTAACAGTGGTAAAATGAACAGCCTAATGTCTTACATTATAGATCATACAGCCAAAATTCTGCATTAATCGTGCGTGGGCGCAGCTATCAAAAGATCAGCAGGTGCAGTGGCACCGGAGCCCAGTGGTGTGGAAGGCCAGCTGCGGCCCAGTCATAACGATTTTATTTCCAAACCAGGGCATGCGGGCCTATATTCCCTGCCTGTAGCGCTAAGACCACATCTGCAGCAGCGCTTTACAACCCCTCGCCAAAAAATGTGCGGGAGCACGCAGCAGAGTGAGCCACCCCTTGCAGGACAAACTGCACGCATCACCCAAGAGAGGACCCCATGGGCGGCTCAAGCGAAGGCGTACTTTGTCGTGCCAAGTGCATCAGGTGCAGGAGTTCTTGTCAGATCAGCACGAGTGGACAAAAGTCAACAACGTGCCTTTATTTAAGTTTAAATCAAAGAGTGTCCACATATGCGTTTGTACCCAGCCAGTGCCCCAAAAAAGAAGGTCCCTTAAACTGTACAGTGTGGGGTTAATTGTGGTGTTCGAATGTTCATCATATTGATGAAAGACTAAATGCACAATAAAACAGGTTTTTAAACAGGCGCGGCCGCGAAAGTGAAAGCGACATGTCCGAGGGAAAGTAACCTGATCCACAACAGATGGCACCCTGCGCGCCGCTGCTCGCTCCCGACAGCTGTAGGCCGTGGGAGTTAACATTTACAGAAAAGGTGGGACATGCACCCGCCTTTGGCCAATTGCGTGCTTTCATTTTTGAAAGCCACACGCAAAGGCCAATAGAATGTGTGGAAAATAAAAGGCCACACGCACGAGTTTTAGCGAAAGTCTGGAGTGTTTCCAAGAGGCCCTCTCCTAGAGCAGCGCATGTGCGCTGCGCTTGGCTCGACCTAAAAATTACTACGTTGTTGATCAGTTGGAATGTTCAAATCTTCACCATATTCAGAAAACGGGTATCATAGCAGAAATAACTGAAAATATGAAGTCACCTCGGTCAGGTGGCCTGGATGGATTACCAGCAGTTCTCTATAAGGCAAACGCATTATGGCGGGCCAAAGTTATAAGCCCCTTTTTAAATGGGTGCTAAGAAATGGTGTAATACCAAATTCCTGGTGAGGGGCTATAAATTAAACTTATCTATAAGAAAGGAACCTATGATGACCCTGCAAACTATCAGCTAATTTTCCAGCTCAATGTGGTGTCCAAGATTTATGCCTAAACACTACTGATTACCGTCAAGGCCTGGGCCTTTGGCAGTGGGCGTATCCCGAAAAAACAAGGGGGATTTCAGGCAGGTTATTTCACAGTCGATTACTGTTTTTCTCTCGGAGGTGCAGCATGGAGGACAGTTGGCTCAGGAGGGAAACTATGTTGCTGTTTTGTGGATTTTAAGACCACTTTCGATACAGTTAAATCGAGGGTTCTTGTGGGAAAAGCTGGCAGGCTGGGGCAT
The DNA here is from genome assembly GCA_963921515.1 of Calotriton arnoldi. Classification (NCBI taxonomy): domain Eukaryota; kingdom Metazoa; phylum Chordata; class Amphibia; order Caudata; family Salamandridae; genus Calotriton; species Calotriton arnoldi. The sequence goes on from CAWUFW010005941.1 coordinate 896,970, forward strand.
TGCCCAAAATCTCTTGACAATGATACAGCGACTGCATGATAATAATTGGGTACAGGTTGATCTAAGTGGCTTAGGCCAGGTGTCTCTAACCTTTTCTGTAAGAGCTACCTATGTTCACTGAAGATAGTCCCGAGCTACTAATATTAGCGCTGTAATATTGAAAAAAATCATACAAGATTTTATTGGTGGCTTCGCCATTCAAGACTATCAGCAGTGACCACATCAATGCATCAGGCAGGGTTACCAGGAGTAATGTAAAAAAGACTATCAATTTGTAATGGCTCTATATGGGTAATACACAACAGCCGTAGTGTAGTGCACCCCTGACACCATTGTAATAAAGCCCTCCCCCCAACGCCACATGATTTAATCGCTCAAATATTAGCTTTAAATATAATACAATCTGGATTTATAAAGCGGATGAGCACCCTCAAGGGTATATTAACGCTGAAAAAACTTATGGTTATTTTTATCCAACTCAGTTGTTGGATTTGTTTAATTGGAAATTCAGTTGACATTCAACCATTTTTCTCCAAACATTAACTTATGACTTCTGAAAATACTCGCATTTTCTTCTTAAATACATGCTTTTCAATTTTGAAATGTATTTGTTAGTTCAATCAAGAAAAATCTTCTCATTTAGTAAGGTGGGATGCATACAGGAGAGCTACTTACATATAGATGCAGAGCTACTAGCAGCTCACGAGCTACTCATTGGAGAAGCCTGACTAAGGCTCTCTAAAAGACTAAATCCCGATGAGCAATGGGCTAAGAGAAAGTTGCGTGTTAGCCCCCTTGCTATTTAGTCTTTTCATCTCAGATCTTCTTGAGATGCTAAATATTTCAAACTCCTTTTCCCCAAACTTAGTTGAGAAGCACACTCATTGCTTTAAGACTTGGTACTGAGGGACTACACCCAGATAGGGTTGATGTGGATACTAGAAATATTACACACTTATTGCAAAAGGAACTAACTCGGGCAATTGTGGAGAAAACTAAAAACTTGATCTTCGCAAAGCGGCAGGTGAAGGTCTGTTTTTTGGATAATGCCCCACTAGAGTAGGTTGAAGAATATAAATACTTGGAGATTACCTTTGCTTGGAACTTGAGGTGGGATAGTCATATGAAGAGAGTAAAAACTGGGCTTCTAAGAACAGTAAATGCAATGAGCAGGTTCGATTGGAGGTTTGGTGGCCTATCAATAGAGCCTTTAAAAAAGGCGGCAGTAGGGAAATTGATTCTGCAGGCCCTTTATGAAGCAGAGTTGTTGGCTCCGGATCACCATGTTCACTGAGTCGCTGGAGGGCCCTCGTTTAAGGGCCCTCTTGAGTCTCGCAGTAGGTACGATGGTACAGGCTCTTAGGCTGCAGCCGTCTTTTGTCGCATGGACCTCGTTGACTAGATCACGTTAGTTTAGATTTATGCACGGCCTAATGCAAGAAGCTACCAGTGAAACTTTCCTGTGCAATGATGAAACACATTTCTCTGTCCACGACTCAGCTATCACGTTCATTTTTAGTGTCACTGGAAAAAATGGGGAGAGACTTGAATTATCATTGTTTAAAAATTCTCTTAGGGCAAATGCATTGAAGACGCTTCGCAACTAGAAAGTTATATTAGCTTCAGTAACAGCAGAAAGACACTATTTAGGGGCCGATTCCGATCTCGGCCGGTAGGACACCGAATCGGATTTGGCTTAACCGGATCCGATTCGGAGGCCTCTTTCCCGACCGATTCGTACGTGCGTCCGGCCGAGCACGATGCGAGCGCGAAATCGCCGACCGACTTGTTCGCGGGTCCGAAGCGCTCCGACCGACTCGCACGGACACGACTCGCACCGCGTGATGGAGACGTTCCCCGGCCGGGCAAGTACGATGCGCGCCGCGAGCAGTCCGACCGACTCGCGCCGTCCGGCTCGAAAGAGCAGTCGGAGCCGCACTTTGGGGGTCCGTGTCTGACCCCTCTGTACGCGTAGCCGCGCGAGTCGCACACAGGGGGGACCAATGGGTCCCCCCTACCTGTGCATGTACGCCGCGAGTCGCTTCGAGGCGTACCCGCTGTAGGGGGCGCCCTTGTTCGCCTCGCACCCATTGGGTCAATGGGAGCCCGCGTACGCGTTGTACGTCCGGCTCCCATTGACTTCAATGGGAGTCCGACCGACTCTAGTACGATTGCATGCGTGCGCATCGTACTCGTTCGGTCGGACTGCCAGAGTCCGATTCGGTCGGAAATCTCTCCGGGTCCGGCTCGGTCGGAGAGATTTCCGGCCTGAATCGGAATCGGCCCCTCAGTCTCTAAAAGTTCAGTGGCCCATTCCTTGGAGTTCTTAGGAACAAATTCCTCTTTCCCTTATTTGACGCAGGTTCTGGAAAGGCGGATGAGGTGTACTATCCTTCAGCTTTGAGTAGGTATTGACCATTGATGGAGTATAGCTGGTTATAAAAATAGAGCTATGAGTATTTATTTATTTGAAAAGTTTTATAAAGCGCGAACAAGACCCAACCGGGTATCAGAGCGCTGTACAAAGAGGAAAGCTGACGTATACGTACAGAGACAATATAAATACACTTACAAAAAAGCAAATATGAGGCCAAGCAGTGTCATCACAGACTGACTTCAAAGACAAACGAAGTAAGTTTAAACCCCCAGTAGAAATGATTGTCAAGCATAAGTTTCAAACATAAAGTGAAAGTAAATTGTTAAGCATACAATAACACACCCAAGCACCCCCATAAGGCAACATGAGAGGAACCTGAGGCATAAAATAAATGAGGACGCTAGGGGAAGAGTAGGTAGAAAATGAACAAACAATAAACAGCCCACCCAGATGAGGCCGAGCAGTTTCATCATCACCTTACTATTAAGACAGCTGAGATACGTTTTAAACCCCAAGTGAGAATGATTGTCAAGCACGTGTTACAAACAAAGTGAAAGTACATTGTCAAGCATAAATTTCAACACAACAAAGTAAAAATGCTTGTCAAGAATGCAGGTAATTGACAAGCAAATGACATGGAGGCTGTTGATGCAGTTCTTCCAATAGTAGCCATTTGACCTGTTTTTTGAATGAGGCAGTCGAGGGATTGGCTCTGATCTCTGTTGGAAGGGCATTCCAAATTCTTGGAGCCAGTCCTGAGAAGGTACGATTGCAAGTTCTTTTTTTATTGAATTTCGGTGGTTTCAGTAGAAGGGTATTGGAGCTTCTTAGGTTTCTTCTGGATCCGGAGAGCTCAAGTTTTTTTGCCAGGTAAACGGGGCTATTGAAATGTAAAGCTTTATGTGTCAGGCAGGCTATCTTGAAGCGGATCCTAGCTTCAATGGGGAGCCAGTTAAGCTGGATTAGGTCAGGTGTGATATGATCATGTTTTCTAATAATGGTTACTGTTTTTGTACTCTAAAAATAAAGTATTCCGTTGTCCATTTGTTATTAAATTGCACCCTCTTTAAGTGAATGGAAAAAGATCTTGTGCTAAGATAAGGCATGGGGTTAGATCATGTAGGGAAGCACTCATCACTTTATTTCTAATGGACCAGTTTGATTTTGTGATCTCTATGTGTGCTCGAAATATTCTGCTTATACAAAAGTGGAAATTCTAAAAGCTTGGTTGTATATATTGAATATGATATTGATGTGAAGAAGTGTTCCTGTGGTATCGGAGTATGATACATAGGGTTTCTTTCCTTTTTGTGGTTTCATTATTAGTATGTTGAATCTTCGGTTTATCAACTTCTTTTAAAATAATAAAAGTGTAAAGGGTACTTTTATGCTATTGGGATGCATCGCTGTGTATATATTTATCTTTTTTAAAGTAATGAAATTCTAATGTGTCTTTATCTCTCGGAGAGGTTACGGTTACATGTATACCTTTATAAGATGAACAAATGTATGTGTATTATATTTTTGGAGTTACAGTAATGTGTATATCTCTATAAGATACATGTAGTGTAAATACATTTTACTTTATTTACTACTAAGTGAAGGAGACCGAAGAAATTGGACAGGTCAAGGGCAACGCCAAGATTACAAGCATGAGCAGGAGGGGAGATGAAGGGAGAAGACCAGAACAGATGGGGCAAGGATGAGTTTTACTAAGTGGAAGTTAGTGCAAAGAGTTGGACAGCAGAATAAGGGTCAGAAAGACTTTGTAAGTACTGGGCGTAAGGGGACGGTAAAACACCCAGAGAATTTCTGTGGAAAAGGAAGGGTGAGTAAAAAAAAATGACAGAAGAAAGAAGTGGAAGAGAATGGGTGCAAGGGAGAAAGAGGGATACCCTTAAACAACTAGCATAGCTGTTGAAGAATAGGCAGATGTTGAAGAATACTTGATCTTTAACAGGAGGAGAGAAAGATCAAGCAAAATAAGGATTGATAAGAGAGGCCCAGACCTCTGGGTAAATATGAAAACCTCTGTAGAAATATCTATGTTAAAAATTCCTGCAGGGAAAAAGGTACCATTTGCAGGGAAAACCACAAACAATTGTGAAAGTGTTTCAAACAGCATTCCTTTTATTTATTTACAACATTCTGAAATGTTAAAGAAATCAAATTTAAATAAAGTGTCTATGCTGCATTGTGTGTATCTTTTCTCAGCCCTCTTTTGAGCATCCTGGTGTCAAGATCTGCACCTATTTCACCCAAAGACAACTATCATCAGCCACTCTGCATCCTTATGACAGGAACTAAGCACCTTAAAACTTGACACAGTTGTCAACACTCCAGGTCTGGGCTATAATAGCTGACAATTGTTTGCCACATTCATTCATAGTGAATACAAAAAAAACTCTAAAGGGCGACAGGAGAGTGAGAAGGGAGATTTCCCTACAAAAATTCAGTGAGTACCCACCCTGTACTCACACCAGCAATTGAAATGATGTGCACTTAAAATAAATTTGTGCTTTGGTCAGAACAAACAGTGTAGGCAAGACTCAGTGGATTGGGGTCAAAACCAGTTTAAAAGAAGACAGATTTTTCAAAATAACTAGAAACTAATCCAAAAGAACTCTACAAAAGGTTAGATAGCTCTGTATCGAATTATTCCTTAACAAGGTTTACAAAACATTAATTAGCAGTTGGACTTTAAACGGGTCAACGACAAGCGAATCCAAAAATCAGGAGTAACAATTAAACAAGTTACCTATAATTTGTGCAGGATTGTTTAAAAGACATGGTACCTAAAGGTAAACGTTCTAAGACGTAAACATTTTTAATAGTTGAATTTAGTAAAGGTTTGGTACTCTTAAAAATGTTGGAATTAGTGTTTAGAATCGGTTTAATGTCCAATTGGTAGAGGGGTCTACATTGTGCTTGATTTACAAAACGGAATTGGCAAATCGTTTCCATGGAATTATAAAAAGCTATTAGCAAAAATATTATTTATTTTTTAACAACCAAATGTGAAATATGAGCGTATAAAATATATTAATTATTTTTATAACCTTCTCCTATATTTAAACATTAAAAAAATAGAAAGTTGATATTAGTTAAAGAAATTGGGAGTCAAAAAGCTCCAAAACTGGTTAAGTATTTTAACAAGATAGGTATACAAACAAATTTAAAACAAGCTGGCGACTTTTGCTAAAAGACCTAAACTGTGATTAGAGGTGGTCCTTAAAAGTATCTAAAAAGTATACAAGAATCATGCAAAATTTGTTAATCATAACTTCCTTAAAACGTCTAAAAATCTTGTTTATATACACAATCCAAATTTGCTTGAGACCCTTAATAAAATTTTTATTTTTTAGTATAGTTACCGATTCTTTTCATTTAAAAAGACAAAATTCTATTCAAATTCTTTAAGCATCCAAAGTTATTGACTTAAAACAAAGGAAGAACTTAATAAAACTAATTTTAGCCAAACAAAATTATTTAGGACTTGTTAGGGTAGATAGACACGTATGAACTGCTATTTGATTTCTGAAGTTAGGGAAGATATGAATAAACTGGGACATAAGACTCTGATTCAGAGTAGTTTGAGAGAAAGCATCGAGGCAATAGGTAAAAAGAACTACAGATAAACTGAACGGTCATTGGGAGCATAATAGCATAAACCTGCTAAAAGACACAACCGACAATAAAATTCACAATGTTTTAAGAAAAAAATGCAGATTTCCCTAGCTGAACTGCCAGTAAGTGTGAATCACGTCCAATATGCATACTATAAAAATGTTTGCCTAACTGCCTGGTGTTCATGTATGTTGCTTGAATTTGGCTACTTTATTGACATACTAAGAGCATGCCAATTTTTACACGTCCACAGTCAGTGTTACATTTGCTAATCATCTGTAAGTCCTACATATTTTATGCACGATCAGGACATACTTATCTGCATGTACAGAACCCCTAACTACTTTTGAGAATCATGCGCACATTAGGACTTTCCAGATGCAAGCCATGCTTGTGTATAACAATGCGTTGTAAATCAATCTCAATTACTTCATAGCAAGATATGTGCTACGTTCTGGCATAGTAAATTCTTTACACACACCTACTAAATTATAAACTATAATTTAATACACCGATCCAAATTCTTATTAATATCTTTGTCTTAACTATTAGAATTTCTTTTGAAGGAACTCGCACAATAATTTGCAGTGGTGTCCATTGCAAACAGCAATTTATGTGTGACATATCGAACCCTATATTAGGGGAGTCCAAGCTTTGCTTCCATAGGGTATTCATCATTTTTGCCAGGACTGCAGCAAATTCTAATGTTGTTGCTATTTTTTCTTCTCAGCTAGTCAAAGCTATTTGTACTATCAAGCAGAAGGCGGTTGACTGTGGTTTCACTTCCAGGGTATGAGATTAGCATTGCTAACACTTAGATCATTCTAGTAGGAGGGATACAATCGGCCGATTCCCTATTAAGTCCATGCACTCTGTATTTGGATGTAAATACTACACTGTCTTATATCAGCAATGCATACAACAAAGTTGTAAATATTTTGCAATTTCTCTGGCTGGGCGCATTCACATAATTAAAAGGTTACTTTGTCAAAATTCTATTTCATGCAAGCGTGACCTAAATACCTAGAAACTGGATTCCCTAATTTATCAATTCATATGGAACAACAAGAGCCGCCGACGAGCACCCAAATGGTTAATACTTCCATCACCTGGGGAGGGTGGGCACTTCCTGGCGCTCCCTTCTCTTACTGGACTCCTGAGAGCCTCTACTATTGGGCTAGTATGGACAGGCAACTACTCTTCTGACACCAAAATAGCTATCAGTCTAATACCTGGGTTGACTGTTATATGTTAATAGAAAAGATACACTCATCATGTTTGAAGATTCAAAATTCTTAAAAAAGATATCTAACATACTAGACACTTAATACAAGCTATTCTACAAAGTTAAAAGACTTCCTCAAATCCCTAGACTTCAGGCCAATTCAATATTGGCTTGAACATTGAGGAACAAATGTTTCTAAACTGGCATGAGGTGAAGATTATAAGGTTAACAGATCTTTTTCAAGGTCAATCACTTAAAACCTGTCCATCAGCAGTAATGTGAATTTGGAGTGCATAAAAATGCAGTTTTGTAAATATCTGCAACTTCAGCATTTTTAAAGTAAGAAACAGAGCTTGCATAGGCATTTGTCAACATTGTTTCTTAAACTTGGTCTTAAGTGCCACTCTTACCTGCATCTAGGATTTTCAGACTGTTTTCTCAAAGCTAAATCTGATCATTTGCGGCACCGGGCCTCTACATGGTCTGAATGGTTATCTAAGCACGTTAAGTAGAGCAGGCTGTCATTGTACTCTTGAAGTCTCAAACCATTACTATCCGTATTCATCCCAAGGCTCAAGTCTATCGGTCTTTCTTACGTTTTTATTAGACTCCTCAAAAATTAGCTCAGTGGAGCAACTGAACCGAGGTATGCCCAAGATGTCAAACTGAATACTGGTACTTCACTACTTTTGGAGGATTACTGGGATAGAATTATTCAGAGGCTTAACTGCTTATTACAGTTTTGCACATGCCGAGATACAGGCGTTATTTTATTAGGGTTGCACCGTGATGACATTGGTCCTCAGTAGGCGTGACTGGCCCGTATGAGATTGCATTTGATAAATGAGATAATCCAGGGATTGGAATTTAAACATTTGTGATAATTGCGGTCTATTTGGAGTTCACCCCTGCAAATAGAGCATAACTTGCACATTTTGGTGCTCACCGAGCTAAGGGCCAGATGTAAGACTGTTTTTCGCAGTCGCAAACGGGCAATCGCAAAATAGCGTTTGTACATGCCAGGACCCAGAATGGTCCTGGCATGTACAAACGCTATTTTGCGACTCAGTGACTCGCAGAATAGCGTTTGCTAATCGCTATTAGGAAGGGGCGTCCCTTCCTAATAGCGAGTCACAATGGAATGTACCATTGTTTTACGACCGAAAAACACTCGCAGTTTACCACCTACTTCAAGTAGGTGGTAAGCCACTCGCAAACGGGATGCAGTCCCCAGGGGACCTCTGCCCCTTTGTGAATGGATGCAAAAATATTTTTTAAGAGCAGGCAGTGGTCCCAGGGACCACTGCCTGCCCTTAAGAAATGAAACAAACGTTTCATTTTTCTTTTTTTAAATGCATCCTGTTTTCCTATAAGGAAAACGGGCTGCATTTTTTTTTTTTTTAAACCTGCGTTATTTAAAAAGCAGTCACAAACAAATTGCACCGGCCTCATGAATATTGAGGCATGCAATTTGCGACCCCATTAGGAATCGCAAACAGTGTCTGAGACACTGTTGCAAATTCCAATTTGCGAGTCGCAAAGTGCGAGTCCCAAAACGACGCAATTTGCGACTCGCAAATTGGAAGGGTCATACATCTGGCCCTAAAATCCATATTTCCTAGTTTGTTGGGGCATTTTTTCCCGTTGTAAATCTCTGGGGGGTTTGACCTGCTAAAATTTACCTGGGGAAAATTGCGGGGGTGCAGTGTTAGGAACCTAACTCAGATCTCATAGGTCATTCAGGAAAGGACTCAAGACCTGGCTGTTTGAATGAACAGATCACCATGCAGCAGTTAGCAACTTCAGTGCCACGAGAGTCGAGACCTTCATGGGTGGTTTGCCATGCTTTATAAATACTTGATTGATTTGCTATCTTTTATGCTATGTCCCTTGCAAGTATTCGGATTTAAAAAATTACATTAAAAAATAAAAATGAATATGAGTAATCTAGCACCCACATTTATAGAGTTGTGGAATGATTTTAATGAAGGTTATGAGTTGGAACATAAAATAGCTATCACATGAGGTAGTTTAACTATACTTAGTTGCTGCTTGAAAAACATGATCCACTCCCCAGATTTATAATTTGGCTCAATGTATTATGTAATCGTCCTCTCCCTGTTTTCTCTCTCTCTCTCTCGATCTTCTTAGTTTCTTAGTTTCTTAGTTTCTGCATTTGCTGTGAGTTTTTTTTTTTTACATTAGATTTTCATACTAATGATTACAATCAACTGATACGCTCTAAATGAATTTATGTTTAAATAAACACGTAGAGTAGAAACGTTATGCTGCTCTGTGTTTATATGGATTTTTCATAATTAACATGCAGGATATGTATTCTGCCCCATGAGACAATAGCCCCTTGATCAAACTTTCAGTGCTTTTTTGGTCTTGATACTGGTTCTTCCCCAGCCCCACCCTAACCCATACCTCCTCCTTTCTCCATATCCGAACACTACAATTTTTCCCCTGGGATAGATGAGGAACAGTAGAGTCCTACTGCCTAGCCTGAGACTGCTACTGGTGGAATTCCTACCTCTTCCATAAGAAAGACAGAAACAGGAAGTCATGTTCCCTATGCTCCACCCTTTCCCCTCTGCCTCATCTACTCTCAGTGCACAATATAACGAAACCTAGCACAAAACAAGCGTTTGCCCAAGAACATTAAACACAACACTATTAACAGTATAGGTGATAAGGAGTCATACTTACAGCTTGATGATGGACTTTCGCCATCGCCCAGGCCTGCTCTCCGGAAGCTGTGTGCCTGCCGTGCATGAAGCGTGGACTCTATGGCTCTCTCGCGTGCTGTCAATACAATTGGCGTTGGGTGTCTGCCTCCTGGGCTGGCCAGGGACCGCTGCATGAAGGTCAGCTTGTCTTTGGTTCGCCTCTTCATATCATCCCACCGATGCTTAATGTCTTTCACAGACCTGGGCACCTGGCTTGCAGAGGTGATCCTCTTGGCTATGCCTTCCCAGATCTTGTCCCTGTCACCTTGAGAAAGCCGCACTGTCTCCCTCGCAAACAGCATGGCTTCGTTCCGGGTCACCTCGGTGACCAGAATATCCAATTCTTCCTTGGAGAACTTGGGTTTCCGCTTTCTTTCACTCAAGGCTGCCATGTTCCTTGGGGGGTCAATCCCACAAAGCATAAATGGGTAAAAGACAACTCCCTGCATATCTCTTCTCCAGCCCACATGATGCGTGCCAGACACTGCCCAGGCCAATGTCACCCTCCCTATCCCATCATCAACAGACGGAGTTTACATCTTTCAGTCAGGACAAAGAGTACGTAGCTGTTCAGTCTTTAACCCAGAGGACAATCAACCACAAACTCAAACACATAAAACATCTAAGATACTGTGCAATGTCTAATGCGGATGTATTGTGGGTTGTGTGAGATGTGTAACCCATATTCATATTTTTTGAGCTTATGGATAAAGAATGGCAGAATGGTTCAGAGTGCTCAGTGATCATTTGGTAGTGTGAGAGTTTTAGGGAGCTAGTTTGCATGGTTCTAATGTCAAGTGCACAGTGACAGAGGGAGAAGAAACAGGGCACGATGTTTTATTGCTGCTTACTTTGAAAGAGAATACTCTCATGAGTAAGAGAACTATGCACTCCATCCCTCCAAAATTAAAACCACAAATGGTAAAAGAGAGCCATGTTCAACTAGTCTATGGAGCAAACTGGTGGTCTTATTTCGCAATCTAATAGTCATTCCTATTCATACACGGTTTAAAATACTCCTTTACCTATTCCCAGCTGCAATCGTTTGTTAAGTGCGCTGGACACTCGACCTGGATAGGTATTCGTGCTGTATGTGACTCATGAATAAATATAGTAAGTGAATCACACCACGGAAGAGAAGTTCTACATGTTCTTGAGATTTGCTTTCCTTCATGCAGGTCAAACAAAATCATTTCTAGACCATATTACTTGTGCCCAGTTTCATCGCCTAAAACATATTTAACCCTGGAGTTAGTAGGAACAGTGATTTGACCATCTTTTCTTCAGAAAAAGTGAAGGAGTCCACAAGTCTTTCGTACTCGTATACTATTTCAAGGTTTATATCTAAATTTCCCATTGCTTAAGTCCATAAAACAGGGTTTCTTTTTATTATATTCGGCTTCTCTAGGTTATAAAATATAAATCTGTGGACGCGAATTACTACAAGTTTAAACCAAATAGAGAAGCTAGAGAAGGAAAATATAACCTGTACTACTCCAAAAATTCAGCCTTGAAAAGCTGTGAAATAGTTGACTAGTCTACTTTTTAAAAAACTATCTAGATGGCGAAAGTTAAATAATTATTACCCAATGTGCTGAACTGACCGCGATAACGTTCACTTTATTGCTATTCTGAATAACCATTGAGGCACCTAGCATCTCCCCTGGGAATGAGGGTCCACTGACCTGCTGAGGCACCTAGCATCTCCCCTGGGAATGAGGGTCCACTGACCTGCTGAGGCACCTAGCATCTCCCCTGGGAATGAGGGTCCACTGAACAGCTCTACCTCGCTTATGTTTCAATCAACAAGTTCCGCATTTTACTAATAGCCACTGCACCATGGTGCGGGAAGTCCGGCAACACTTAACCCAAGCATCGGTCACTGTTTGCAGTAGACATAGAAATGAACACACCAGGCAACCCTGCTCAAAGAAACAGAGATTAGATTAATTAATTGCTCAAATACAGAAGGCCATAAAACAGCATCTGCGCAACCCCACCACACAATGTCAACCACCAGCAAGAAGACACTCACACACGAGGCTCATCACATACATTTACACCATACACCTTGCACACATACACCTATCCCATGACTAGCAGCGTGTATTCGTTTACCACACAACCTTCGCAAACAGTAAGTAACCACAGACACACCTGCCATCCTGTGAATGGCCTGCTTTCCTCATCCTCCCTTCTCTATAACTTCCTAACAAGTATCAGATAAAGAACAGAAAGTAGCCTGTTCCAATAGGAATTCACATCTGGCCTAATCTGCCAGGGATCTAAATTCACACTACTGCCCTGATAAGCAGCCTAACAAGACACCCCATGCTCAAAACCCTGCCTTCTCCAAATCACACGCTCTCCATAAAAAGAGGAAGCAGATCAATGTTGTAAAAAGTTCTAGAAGTGGTTAAATTCAACCAAGTTCACATTGCTCGTTCATTTATTTGCACCCCATGTTGGACTTTTCTTCGCCATACAAAGAAACTATGGGGAATTGGGAAAGCGAGCAAGGTAGCTCATTAAAACATCATTTAGACTAGTGCCATTGAAGCTGGTGAGAGATGTTCTATAGATGTCACCACAACATGTGTAAGATAAACAGGAGTGAAAGAGGAATTAGAGGACAAGATTAGCAAACCTTGCAAAAATCAAACTGTTTAGCTCTCCTTTCCCTTTAAGAGGTTTTACTATATCTAGGTAGAAAAACCACTGAAACTTGAAATGCTATCAGACCCTTTATGTATGCAAAATGGAATTTTAATGCTCATCTTTGGGCGAGGCAAAACGCGTGAAATATAAAGGTCACTTCATGGGGAGATGGAACATCAACAAAAAGCTGTTCAGATGGGTATCGTCTACTGCAGTGTCACAAACAGCGGAGCTGTTTCTTGAAAATGACTGACTGCTACCCTGGCTCCCCTTCAGATCTCTAGTGATCATCTTATGTCCTTAAGGTATAGCTGTACTGAGATCAAGGCCAGGCGCTCATAGGGTTGGGTCTCTGTAACAAAAACTATGATAAAGATGCCAGTGGTGGGCAGGAAGGATAGCACAACAAGCGGTCTGCTAGACAGGGTGTCCCTATTTGGTGTTGAAGATATGACACCTGGAATGGTCATCGTGTTTTATTATTCCTTGGGGGAACAAAGCAGTACGTAAACCTCCCTATGATACTCGAAGAGAGAAACAAATACAACCACCAAAAATGTATTAGTCTGTATCCTTTTATGAAGGAAAGAAAGGCCACTGAAGAGACAGTTGCGACACCTTTAGAGGTTAAGCCAACCTTTAGGTGTAACTCGTCACAAAATATCATTAGAAAGCTGTGCGCTTACACCAGCCAGTTTACATAAAGTCATAGTCGGGAAGTCGCACAATAAGAAGCAAAGCTCTGATGATCCTGCAAATCACAAGATAGAAGGCAACACAATTGCCAGACAGTCTCTAACTGTGCCACGAAACTTTAGAACGCTCTAGTTAAAGTACAACTGCTGCAGCGCCCATGTAGTTCCAGAAGACCTTGAAGACCCATCTTCTAAAGATGCACCTAGTGTTCTTCTTGCTGTTCCTGTACAGCTCTGATGCGTAGACGGTCTCTGTAAACAGCTTCAATGCCGCTTGACTAGGTGCCACTACACTGGTAATCCGATCAGTTAATAAAATCCTTATTCAAGTTTGTGCAATGCTTAACACTCAAACAGATTGAGTCAAGTCCTCAAATCCAGATACACGTCCAAACACTGGATCAATAATGCGGTCTGTAAAATAACATTGACTTTCAGTAACAACTCATAGGATTTCTGAGATCAGGGAATTTTTGCTGCCTTATCTTATTGAAACTAGTAGTTACAGACCCATAGGAGGATCCAACCGACAGATTAAGGATACAGGCACGCAGTCTTGCGGGCTGCTCATTCAAGCTTTGTTCAACAGCAACTGTAAGGTGTGGGCATTTGGCACAGGAAGATCCCAGTCACAAGTGATTTACGTGAAGGCGTGCCCAGTCTTGCTTCTCCTGTGACCGCCTTGGAAGTTGTTACAGCTACCTTCTGGCTGTATAAACGATTGCCCCGGTATAGTTGCAGTATTTAAATTTATCTCAATTCCATATTCTTCCAGATTATGAGTATCTGGCCAAGGCTTTGGCCATCCTGAACCAATGTTTCATACCACTCAGTTAGATGGAACTTGATATCTTTCGGGTTCAACCTCAGACCGACATCTTACCTGGATTTCATTTTTGCTAGAATGTTCCTCAGAACCTGCATAAATCACTTTTAAATGCACATTTTCAGCATCTGGTTTGTTTGCAATATTTGAAATTGTGCACAGAATTTACCTATGTGCGCCCAAAATGTTTAAATATCAGCTGCTCAAACAACCAGAGGGAAATTGTGCATACAGATACTATGGTCAAAAATGCAGCAACATTTAACTCTAAGCCATGACCTAGACAGCAGCGTAGTCCTACCGAATATATTTACAGGCAAGGAAGTAACTTCTATGGAAGCTCAGGATATTTGAGTCACAGTTTTCTATTCCTACATTTTCTTGGTATCAGTTTGTACTAGGTTGGCATCATTACTTAATGCATCTAGAATGAAGGAAGTCATAGTAAGGCAACCGAATAATGAAAGCTCCTTTTGATGCCTTGTGCCTGAAAATGTGGTTTTGTTCCCCCCCACCCCCCCAATGCCCTGTGAGAAGGTGAAGGAGAAGATACAAACTTCTTAGGGGCAGGTCGTTCTGGTGAGTTGCGTTTTAGGGATCTTGGCAGGAGGACCGAGTAGGCACATCACTAGGCTTTGCTGCTATAGCAACGCAACACACAACACACCAAGGCATCTGGAGCTGAAATCAAGATTCAGCACAAGAGCTACATCATCCTCGATAGACTGGGCTGATGACTGGTGGAGTTAGTTTGGTTAATGTGGACAGAACCAATTCTAGACTTAAATCCTTCACTCATGCAAGAGACCTCTATTTCAGGAGAGTTTTCAAATTGTGAATTAGGTTTCTTCTTTTGAAAACAGAGCAACCAAATTAATTTGGCTAGAAGAACAAGTTACTTACCTTCGGTAACGATATATCTGTAAGAAGCATAGGTTAGTTATAGATTCCTTACCTTAGCATTACCCCCAGGCGTCAGACTGGATCCGGAAAGTTTTTAGTCAGCAGTACCCCTGCGCGTCGGAAGGTGGTGTCGGTCGACTCCGCGTTCGTCGTTGGCGTCATGGTCGCCGGGATGACGTCGCGGTAGCTACATAGACGCTGTCCTTGCGCGCTGACGTCAGTTCTGTACACTAATTTCCACGCCAGAAGCGCAGTCATGCAAGACACTGACCACTGGTGCACAAAACTATGGCCCTGAAAGGATGTCCTTAACCCTAGAAGTCAGTTCGCAGAACTGGGGAGGATGGGTGGGGCGGTAAGGAATCTATAACTAACCTATGTTTCTTACAGATATATCATTACCGAAGGTAAGTAACGTGTTCATCTGAAAGAAACAGTTAGTTATAAATTCCTTACCTTAGAATAGATACCCCAGGGGGGGGGTGTGGCTTGCGCCCGAGGAAGATGGCGGCACTCCCGTGACTCTCTTGAGGTGACGGGGCTTTCCGAGGGATTTTCTGGCTTCACCAGAGTCTTGAAGGTCGGCAAAACTGTATAAATTAAGGTCGGAATGTAAGCGCCTCTAAATGGAAATATTTTCGTCTTCTTTCTGGCAAGCTTCGACCTTTTATTAACCTTTCTGCTCACAGCTGAGGTATCTGCGACAGCTGCTTAACTGCCGCCCACGCGCTGAGGGGGCCGTTTTTCCTTTCACTTTGCATTTTCACTGGCAGCATAGATTTATGGATGTTAACAAATCGAACTAGCGAACTAACGAGAGAAGAACTCTAAATTTAAACTCTGCAGTGATTTATTGCCTAACTTTGCCTCGCAATGCCCCCTCTGTGAAGCATATCGCTTCCTGACTAACTGAATGAGAACTGTGGCTTCAAAGCAGTCTGCACACTGAGGAGATTATTTTCATTGCGCGCTGAATTTCTTCAAAAGGAACAATGTTTTATTCATTTACTGACCCCGGTTCACTGACTATGGATGTTTCACACTAGAAGTCATGTAGAAAAGTGAATTTGGACATTACTCCCATGCGCTTGTATTAATAGGCTTTAGATAGGCATTTCAGCAACCTTGTTTCTGTGTTGCTAATGTGTATGTGCAAATATCTGCATTTCTTAGCTGTGTTTCTCTCAGAACCTACAATGTTATATGAGTGTACCACGAGATTATTTATTTAAAGTGGCTCTCTTGGATATGGTATTAAGCTAAGCATGTGGTATGGTTTGCTTGGGCATAGACACTCTTGTAATGTATTGTGGTGACTTACATTTCTTACATATATTCTCTTCCACTTAAGCATAGAGAAATCACTTTTATATTTCACTTCATGCTTATTGGTAATTGTATGTTTTGATATTCTGTCATGCGCCAAATGTACACAAATTCTGTTGCAGTGTGCCCTGCCCACTATTATTAGGTGGAATTGCGCACTTCCGTTATACCTTGCAGTTTTACATAACCTTTTCTGTATAGGTTTTAACTCTTCCCATTGCATGGGTAGGTTAAAAAAAGTATCTTCATTGCAAATATCTTCAAATCGTAGATTTATTGTCCATTCAAAGTCACGTGTGAACTTCATTAAAATGGAACACTCCCAAACATCGACGCCCAAAACAGCTGCTTCTTCGACTACGACCAATGGCTCCTCTTCTCTTACTAAAACAACAACTAAACGCCTTAAACAAAATCCACCCTCTCCACCGAAGCCTTCTTCGCCTGTCTCCATGGATCTCCTTCTGGAAGAAATTCGAGCTCTGCGGCCATTTGTTGAGGAGACAAATTCTAAAATACAAATGAAATGAAATGAAATGGAGATTTATAGAGCGCGAAACAATCACCCAAGGCGCTCTTAACCGATGGATGGGAAAAATTGGAAGAAAGAGTCACCAAGGTTGAACATAATGTTGAAAATCTCAGTGCATGTTACAACAAAGTAGACATCTTTCATTCCCAAATTACATCCCTGCAAAAACAGGTTGAAAACCTTGAAAATAGAAACAGACGCAACAACCTTCGCATTTATGGATTATCGGAAGGCGCGGAGGGATCGGATCCCATCTCCTTCTTCAAAAAATTTCTACCGACAGTACTAAATCTACCGGAGGACACTACTCTCAATATACAACGCGCTCATAGACTGGGCCCACTGCATCCAACACCCTCAAGCACGAAAAGACCAAGAGGAGTTATATTGTATTTCCTTGAGTATACGGGCCTCCTCAAAGTGCTTTCCGCAGTTAGGCTCCTGAAGCGCATTTCATTTTCAGGTCATCAACTGTTCTTCTCGCAAGACTATGCCAAATCCACAGCAGATAGACGCAAAGAATTCCTCGATATGCGTCCAGCGTTGCGTTCAATTGGAGCTCGTTTCGGATTGCTTCATCCTTGCTTGTTTAAAGTCTCTCTCAACAATAACACCACGACTTATGAGGACCCAACAAAGCTGGAGTTTCCTCAATGCACAATGCCCAGAAAAGATGGACATTTCCAGCACTCGCTTTAAATAGCTTTTCTTCTGGAATGTATTTGAATAGGGATTAAATCCTCAGTGTGTTGTTTTAACTATAGAAGTTTAGTATAGCTTTTGCCATGGTATAATGGTTTGTTTGATCTCATTAATCTCTAAATAGCTCTTCTTCTGTTATATATTGGAATAGGGTTTAGCTTTTCAGTATGTTTTACTTACAAAATCTAGATTGGATTGTGTCATGATATAATGGTTTGTTTGTTCTCATTATCTTCTTCCATTTCAGGTTATAACCTTATTACGTCTGTCATAATGTGTCATGACATATTCCATCCTGTTTGTATTAACCATTTTTTGTTTCTTTTTACACAGGACCTAACCTTGTGTGCTTGACCTTTTAGTTTTGAATGTTGTTTACATTCCGAAGTCTTCCCTGCCTTACCTCATGGAGTCCGGGTACGTCATCGTTCCATGTGGTCTCTCCCCCCCCCCCCATCCTTCCATTGTTTTGACCTCTATGTGGATATGATCCTTTTTCTTATATTCTTCTTTACAGCTCTCACCCCTTCTCTTTTATTCCCTCTTCTTTCTTCTTATCATACATGTTTCTATCATTTGCCTCTTTTTCCAATCTTGCTTCTTCCTTTTCTTCATCTTTCCCACCTTTTCAGCTTCTCTCAATTAGTTTTAACTTTTAATATCTTCGTGCCTAATATAAGGTTTACTTCAATGTTTTTTATAGCTCTTATTGTTGAATTTTTCACTTGTACTATTGTTCACAATTTACGAGATTTTATTGGTTCACTTATGTTTTTATTACTTTCATCTCACACATGTTTTTGAAAATTGTCACATGGAACGTCAGAGGCTTGAACTCCCCCATTAAGCGACAGAGTCTTATCTCACCTCTCCAAATTAGATGTTAATATTGCGTTACTACAAGAATCACATCTCACCGAAGGCGAATCACTAAAACTCAAAAGAAATTGGGTTGGTGAAATCTTTTCTCACCAGGAGATGGCAAAAGGAATGGGGTTATAACTCTTTGTCACAAAGCACTGAATGCCAAGCTTATATCTCAAGAATCCGACACAGAGGGTAGGTGGATTCTCACTAACCTCCTGCTGGGGAAGACCCCACTGTCTTTGCTTAACATTTATGCCCCTACTAGCGGTGATGCCACGTTTTGGTCTCGTATATCTCAGTTATTGCTCAAGTACCCATCAGAAAACTTTATTCTTGCAGGAGACTGCAACCAAGTGATGGACCCGTTTATTGATAGAAATTCTAAATCCCCCTATATCCCAAACACGCCACACAAAGTTTTCACACGAACTATTCAACAAAGAAACTTATTAGACTCATGGCGCCTCTGCAACCCATCCACAAGAGAATACTCCTTTTTTCCTCTCCACATCAAACACAATCTCGAATAGACCATATTTTTATTTCACGCAACATTTCCCAATCCTTACGTTCTGCTGACATAGGCCCTATACTCATTTCGGATCATGCACCTGTTTCAATCCAATTAGACATTTTAAATCAATCCACATTACCAAAAAATGGCGTTTCAATAATTCCTTACTTCTTGACCCTCATTTCAATTCATCTTTTAGCTCTTTCGCTCAAGAGTTTTTTCAGATTAATTTAACGAATGGTGTCTCCTTTCATACAGTGTGGGACGCCTTTAAGGCCACCGCTCGGGATTTCATCATTAGATTTGTGTCAAATAAACGTAAAGTTTCCCGCATATCACATAACCCACTTCTTGCTAAGATCAAAAAACTTGAGCACTCCTTCCACACCTCCAAGTCGAAGGACTCCCTTAAAGATCTCATCAATGCAAAAATCGCTTTTAACTAATCCACTACCGAACAGGCCTCCCTATACTTACTGAAATCCTCAGCGAAGTATTATGGTGGCCAAAACAAATCAGGGAAACTTCTAGCCAATTATCTAAAGATTAAACAGAAACTTCATATTGATTCCATTATAGATGATAGCCAAGCACCGAAATTCAAAGACACTGAAATACTCCAAGAATTTGTACATTTCTATCAATCCCTTTACACACCAGAAAACACACCCTCAGATACAGACATATCCCAATATTTCTCCACAATTCAAAAACATATTAATCCCCAATTAGATTTAGCTTCTTTGGAAGCTGAACTTACACAAACAGAATTGTTAAATGCTTTAAAAACTCTTAAAAAGACAAGGCCCCAGGCCCAGACGGCTTCACAGTGGAATTTTATCTACATTTCGTTCATCTATTACTCCCACACTTACACACTCTTCTTTCTTCCTTTATTGCTTCCCGTAATTCCACCGGCTCTTTTCCGAAGCCTTGATCTGTCTAATACCAAAGGCTGATCAGGATTTACGTTACTGTAAGAATTATAGACCTATATCCTTAGTTAACGTAGATTATAAAATGTTCTCGAAAGCTCTAGCCCTAAGATTAGAACTACATCTTCCCATGCTGCTTGGAAAAGAACAATCAGGTTTTGTCAAAGGCCGCAACATCACTGACAATACACGCTTATTCTTTGACATTTTATCTATATCATCACATTATCCGGACTCCTTGGCGGCAATTGCGTTAGATGCAGAAAAGGCCTTTGATAGGGTTTACTGGCCTTTTATCTTCCACGCTCTCAAGTGGTTTGGGTTTGGACCGAAAATCATTTCTTTCATGGCCCTACTTTACTCTGAGCCCAAGGCCGCCATATCTACAAATGGCCTCATCTCCCCCTACTTTAATCTTAAACGAGGAGTACGCCAAGGATGCCCCTTGTCCCCTTTTCAATTTGGCCTTAGAACCCTTTCTCTCATGAATACTCCAGAATAACTCAATCACAGGTTTTGTCTTGGATCCTCAACAAATTAAGCTGGCAGCATATGCTGACGATATTCTAGTTTTTCTCTCCCAACCACAATCTTCACTTACAGCTTTCATGGGAGAGGTGGAGGCCTATGGATTGGTATCTGGCTATAAACTGAATAGAGGAAAGTGTGAGATACTACCCTTAACCAAATACACCTTTAAGGATGATTTTAAGATCTCCAACTTTACTTGGAACCCTAAACATATAAAATATCTTGGCATTTGGTTCTCTCCCTCTATAAAGACATCTCTCTCTTTAAACAGACAAATGTTCTGCCAAACTTAAAACATTGGTCGTAAAGATGGCATCCCCTTCATCTTTCTTGGTGGGGTCGTCTGGACACAGCAAAATGATGATGACTCCGATAGTTTTGTATATCCTTTCTAACATTCCACTTTCCATTCCATCTAAATTCTTTCAAAGATTAATTCTATTTTGATTTCTTTTTATGGAACGCTAAAAACCAAGAATGGCGTTACAGAAATTAACAAAACCAAAATCTGAAGGCGGTGTCAGCCTCCCCCATTTCTCCAACTATCACAAAGCCTTTCAGTTACGACAACTATCGAATTGGATCACTAATCAATCTGAGGATAAACCTCTCTGGGTGGATCTTGAGACCTCATTTTTAGCTCCCTTCTCATTTCAGGAATATCTCTCCTTTACTCGCAAACCACAAAAGCACTCTACTCCCATAATTAAGCAATCCTGTAAACTACTATCCACTGCACCCCACTTAGTAGTACATAATTTAGACACTTGTCTCAATTCCACAATTTGGCACAATAAACAAATCCTTCTTAATAGGAAACCTATATATTGGAAGGCTTGGAGAAATAAAGGTCTACTCTGGGTTCATCAATTTTTAGATCAGGGCGCACCCCCATTCAATTTACACAATTACAAACTATCATTTGCCTTCTTCCTTTAAACCTAAATTTTTGACCTTGCAGAACGCAATACTTGACACTTATGCTAAACTCAAATCTTCACCTTCCTCACCCTCCCACCCCCTTTTCCCATGGCATAACCTTTTGCACATAAACCCCAAAGCGTCCACCATTTATTCCCGTTTAATGGTACCTCCTGAGATCCGAGACAAAACCAAGTGGAACTCTCATGGGAATCCGATCTGGGAACGAATTGGCCCATCTCTTTTTGGAACAGAATTTGGACGAAACTTAGGAAATCTTCCAGAGCGGCCAGCACAATACAAACACTCTTCTTTATTTACAACAGATTGTTTCTTACCCCCACATACCTACATAAAATACACAACACAAATCTCAACATTTGCTGGACATGTTCCCAGGTTGACACTGATCTCCATCATATGCTTTTCACCTGTCCACATGTTTTTATATTCTGGAAACAGGTCTGGCACCAAATCAACGCTATATTTCACACCACAATTCCTCTCTCCCCCAGAAACATTTTCCTAGGTAGTTTAACACCGGACTGGAAAACGAGTCAATCCCAGTTACCACTTATTGATTTGTTAATAGCTGTAGCTTTTCAGCAAATATCAAAAAACTGGAAAGATTCCTCTAAATTGTCCTATTTAGCTTGGTGGTATGCGGTATGTCACAATCATCGCCTCGATACAGCACTCGTCCATCCTATCTCTCTTGCTACTAAACGTTCTCACCTTTGGGGCCCACTCACACAATTTCTAGACGATACCGTGAAGAAAACTTCTTTACCTGCTCCCTCACAACAAGAAGTTACCAAGCCTCCTTGACCTCCTATTGTTTATTTATAATTATGTTTAATTTATCATTTTCTATAATATTTTTTAAAATTGTGTATTTTTGACATGCACTGTTATTTACGATTTCTGTGAACCTTTGATTGTATTCATATCATCTTCTATATTATCCTTTTACTATTTTAATGGATACTATATATCATTATTATTCTTTATTACACCTTCATGTATTTATGTATTAACAAATAACTGCATATACGAAGTATTGTTTTTATGATCATATTAATCTTTTCAATAAACCTTTTCTTGAACTTAAAAAAAGAAAAGATACCCCAGCAATACCAACCCCGGAGGTGGGTCTGCGAACTAAGTTCACACCAGAAAGT
This sequence comes from Calotriton arnoldi, assembly GCA_963921515.1. Lineage (NCBI taxonomy): Eukaryota > Metazoa > Chordata > Amphibia > Caudata > Salamandridae > Calotriton > Calotriton arnoldi. Next base: position 919,522 of record CAWUFW010005941.1, read on the forward strand.
CCTAGAGAACAGAACGGCCAAAGAAGCCGTCTCTCCGGACTTGGCTGACCAGGCAGTAGTGTTTGGTGAACGTGTGCAACGATGCCCACGTAGCTGCCTGACAGATGTCATTTAGGGGGGCTCCTCGTCCCAAAGCAGTGGTAGCTGTCGTCGCCCTGGTGGAATGGGCGCGCAGTCCCACTGGAGGCTCCTTCTTTGCCAAAGAATAGCAGGCTTTGATGCACAGAACGACCCACCTGGAGATGGTCCGTTTGTGCATGGCCCGACCTTTCTTAGCGCCCACGTAACCAACAAAGAGCTGGTCGTCCACCCGGAATTGTTTTGTGCGATCCAAGTAAAAGGAAAGCGCACGTTTTGGAACCAGACGGTGGAGCCTCTCTTCCTCTTTTGAAGGATGCGGAGGCGGAAAGAAGGTGGGCAAAGTGATGGTTTGGCCAATGTGGAAAGAAGTAACCACCTTGGGAAGAAAGGAAGGTCTAGTTCTTAGGACGACCTTGTACGGATGAACAGCTAGAAAAGGAGGCTTGGAAGAAAGTGCTTGGAGCTCACTCACCCTGCGAGCAGAGATGATGGCCACCAGAAAGGCAGTTTTCAAAGTGAGAAGCCTGAGAGGACAGTTATGTAGTGGCTCAAAGGGAGCGCACATAAGATAGGTAAGAACCAAGTTCAAGTCCCACTGGGGCATTACGAAGGGAACAGGAGGAAAAAGATGAGTAATGCCCTTAAGGAATCCATTTTCAACAGGGGACTTGAAAAGAGAAGGCTGATCAGGAAGGCTAAGAAAGGCAAAATGGCCGAGAGGTAGCCCTTGAGAGTGCCCAGAGCAGAGCCCTGCTGGGCCAGAGAAAGGAGGAACAAGAGGACCTCAGAAAGAGGGGCGGAAAGGGGATACACAGCCTTTGCTGTGCACCATGCCACAAATTTGTTCCATCGGCAGGCATATACCGTCTTAGTGGAGGGACACCTGGCTGCCAAGATAACATCACAGACTTCGGGAGGCAGGTCAAACTACGTCAACTGCCGCCGCTCAATCTCCACGCAAGGAGGTGGAGGCTGGACAGGTTCGGGTGTAGGACCGTCCCCTGCTGCTGCGACAGAAGATCCTCCCGAAGAGGCAGTCGGATTGGAGGATCGATGGCCATGTTGAGCAGCTCGGGATACCAGACTCTTCGTGCCCAATCCGGAGCCACAAGAATGACTTGGGCCCGGTTGCGCTTGATCTTCTTCAGCACTCTGGGCAGAAGTGGTAAAGGCGGAAAGGCGTATAGAAGACCGCAACTCCACTCGCGACGAAAAGCGTCACCTAGCGAGTGCCGCCTTGAAAATTCCAACGCGCAGAACTGCTGACATTGCGCGTTCTCTTCGGTGGCGAATAGATCTAACCAAGGCTCTCCCCACTGCTGAAAGAGACCTTGCACCACCTCCGAGTGAAGACGCCATTCGTAATCCATCATGCACCTCCGGCCGAGTTAGTCCGCCCGGGCGTTCAGGGAACCTGCCAGGTATTGAACCATCAGGGATATGCCCTGATATTCCAGCCATGCCCAGAGGCTGAGGGCCTCCTGACATAGGGTCCACGACCCCACCCGCCTTGTTTGTTTCAGTACCACATGGCGGTGGTGTTGTCCGTGAACACCTGCACTACTCGTCCACGGACAGAGGTAAGGAATGCTTTGAGTGCAAGACGCATCGCCCGAAGCTCCAGAAGGTTGATATGGAGCCCGGACTACGCCGGAGACCAGAGGCCTCTGATCTTCACCTCCCCCATGTGGCCGCCCCGTCCCAGAAGTGATGCATCAGTCAAAACTGTGAACTCTGGTTGGGGAAGGGAGAGGGATCTGCCGCCGACCCAATCCTGGTTCGTGAGCCACCACTGCAAATGGTGTGCAGTGCCCTCCGAGATCTGGACGTAATCGGATAGACTCCCCTGATGCAGGTCCCACTGCAGAGTCCGCATATGCCATCTGGCATGGTCCACCAGCAGGATGCAGGAGGCCATCAGACCCAGCAGCCTGAGGGTCATCCTGACCGAAACCTGGGATAGAGGCTGAAAGATTGGAATCATAGCCCGAATATCCCGGACTCGCTGTTCGGGAGGATAAACCCGAAACTGCGTCGTGTCCAGAACCGATCCGATGAAGAGGAGCTTCTGAGAGGGGGTCAGATGTGACTTCGGCACGTTGATGGAGAACCCCAGCGAATGCAGGAGGTCCGCCGTAGTCTAGAGGTGGGAGATGACAGCCTTGGGCGAGCCCGCCTTCAACAGCCAGTCGTCGAGATAGGGGAAGACTGGAACCCCTGATCTGCGCAGATGAGCTGCGATCACCACCATCACTTTCGTGAACACCCGAGGGGCGCTGGTAAGGCCAAAGGGGAGCACGGTAAACTGAAAGTGCTCGTGGCCTACTGTGAACCGCAGGTAACGCCGGTGGGACGGCAGGACGGGGATGTGAAAGTAAGCGTCCTGCAAGTCCAATGCTACCATCCAGTCTCCAGGGTGGAGGGCAGACGAGACCTGAGCGAGGGTCAACATTTTGAACTTATTCCGGAGGAAGCGGTTGACGTTCCTGAGATCCAAGATAGGATGCAGGCCTTTGTCCTTCTTGGGTACCAGAAAGTAGTGGGAATAGCAACCACGACCTACTTCTGGGGCAGGAACGCGCTCAATGGCACCCTTGGCCAAGAGTGCCGGAACTTCCTGTTGGAGAAGAGCCAGGTGATCCTCCGACATGCAATGGTACCGAGGTGGCATAGAGGGAGGGGTAGTCTCGAAGGGGAGGGAGTAGCCCCTTCGGACTATTTGCAAAACCCACCTGTTCGACAGGATGGTGCGCCAGTGGAGGAGGTGATGGCGGATCCTGCCGCCCACTGGCGTTTGGTGGCCCTGAAAGGTCAGACTAGGAGGGTTTGGAGGCTGCTGCAGAGGGGGCGGTGGTGGACTGGCCCGCCCACTGTCCCCCAGAACCACGGCGGTGGCTCCCACGTCCCAGGCCGCGCTGGGGCTGAACAGCTTGCGCCGGCCTGTGGCTCTGGGCAGGACGTAGCGGGGCACCCCTTCCGTAGCTACGAAAGGGGCGAAAGGCACACGCGGTGCGGCTCCATCACCGACATCAGTCGGTTACAGGAACCGCATGCCTTAAAGCCAGGCATCCCTCGTGCACCAGGAGTCGATGGACTCAAAATACAACAAAGTCGGCAAAAGTCGAGAAAAAAGTTCAGTCAAAAAATGATTGGGGGTACTGCTCTCTCGGGATCTGCGCTTGCTGGTGTGGAAAAAGAAAGAACTGACGTCAGCACGCAAGGGCGGCGTCTATGTAGCTACCGCGATGTCATCCCGGCGACCACGACGCCAAACGCGGAGTCGACCGACGCCACCTCGCGACGTGCAGGGGTACTGCTGACGAAAAACTTTCCGGATCCAGTCTGACGCCTGGGGGTAATTCTAAGGTAAGGAATCTATAACTAACTGTTTCTTTCAGATTACTGGTCCCAACGCATGGCTGGAAAGAGTCAGGTTTTCATAGGTGATGCACTAAAACTGGGTTTAAACTACTGGGGAGCAGTGTGTGGCACCTGCCTCTTTACTTCTAAGACTATGGATGAGCATTGCAAAATAGAGAAAAAAAGTAATTTTGTAAACCTCTTGGATCCGGCAACTTCATGAGCAGCTTTTGAGTAGTGAGAAAGGAACAGAAAAAGGGAGCATTCATCTAGAAAGCTGCCCAAGTATGTTCAATATTCACCTCTCCCATAAACGGTTCTCTGTAGGCTATGAGCTTGGCTCACACTAAGGCCAACTGAACTTTCAGTCTATTAGAGGTTAGCAAAGAAGATACATTAAATAGGTTACCAGCAACCTGTTTTCTGGCAGAAGTCTCATAAAATATAGGTTCGTTATAAAATATTATTAAATACCCCCAGGTTCTTAAAACTGGGCCGAGGAAGTAACGGAAGGCCATAGGAACCTAAAATGTCTAGGGTAACTATATAAAGGCCATGGATTGTACATGGGAACTTAAAGGTGGACAACTACAAAGGGAAAAAAATTGTTAATGCTGAATCCCTTCCAGTGACAGTCTTCAGCGTGACAAGGAGCACCAGGGGCTGCGGACCGCAGAGTGCATACGCCACCTGGTTTAGTAGGTCATAGCTTAGGTACACTTGTGATGTCAGCCAAGGACCTGGGTGTCGTTCTAAAAGCAGTTGATAGCCCTCCTGTACACAAGTGAAGCTATGAGGTGCTGTAATTTGCACAAATATCAGGACACAAAGGTCGGGTGAGAAAAAACCGTCCTGGTTAAAAGAGAACCCACTTATTGTGTCAAACCAGTCTGAACCACTGATTGCGCGATGAAAGATTAATACGTTGCACCTACACAGTACCCAGATTACAGGCATATTATACCGAAGGGCTATGCACATTGTCAAACTAACTCTCCCCACAGAATGTGGATTCTTAGAGGTTAACTGTATAGAGAATCGTCCTCCCGTCTTACCATAAAATTCCCCGAGCATTTAAGGATGCAGCCTGCAGATTAATAAACAAACTCTGCCGAAGCAATAAGTGAATTATGAAATGTAGAATTAAGAGGTGATACAGGGGCAAAATTCATAACCAGGTGGTCATTCAGAATCATCATGGTTCACTTTTTAAGCAGCACAGTGGGAGGGTTCATCCTTTTCATCATAAATCTACAGACAGGCAGGCACATAGGATGCAAAACTTGGAATCCTTCCAGTTTTTTTATGAAAAGGGGCAGTAAAGGTGAGGTCAGCTAAGATGTACACCAATATGTCTCCTGTGAAGGCAGCTCCAGCATCATGCGAGGTTCAACCTTGTACGTCTTCCACAAATCCTACCAAAGGACTTCTTTGACTGCAGACATTATCTCATTGTAATAGATTCAACCTGACTGAAATACCCCTGGCCCAGGTGGAGTCCACCCCGAGCCAATAACCAGAAGTACAAAAGAGCAGAGGACAACCGGCGAATGACCTCACCTCATCCAGTTGGCTTGGCCCTCTTCTGTGCCATTGATGGACTTGTAGCGATTGTTCTGATCAACTATCTGTAAACAATCAATGGTTTGAGGGAGATGATCAGAGACAATTTTACCAAAGGAGTATTATTTGTTATGGATTATTGCTATTTATATTAGATTATAATGACATTGGTTTAGACATACACACAGTCATGCTCGTTTCAGAGGATTTGCACTACCAATATAGCGCCTACCCCATGTAGAGTGCTACAAAGGTGGGAGAAGGCTGTGTACCAGAATGACAAGCCCTTCAAAATGTGGTTCCAGTGCCGGCTAGGATCCATACCTTAAGTACATTATCTAGTGTCAGCAGCCCTTTGCATTTTTCCCAGTACATACAACTTTAGTAAAGGTTACTGCACATTACTACATTGTTAGTCATAATAGCTTAAAGTCAAAGAAGTTAAAACAGAAGGATGCAATTTATGAGGTTATGATGAAGTTCACACTCGCTAACATTAAACTTTGATAGTATCATTCACCTCGTAAGACAAACACTCACAACGTACTTAAGGACCGAGGCAAAACTAGAATAAAAAAAGGACATTACAGATTACCAGAACATAAATCTCAGCAGGCCCTATAAGAGTTTAAATGCTTCTAACCTGTATTTTAGTTCATTGTAATCGTATAAAAATCAACAGAATTCCAGATTTGGTTCATATATCTTCAGAAATTGTTCACAGGCCAGTCTCAAGGATCTCAGAATATTTTATTGGTTCAAGGAGGCAGCCGTACAAGGCCTATCTCATTAATAGACCTGGGCATTAATATTCTTTCCAATTCACCATTACGGGTCCCAAATCTTTGGTGCGGATTGTGTGCAGGTTCTCATCTTCTTGCACTTGTAAGCCACTGGTCCTTTTTTTCACCATTTTAAAGTGACAAGCAATTGCATCAATGTCAAAATTCAGTACTACAAATCTATCTCCCCCATCCATACTATAAGAAACTGTTCTGAAAATGAATTTCTTATTTTTCTTAGGAACACACACAAAGAAGAGGGTATGGTCCCAGGACAACCAACACATTTAACTTTCAGATTTATGCCAGAAAGGAATTATTTAAACTGGAGAATCCTATAATTTCACCCCAGAACATCAACTAAAACAATTTAAATGAAATGTATAATAAAATATGTCTACAATCTACAAGGTTTGGTTTGTAGGAGGCAAAGGCTATTCTTGAAGTTCAGTAAAAAAACTGAAAGCATGACAAATCTGCAAATCTGAAAACAAATGGACTTTTAAGAGATCAATAATTAATTTGAAATTTATTTACAACTCAAGTAACGTTTTCATAATTGCGGAGTTTAAGGTATGGGAAAGAACTGCGTACAAGTAATGCATTTATTTTCAATAAAATGTATGTACTGGGGGTGTGGCCAAGATGGCGAGCGGGTAAGACGTGCTCCTTTCGACTCCCCGCTACCGATCGACCAAACCGGCCCAAAAAGCAACCTAATCTCTCCCAAAGCACATTTTAAAAGGACAGCCTGCTTTTTCTGTTCCAGCGGCCTCATGGGAGAGCGACGGATCGATTTTGGGACCCGTGGCGAGCAGTGAGCGGGTCCCGTGTCACGGCTGCCCCGCGGGAGAAAATGGCGGCCGGGCCTGGCGCATCCGCCTGAGGCCGGTCCTGGAAGCAGAGCTCCGGAAACTGGTGCGAGGGACGGTGCGGCGGCCACTCACACGGTCAACCAGCCTTCTCTTCCCCAGCGGCATCGAGGGAGAGCGACGGAACGATGCCGGGATCCGTTGTGGGACGGGAACGGGTCCCGCGACGGAGAAGCCCTGCAGGAGAAAATGGCGGCCAGACATGGCGCGTCTGCCTGAGGCCGGTCCTGGAAACAGCGCCCTTGGCACAGGAGCAAGGACTTGTGCGGTGGCAAGACCAGGCCCCCCCCCAGAGGAATTGCAGCGACGGTGGCTGGGGCACGCAGACACCCGGGTGAGCCGCAGAGCAGCGCAAGTGAGGCCGCGGCCCAGAGGGCCTTTCGGTGGGGCGGTGGGCCCGGGGTCTGCCACTGCAGCCCGAGGGGACTGGGTCTGCGGGCTGCGGAAGAGCGGCTCCAAGCGAGCAGGCAAGAAGATGGGTCCACGGCTGGTTGGAGCGGTGGGGCTCGGAGGAGCACGGATCGGCTCCCTTGGACACAGCGAAGGTCCGATGGCCGGGCCCGGAGCAGTCGAGCAGGGCTGGGAGAGAGCCTGAAGGTGAGGCCAGCGCAGCCACAGCACCAGGGCCATTGGGGACGGCGGGGCCACTCAGACCACAGCAGGAGCACCACCCTGTCTGCCAGCACTCAATTGAGTGGCGCTGAACAGAGCGCTAACCGGTGGGACGGGCAGGGGGCCCATACAACAGGGTCCTCCACTGGGAAATACGGGATAGCGGAGAGGATGCGGCAGCAGACAGGGAGGCCTCCGAGAGTCAGGAGTGCAGCAGGCGGCCACAGAGTATAGCATCAACGCGGGAGCAGGCCAGGCCCCCCAATACTGGTGCTCCGCCAGAGTGGAATTAGGGAGCAGCACCACTGAAATTTGACAGCCAGCACAGTCACGGCGAAAGGGCAAGGGGCGTACGCACCCGAAGCGGAGAGGGGTCCCCCCCACCAACAGGCACCTGGAGACCAAGAGGAGGCCTACGACCGGGAGACTGCGACACACACTCCCACACTGACTGGGGGGGACCGATCCCACAGCAGGTCCTAAAGAGGCGCCCTCCTCAGGAGAAGCTGCAGGTTGACACGCGGGGGCCGGTTGGGTGCTTTGCAGGGATCCCAGCACTGACGTGAGGGGTGGCCTGGCTGGAGCAGAATAGAAGGGTGCGCTGCCCACGGGAGGACCCCACTCAGGAGCTTCGCCGGACGACACTGAACGCTGGACCAGTGGGTGAGCCCAACAGAGGACTCGCAGAGGAGAGTACACGCGTGACCCTGGCACTGGCGGTGATCGCCCATGTGAGCGCCAGGCAAGACCCGGGACCCGGCAAGAGGAGAGGTCACGACCGGGACTGGATCTGAGAGCCGGGCACAGGCAGCAGAAGAGCAGGGCATCAGTACCCCCTGGGCTGTCAACGAGTGGCACAGCATTGAAGCTAAAGAGGTATCAGTGCAGGAGCGGGTGGGCGCTAATCTGAAGCGGCTGAAGTCAGAGCGCAGGGGCTGAACAAGGCACGACACCAGCTCCACACCAACGCACAGGAGAGGAGACTGGGCACCGCTGAGGCAGAGCACACAAGTGCGGAGCCGGCATGTCCTCGCTACGAGGGAAAAAGGAGCGGACACTGAAAGACATGCTGACCAAACCCCCGCAATCAGACGGGGGGATGAGGGGGGTGGGAGGATAGATTGTCTCCGTCCAAGCAGGCGGACCAGGAGGCAGAAAGCACAGAGGCCCCGGTCACCCGCTCCTTCCTTGAGACACTGTTCAATACCCTACGAGATGACTTCCAGGCACTGAAGAGAGAGCTCGCGGGGGAGGTGAAGGAGATCCGGAGGGATGTGGACGCAGTTGGAGAACGAGTAGCTGCCATGGAGGACCAGGACCAGGCCAGGGGGGAGGAAATAGAACAGCTCCAGCAGGAAGTGCTCCGATTGCGGGATCAGCAGATTGACCTCCAAGCACACGTGGAAGACCTGGAAAACCGCTCCAGGCGGAACATACGCGTGAGGGGGGTTCCTTCGGACGAAGAGGGCTTGGACATGGTTCACTATCTACAGGGAATGTTCCGACACATTCTGGGGGCCCCGGAGGACTTTGTCATTCGAATAGACTGGGCACTTAGAGTGGGGCTGAGAAGAAAGGCGCCCGCCCCCCGCCTGATATCCTGGCCTTTCTACCGGACTTCCCACTCAAGGAGCGTATACTGAAGGAAGCCAGGGCGAAACACCCAATCTCATATCAGGGTCACCCCGTAGCCCTCTACCAAGACCTGGCTTCGATAACTCTACAGAAACGGCAGGAGTTTCGGATGGTGACCGCGCATCTGCAAGATCAGGGGGTGGCATACTCCTGGGGCCATCCATTCAGGCTGATCTTCAAATGGAACGGCAAACTACCCCAACTCAAATCTTTGCGCGACACCTGCAAGATTCTAGGCCTGGATCAACCAAGTGAAGAGACAGCGCCCAAGCAAGATCGCAAACCCCCTGTGATGAATGGCAGAGAGTCCGGGGGAGGCGCCTATCAGAGCATCCGAGGGGTCCAGATCCCTCAACCATAGCGCAGGAAAGGCAAGCAGTACTCGAGACAGTGCTCAAGGACACAGCCTCCCAAGATAGCTCCTAAATGCTGGTGGAATAACATGCAGAAAATAGACACTAGCGGCGCTGGGGGGGGGGGGGGGAGGGGCGGTCGATGGGAGCGGGGAGATGGGGAGCCTTGAGCCACGATATGCTCCGAATATCTTTCTTTCCTAAGGGCGCACGCGCTTGCAAGACGGGCCCTGAACATTCTGGGGGATTCGGGGATGTTAAGTTGGGGTTAGGGAGGGGGTGGGATGGAACTGGTGTGTCGGGAGATGTAGCTACGGGACAGAGGAACGAGGAAGGGGCATCTGGCGAGGGTGAGGGCACTAGGAGGGGAAGGGGTCTCTGGGACTTAAGAGGGCGGACAACACCTTCTGCCCCGATACCATGGCAGTCTCCACAGTGAAAATTGTTACTCTGAATGTGAAGGGCCTTAACAACCCCATTAAGCGGAAATCCATACTGTCATATTTGGAAAATCTGAAAGCCGATATATGTCTCCTTCAGGAGACCCACCTTCTCTCCAGGGATTGGCACCGGATGAGATCGAGAACGTTCCCCCAACAATTTTTCTATTCCACATCGGATAAAAAAGCGGGGGTGGCAATCTTAGTTGCTAAACAATTTCCCAGGAAGGTGGGAGACAAGATTACGGAGATAAAGGGCCAGCTGTTGGCCTACACAATACACTTAGAGGTACACACACTTGCGGTGGGGTCATTGTATGCACCCAATTCAGGACAAGAGAAATTTCTGAAGGCGGCTTTATCGGAAGTCCTCAGCAAGCAAGAGAGGTGGACGATAGTGGGGGGGATCTCAATATAGTTATGGACGCCAATACGGACAGGTCAGGCCACCGATTCTCTCAGACTGGGGAATTGTCTAGTGAGGGAGAAGGAATGGCTTTGCTCCAGAGGATTGGTTGACATGTGGCGAGTGGCCCACCCACAGACTTCCCAATTCTCCTTCTATTCACATGCACAGGGTACATATGCCATGCTCGATCACTTGATAGACACAACAGAACTCAACGCATTGGTGGGAAAAGTGGACATATCACCGACTGCGCTTTCCGACCATGATGCGGTGACAGTGACCCTTCGGTTGCCCTTAGCACGGAGGCGGGCAGGAGGCTGGCGCCTCAAAGAAAGCATGCTCAATAGGGAATCAGTAAAGGGACAGATTCACAAATGCATCAAAGATTATTTAGAGATGAACGACAGCGGACACTTTATGGGGGGCCCTAAAAGCGGTGGTGAGAGGGGAGCTGATCGCCATTTCAGCGGCAGAGAACAAGCAGCGCAAAGAGAAGAGGGACACCCTAGTGTCACAGGTGACAGAACTAGAGCGGGTGCACAGTAGGACCGGGGCACCGAGAGTTTGGAGACAGCTGAAAACTACTCAAGCGCAATTGGCGGGGCTGGACATTGATAGAGCCGAATACGCAGCGCTTCGTCTTAAACACTCCTATGTCGGGGGGGACAAGACAGGGCGCATGTTAGCGAATAAACTTAGGGCCCGCACCCAGCAGACGAAGGTCCAATCTATTCAGAATGAGATGGGGGGGGGGGATGGTCGAGGCAGATGAGGACATAGCGAACACGTTTAGGGATTTCTACGCCGACCTCTATAAAAGAGAGGCCCATTCAGGATCACACATGACAACATATTTGCAGGGAGCAAACACGACAAAGCTAGAACGCGGACAGGCGGAGTTATTGGATGCCCCGATCCGAAAAGAGGAAGTTATTGGGACGATTTCCCGCCTCAAACTTCTGAAATCTCCGGGACCGGATGGGTTCTCGGCAGGTTTCTACAAATCCTTTTGTCATATTTTAGCTCCGCTCCGGACGAGACTTTTTAACTCCTTTGCAGGGCCGGGATCGGTCCCTCCTGAGATGCTCTCGGCATCTATAGTGGTGCTCCCTAAACCTGGGAAGGATAAAGCCCTCTGTGGTTCCCATCGTCCAGTGTCCCTTCTTAATGTAGCCCTCAAGACGACCGGACGATAACAGGACTGTGTCCCCAGAGATACAACCATCAGGCACTTATCATGGTAGCCTTTAAAATTTAAATACTTGTGCGTCGACAGCAGGAATTTGAAATATCTCAGATCAAGGGCTCTTCATTGCCTCTGTGTTCCTGCGTCTTCTTCACATCACCATTTGCCCTGAGGAAGTTCATTTTATGTATGAACGAAACGCGTTGGCTGGAATTTGGACATTTTGATATTGAAAATAAAGGATTGATAAACCACTATACAAAATGAACATTTGGATTTATTGAAGAAAACTCTTTGGTAGTGCACCGCTCCACTATTTTCATAGCCCTCAAGCGGTTTACCAGCATTTTGGTGGTAAGGTTGGGCCCCCTGATGCCAGGTATCATAGAGCCCGATCAGTCGTGATTCATACAGATTATACAGAGTAGCGATGACACCAAAAGAATTCTCCATTTGGTCGATAAAGCCCATCGTACGAACATGGACGCGCTCCTATTGTCGGTTGATGCTGAGAAGGCGTTTGACCGGGTCGACTGGGATTTTTTAGATAAAACATTGGTCCACTTTGGGCTGGGGGGATCGGTTCAGGGCTTGGGTAATGGGCTGTTATAGCTCACCCACCGCGACCATTAGGGTGAATGGGATATCGTCTAGACCCTTCACTATCCAGAGAGGGACGCGACAGGGGTGCCCGCTGTCGCCACTCCTCTTCGCCCTCTACGTCGAACCGCTGGCCCAGAAGATCAGGGACAACCCGGACACCACAGGAATTCCCTTTGGGGGGGGGGGGGGGAAGAGACATGCCATAAGACTATGCGGACATCATCATCGCATCACTTGAGTCCCCAGGGTGCTCAGTACCAGCTTTCCTGCGAGAATTAGCAACATTCGGGCAGGTCTCCGGATTCCGGGTGAACGTGGGGAAGTCCATGATTCTACGACTTAATCAGGATCGAGCACAGTCCGAGACGGGAGGGGTCACCCCTGCTGGGATTAAGATCATGGAGTCCATTCCATACTTGGGAATTGAGTTGGCTCCGTCTATACAACAGACAGTCACACTAAATTATTCTAAACTAACCAGACAGGTCACAAGGGAGCTCCAGAATTGGAAGCAACACCCACTGTCACTGCTGGGCCGCGTGGCAGCGGTTAAAATGTCTATCCTACCCAAGGCGCTTTACCGGTTTCAAACGCTACCAATCTGGCCTCCAAGGGGGACACTCCAAACACTGCAGAAGGCGATAATTCATTTTGTCTGGGGCTCGCCCACACATGCGGAGGGAGTTGGGACATTTGAGACAGGAGGAGGAAGGCCTGGGAATTCCGAACCTGGTCGAATACTTTAGGGCGACTCAACTAAGATATATGGTGGAATGGAGCAGGCCAGAATCTGAAAAGAGATGGCGGTTTCAAGATTAGGGCACTTGCGAAACTCTCATTATGGAAAGTGCCCTTTCTGAAACGTGCGGACCGGCCACAGAACCTTCAACAAACACGTTACTGCAGGTGTGGGACTGGGTGGCCAGCAGAAAGGGTTTGACAACTTTCCATTCCCCAATGACACCCTTATTCGACAACAAGGAATTTACACCGGGGTTAGACGAGAGGGTGTTCCAGGGGTGGAGGATAACGGAATGCAAGGCGGCAGGACACCTGTTTGACGTTGAGGGGATTATTCAGTTTTCCCAGGCACGACATGACTATTCCCTGCCGGAGTCAGAAAGGTTCCATTATCTCCAGATAAGACACTGGCTCCTCCATCCAGAGGTCCGTACGAAGGTTCATAGGAGACTGACACCCTATGAGAGATGGTTGGTGACGAAGCGCAACAATAAGAAGCTGATTTCGGAACTCTATGGGATGCTACGTCCGCCTGCCCCTACATAACCCACGGCCAGTCAGAAACGGTGGGCGCAAGAATTGGGGAGGGAACTCACAAGGAAAGAATGGAGGGAGATTTACTTTAGGGCCAAACATACAGCGCGAAACACCGCCAGCAGGGAAACCGCCTTCAAGATCGCCACGTACTGGTATCCGACATCGGTGCGACTCAATAAAGGGAACCCAGGTTGCAGCCCTACTTGTTGGAGGGGGTGTGGGGAGGAAGGCACGCTGGTGCACCTACTTTGGGAGTGTAGGGCATTGGCGGCCTACTGGCCCAGAATTCTGGATGAAATAGACCAGCAATTCGAGACACAGATCCCAAGATTTCCAGCTTATGTAGTACTGGGGCTACCCAATCCGTTAACATTCCCTCTGAGATTTCGCAAAGGGAAGCAGATGGGACTAGCATTGGGGGCCGCACTCCAGAATATCTTGTCGCATTGGGGGACGCAGACAGTACCGTCGCACATGGGGTGGTTGCATAGGCTTTGGCACATACTGGGGATGGAGCGGATACAGGCCTCACTCACAAACTCCGCATTGGCATTTGGGGAGATTTGGCACCCGATGGTGTCCCTCTTGTCCACCGAATTCAACGAGATCACATGCCCGAGATACCTCCGCCTCCTTCGACTCAACACCTGCAGAGTCGAAAAATGGCCCCTGACTCAGACTATCAAGCACGCTCTGACCACTAGTTCAATGCGAGTTTGGGCATAGGACACACCAGTTCGTGGGGGGGAGGGGGGTCAGGGAGGGGTTATGTTGGAACACCGTTTAGCTATTGCTGAGACATGCGGCCTCTTGTCAATGTGAAATATATGTGAGCTGGGGCATACTTTACACAGTTATGGATCCTCCATTGTTTTGTGCAACTGTTCGCAGCCGGCCCATCAAGGGTTGTAGGCGGCATGCTGTGTATTTCATCCATATAAGTAGCCCATGGTCTAGGAACTGTTATCTGCTTACAGGATTTTGTAGTAGCCGGCCCGCAGGGTTGTAGGCGACAATACTTTGTATGTTGAAGTGATGTGTTCTGCTAATAATAAAAATTGATTTAATCCTAAAATGTATGTACTGTAAGGTTGAAGGAGATTAACAGAGAGAGTCCATGCATCACCTTTTGTGCAACTCTTGCAGGGTTTCGGCTAGGAAGCTTTACAGACCTACCTTCAGGTTGGCAATATTGTTGCTCCTAGTGAAGGTTCTGGACCATTCATCAATAATGCTGCTCCAGTGAAAAGCTTTCCATCTTTCTTCTTAACTCTTGGAAGAAGCCCAATTAGAAGGGTACAATACGGACTGACACATAGTTGAAGTAGCACCAATATTTTGGAGGAGGAGCAACCCAAAAACTCAAATAACTATTTTTCAATCTTCTAAGTAACTCACTGCTTGGGGTCAATCAGTGAGGCCAAAAGGGTAAATGAGATCTAAAGTCACCGTCAAAAATTCAGATTGGGCGTGGGTGCAGTTAATTGGTTAATAAAGGTCGCTGAGCAAGAGGAAGTTAACTTTTCTATAAGGTTGTAAATGAGCCACACAGCCCATTAAGTCGTGACATACGGCCAGGTAGATCCTTTCGGATTCTAGTAATTAAGTGTGCTTTCTTGTAGCTATGAGTCGCACTGGCTTCTTCGGACTAAACCAATTCGTTAAATTAGAAGAGCCTATCATTCAATAGTTGCAAAGCTCAAGCTTTTTACTTTAAATTAATACAACATAAATTGAGAATTCTTAATTGGACTTTTAGTAGCTAATTAGTCAAACAAACAAGTTAGTTACCTTTGTTAACTACCATTCTGATGGATGCGATCCCTGCAGATTCCCCACCTCTAGAATCCCCTCCTGGCACCTGACTGGATCTGAAAACTTGAAAAGCACTCCTGAACCTACAGGTGGTGCCTCAGCTGCATCCCAGCACCTGGATACATCCTGACATGGCATCATGAAGTCCTATTAGGGGCTAACCTAGCGCAGTGACGTCAGTTCAATGTTCTTTTGTCCACGTCCTGGGAGATGAAGACGAGTCTGACAACATTAACACCATTTGAAGTGTACCAAAAATAACTTGAGACCTTTTTAACAGTCACATGACCACTCCTCAGAACAGGTAGGTGGACGAGATCTATGCAGAATCTGCAGGCAGAAGGACTAGCTACCACAAAGATCATTACCAAAGTCGCGCAAATCTCAGAAAGCTCAGCAGGTTGATACGAGACTGCTCGTCTGAAGGAGACTAGAGGCTTTGATCACCAGTGCATCGAGATGACTGTCCCAACTAAGGGATGAGGCATCGGACACCTCCATGGTCACTGCCAGTAGAGGACAGTAGGACTTACCTCACATGAGGTGGTCCATCAACCAATGCCACCTGTACGGAAATCTGAATTATATGCTTGAGGACTTTCCAGTGCGAGGACCACTGGAGTGGACACAGGATACTATCAGGCCCAAAAGACGGAGGAACTGCCAGGGCTGGAAGCAAAGCTCCCTCCTGCAACATAAAAATAGTTGCCCAAATGTCCTGCTCCACTTAATGAAGAGGAGATCCCAGGAGGGTCAGAGATGGCCCTTTGAGAGGCTGCTAGAAACCCACAGGTGATGGAGAAGGGGGATCGCAGCTTGCAGATGGTTCGACATTAGCTATTACAATACATCTTTCAGCAGCCAGTCGTTGAGGTACAATAACAGATTATGGGCCTCCAAAAAGGTGCTGCTAACACTGATATCATCATCTTGGTGAAGTATCGAGGTGCTAATGTTAACCAAAACAGTAGGACCAGAAAGTGAAAGTGGACAGAGCCCACCATAAAACACAGGTACTGCCTGTACGACTGCAGGATTAGTATTAGCAAATAGATGTCTTGCAATTCGAGGAACATCATCCATTCTTCCAGCCTCAGAGCCAAGAGGACCTGTACAAGGGAGAGCATCTTGAAAAACGTTTTGCGGAAGACCACATATTAAATGCTATCAAAAAAGGGTCTCTTTTTGAGAACAAGAAAATAGCAGAAGTTGCGTCCTTGCTGTATTTCAAGCTTTGGAATGAGAGAAGGATTTGTTACACCGCCTCCTGACCATGGAGAATAACTTTTTGAAAATGTTCACAAAGATGGCTGGGAACGGTCAGAATGACAATTTGCACCATCTCCCACAAGCAGTAGCAACGAGCCAGTAGGCAACTTGCATTTGTCGAGTGAAGGGCAAGGCTTCCTGAAGAGAAGAACTTCTTCCCCTCTGCCTCAATTTTCTTTGATTCCCCATCTGGAAGAGTAGAGGGAAAAGATGCAGTAATGGCATCTCTAAAATATTCAGGGAAGACATCCCTGACATACTGATGAAAAACAACTTTGTATTAAAGCATGTTTGAGGAGAGCAACTCTGGATTAGTGTCAAAGGAACAGATGTTGGCAAGCCGGAGTGGTGCCTTATAGAGCTGTAAGGTTATATCTGGGGTCGATGTTGGACCCTGTGAAAGAGGTTGTACTAGCAGTTCCAACCAACATCTATACCCAAGAATTCCAAAGGATGACAGTTTCTATTGGGACTTTATTACTGCCGCTCAGGCGTAAACATGACCAGACACCCCCTTGTCACCATCTCTATGGCAGGTCTTTTGCTAATCATTAACAAACTTCAAAGACAATAATCATGGGCTCCTCGACGACCTCTAGGACACTCGAGTCTTTGTGACGGACGTCGAAATAGCTTGAGCCCACTCGAAAGTCTTTGTGAAAGAGAGACACATGAAAAAAGCCTGTGTGCAGAAAGGTAGGATGCTTAAATTTGCGTTTCCATTGAAAAGAGGCCTACTTATTTCAGCTGCACATCTGCTCCGGCAGCCAAGTGAACAGAAGACTTTGAAGCAGAAGAATTTAGTTTTTTTGTCCTTTTTGCAAATGTGCTTCGAATGAGCTATGGAGCGTGGAAGCAGCTCGCATACCCAGAGCCTGAGACCTCTAGGCACCATTTAATATTTACACATGGAGACCTCATAACTTCCTGTTGCTTTCTCTCGTGAAAAACTATCAAACCCCAAGCTGCGAGTTCCTTTACATGAGGTACTCATGCAGTGGCATTCAACACAGAAACTTCCTTCGACCTTAAGAATATCATGGTCAGATATAAACTAGTTTGGCATTAGATTTAACATACTGGTGAAGATCCAGATTTAATGAGTACTTCATATTGTATGCCCAACGAGCCTGGTACCCTCTCTGTCAAGTGACTAGAATGGCGGCATTCCATTTATTCTACAGATTGTGCATAGGAGGTCATGTAACAGTGGGGTAAAAAAACGGATGTTTTTGGAAAAAGCGCATCAGTCTCAAACTCACCAGCCAAGAGTAGAATCCTGCTGACTTGTCTTGAGGCGATAACTGGCCCTCATAAGGGCCAAACACATGGCCTTTGGGAATGGCTTCGTTCACACACCGCACGTCGCAATCACCACTGGGTTCCGTGACTACCTCTAGCCCAGCTGGCACCGTCATGGCTGCTCGATTTGGCATTCCGAAAGGCACCGGCGTGTCCGACACCAACGTGGGAGGGCCATGATTTGGGCACTCATCCACAAAGTATTCCTGGCACGACTCACAGTCTGCAAGAAGTCAACAGGGCAAGAAAGAAACATGGTATCACTTCATATGCAGATGAAGCCCAGCTTTAGTGCAGTTAGATTGAAACCTCGCTCTTGCATGTGCACAAATGCATTTGAAAAAGCTAGCAGGGGAAAATATTGATCACATAAAGCTATATTAAACACTCAATGTAGATCACAAAAATAATCAGCATGAAAAATGCCAAAATGCACCCAATCTCACAAGCAAGAACCCTTGTCCCCACCTCCCCTCCATGTGTCCCCGGCAATGAGTTCTCCAACAGGTAAGAAGCGAGTCTGGTTGGTTTTTAGAATTTTTAGTATTCCTCTAGACTTTCTACATTTTTGAGTCTATATTTTGAGTTAGAATCGTCAATTATTGCTAACACAGGAGTTACACAATGTGTTGGGTGTAGTTATATTTGTATACCTTGTTTTGGAGTAGCTGGGGTAGTTTAGAATATGGAGCTGCCATTTTGAGTCTAGTGTAATTATTATGTATAATGTGTCCTATTGTACTGCAAACTATGTCCCTGGATGGTACAGCGAATTGACAAACTCAGAGCTTTGAAAGTAAAGGTCAACTATACGAACCCAACAATCCTCAGCAGTACAAGCGCACCACCGTGCAGGGTGAACACTTGAGCACACCCCCCAGGTCCTGCCACACTGCAAGCAGATGCTTCTGATTGCACACTCTAGTCTAGGCTTGTAACAAAGGGACAAGGATAGTGTACTACACAAATGCTAGACAGGGTGCAATGACCTACTAAATATGACCAGACAAACCCAGTAATCTGACTATGATCATACAGAAAGTCTGCAAGAATTTGGCAGCTTCTCACGTACAGTAGGGCCCTGGGTCTCCTGGTTAGCTCTCCACCCTTTATGCCCATTCTCTAAAGGAAGCTGCATTAAAGATGTCTTGTGCTTGTGGATTCACTGGGGGCATTTTAATTACTTTGGTTATACAAAATTTCAAGTTTCTATGCCTCTCTCTCTCTCAATGAATCTAACTCACTTTCATTAACCAAACAAACCAATCCCACTCCCAAGATGCACCTCTGTGTGAGGGAAAGTGATGTTTTGGACAAAAAAACAACCCAGATTCTCTGGTAACTGGGAGATAACCATCAAGCACTTGTCTATCCCCACAGCGCACCCTGGCCTCGTCGAGTTGGTCTCCACTTACACCAGAAATCCACTTGTTGGAAGTTCTTGGTGGTGACTGCGTCCAGCTTTCCCTTCAAAGGTTTGGGCTCGAGCACCATGGACCGTGGATCTGCCGCTTCAGAGCTAGGGGAAAGATGAGAGAGAAGAGCTGTGGAACACTGGGGTCTTAAAACACAGGAACATACACATGGCATTGGTAGGCACGGTCAAGCCAACGTCAAGGTGCCTGGCAACCCTTTAGAAAGTCAATGTACTCCAAGTCAAACTGCTCCACACCCTGGACCCTGCCATGGAGGCTGCTATTAGTAAAACATTACAGAAAAGGGGGCATTACTGTAAAACAAAACAGTGTCAAAACATTACCTTTTTACATTATTATATTCATAAAACATCTGACAGACTGAGCTTGCTAACAATGTAGATCTAATGTATTCAGCGAGATGAGGGATTGCATTTGTAACACCTGAATATAACCTGGCTGCCAGTCTGCTGCAAACACAAGCATACCTGAAGAAAAATGTGTTTACTTGATTGAAAAAGGGGGGAAATCGCTCTGTCCCAATGCTGGCAACTAATTTAGACTCCCCTTGCCACCAATAAAACCCATGAGTAACCAGACATTTTTGGGTGGAGCCAAATTATAAAAGTGGCCTTTGGAGCACACCTTAGAGATAGGAAACAAAAGTTGTGGTGAAGTCAAATGGAAAAGATCGAGGCTTCAAGTGGTCGCTGCCTAGGCTGAATCATACTAGGGATAACGTCATACACTTAATCCTTTTTGATATGATATACATTTAATATTTTGATATGAGATCTAGAAAAGGATGGAATCTGAGGTCGTAAAGTCTACCCAACAGGATGGCGACAGCAAGTGAAACTCTGATGGAGACGGGATGCAGCAGGAAAGGGCAGCTGCAATATCAACGTAACAACTTACAGGATGCTAACAGATGCTCTCCTTATACCACTTCACTGTATTATTTACCCAAAGAAGCATCTGTCTTTCAGACCATTCCCAGTTGACCCAAGTGTGCCCCAACGGTACACATGTTGCTGCTTTAACACAACTATGGAAACCCAGATGCATGCATGTGGTATGTATGTGACATTTGCATAGCATGAACCTAGCTAAAGGCAGTGGAGTGTTGTACAGGGTCAAAAACAAGCATAGAGTAAGAACAATGAGTTGAGAGGTAGCTGAATTGAGGACTGTTACGGAATCATGATGCTTTTAAGATGTGCCTCTTCCACTCTTTCCTAAATTGGAGCAGCGCTGGGTGGTACTCATGGACACCGGAATGTTGCTCCAGATTCTGGGTGCATAGATGGAAAAAGCCTGTTGCCTTTTGTTTTTTACTCCTCTCCTGTCCTCAGAGAGAAAATAATACATTAGACAGTTCTTCCTGTGCCTACTGAGGCACAATACAGAGCTCCACAAGACACCAATGCTCCACAACAATACATTCCACTCCACACACGTACTAGTGCTCAGATGCCACGGAAAGCTTTATAATGGACTCTGCTCCCTCACCTGGCACAACACATTACCATAGACATTTAGAAAGCTTTGGGATGCTTTCTAACAAAATACACTTCACTCAGTAACTGCAACACAACACATAAGACAGCCCACATTATATTAAAGCCAGGCGTAATGCGAAGGTTTGGAGATAGCGATTTCTAAGTTCTGACTATGCTACCCGAGAAGTGTTGTACCAGGAGTAGTTTCTTTTTAAATGTTGGAGGTTCTAGTAGCAATGCTTCGGTGTTTGGGGATGGGCTACAACTTCCTGAAAGATTGAGTTTGTCCGCCAGGTAACAGGGAGTGAATTTGTGTAGGGCCTTATCGATGAAACAAGCAGTCTCTTTTCAGCCCTGGCTTCATTGGGCAACCAGCGGAGAGAGACCAGCATAGGTCTCTGGGGGGTGAGAAGGATTTTGAGGAGACCAGTCAAGAAAGAGTTACAACAGTCGATTTGGGAGAGCAGCAACGTATGAGCGAAGGATGTCTGATCCTGCTCTGGAATGTAGTGGCGGATTACCAATAGATTTCCTAGAGAAGACAGTTGACAGCACAAATTTCTGACCAAGGTGATTGATTTGAGACTGCAAGTTGAGCTTCTTTTCTAGAATGACTCCTAGAAATGTGGTACTGTCATTGATGGTGGGCCTACTGTTGAAAATGTTGAGTGTATCCATCAAGGATTGCAATGGAGAGTGAAATTTCAAAGGGAAGATGGGGAGTAATTCAGTCTTGGAAAGATTTAGTTTTAGGTAATGAGAAGTCATTGAGTTTCAAACAGAGTTTAGGGTGATGCAGAGGGGCGAGATGTCATTTGGCGAGGACACCTCTAGATATAGTTGTGCATCATCAGCTTATGATGATACGAAATCCCTGCTTTCTTAAGGAGGACTCCAAGTGGATCGATATACAGGTTGATTAGAGTAGGGGCAAGGATAAACCCTTGAGGGGACCCCTTGCTTATCCGCCGCTGGTGCTGAGAGACAATCAATTTTTATCCTCTGCGATGTGCCCATGAGGAAAGATTTGAACCACTTAAGGACCATGAAATCAATGCCCATTTGATTTTTGAGCATGTCTAGGAGCGTGTGGTGGTTGACCGTGTCAAAGGCTGATGATGAGTCGAGAAGGATCAGGAGACAGAATTTGCCAGAGTCTAGGATTTGAAGTGCATCATCGATCACCAGTAGTAAAGCGGTTTCTGTTCTGTGGCCCTGATTGAAACAGGACTTGTATCTGTCTAGGAGGTTATCATCTTTGATGAGTTGGGTGACCTGCTCAGCTACACACCTTTCAATGATTTTTGCGAGGAATGCAGGTTGGAGATCGGGCAATAGTTGTTCCTATCTGCGCAGGGGATTTTGAGGAGAGGAATGGCTTCTCCAGTTTTGAGGCAGTCAGGTAATGTTCCTTGACTGAGGGAGAGATTCACCAATTTTGTTCAGTAGATGATCATGTGAGCACAAAGATCTTTAGCAATGTTACCGGGAGTTGGGTCCACAAATCGGCTTTCAGTTTTTTGTGGGCTTTTTTTTTAGGGTTTTCTGGTTTATGACCGGGTGCGTTTCAGGACTTGTGAGGAGTGGTTTAAAACTTCACGTTCAAAGTCAT
Organism: Calotriton arnoldi; assembly: GCA_963921515.1. Lineage (NCBI taxonomy): Eukaryota > Metazoa > Chordata > Amphibia > Caudata > Salamandridae > Calotriton > Calotriton arnoldi. The sequence continues at coordinate 941,611 of CAWUFW010005941.1, forward strand.
TAGAGTAATGGAGAGGGATTTTCACCAGTTCACTAATGCAGGCTTCACACTAGCTGAGCCCTCAGAATAGGGGACTTTATTCCACCACTGCTGTAATGAGTTCAGTGCAGGGACGATTCTAGGATTTTTCAGACTCCAGGTAGAAAGGGAAAGCGCAAGGCCCCAGTAATTTGCATACAACGTGACATCTCAGAAAATGGCATCATGGGAAGTTCCATGAATTAACTATTATTCTCTGAAATCGTTGAAATGACAAGAAGCAACTTTCACATGTGGGAATCAGTACAACAATAAAAACATAAATAACCCTAACAAAAAAGTACATAAAATGTAAAGTTCTATAAAGTGTAAGCACATTGTATTAGTCACAACTTGCACCTTTAACGAAACGTTTACCAACTGTTTCTAGATTAGTGCATTCTTATGTATGCACGTTAGATCAATACATAGCACAAACCTAGCCTAAAGGCAGCATAGAGCTGCACTGGGTTAAGCCAAAACACAGTCAACATGTGATTGGGGGGGGGGGGATAGCTGGTTTGTGGACTATTATTGCATTATGTTGTAGTGTTCTGCTAAGAGTTGAGAATTCAGCTGATTCCTAAATTGAAGTGGAGTTGGGATTGTCCGGATATAAATGAGAATATGATTAAAGCTCACCAGGGCATAGATGGGTAAGGTCTTTTACCTTGTTTTTTTTTGTTGCATTTCTTCATCTAATATATGATGGTGTCCTTGATGAAGGTGTGCACAGAACCACCAGAGACTGCGAGCTTGTCCGCAACACGGGCAGCGGACCAGTAGTATGTCTGTGGTATTTCCATAGGGCGAACCCAAGCAAAAGGCAGCAGAGTGCTGTACAGGGTCAAAGACCGGCTTAAAGTCAACGAGTGATAAGAGAGGTAGCTGGTTTGTGGTTTATTAATGTATTATGATGGTCAGTCATGATGGCTTTGTAAATGATGCAGCTGGTTTTGAAGGTGGTGTGGGTGCGCAAGTAAGCCTGAGGAGTTCCATCAGGGTGGGGCGACGTGGTCATATTTCTTAAGACACTAACGAGGTGTGCTGCAGCATGTAGCAAGCCATTAAGCGGAGCTAGTGTGAATTGAAATTCCAAAATGGCTTCTCAGATACTCGGGGCAAGAGTGGCACAGAAGATTTTTCAGTAAGAAAAACATTATCTCAAACAAAACAGAGGAAAATAGCTTGATTTCTATTGAAGGCATCACTCAAGTCACTGTAAAATACCAGAAACAGAGTATTATATTGTAATTGCATTTATATTGCGCTTACTACCCCTGATGAGGCAAAGCGCTTTTTCGGCGAGTAGCACGCTACTGCGGAACCCATAAAGGATTAGTGGTGAATTAGTATAGTGAAGTATGAAAGTAATGTGTGGTGGATATGTTAGTCAGTTATTTGGATTGAGAGGAATAGCGGAGGGATAGAAGAGGAAAAAAGGTTTGCATTTATATAGCGTTTGCTACCCCCTGATGAGGTGTTGAAGCATTTTTTTCAGTGAGTAGTACACTACTATGGAACCCATGAAGGTTTAGTGGTGAATTAGTATAGTGAAATATGAAATTAATTTGAGTGGTGGACATGTCAGTCTGTTATTTGGATTGAAAAGGATAGTGGAGGGATAGAAGAGAGCGGATTTAGAATTTTTCTTTTTGAGCTCATAGCAGTAGGAGGAGGCTTGGGAGGAGTAAAAGGGAGGTGGAGTGTGAAGAGTCAGAGAGAAGGGTTTAGAAAGGCTAGTTTGAGAGTTCTGAATAGTGAAGAGGTATGAGATGATGCAAGGAGGGGTAGAGTAGGGAAGAGTCCAGAAAGGGTTATTTTGGGGATCACAGTAGTGGTATGGGGTTTAGGATGAATGAGAGAGTGGAGGTAGAGGATGTATTGATAGAGGTACAGGGTGAGAAATAGGGCAGTGCATTGGGAAGAGTAGTAGAATGAGGTTTGAGATGAATCAGAGTTGAGGTAGAGGATATATTGAGAGCGGTGTAGGGTGAGAAATAGGGTAGTGCATTGGGAAGAGTAGTAGAATGAGGTTTGAGATGAATCAGAGTTGAGGTAGAGGATATATTGAGAGCGGTACAGGGTGAGAAATAGGGCAGTGCATTGGGAAGAGTAGTAGAATGAGGTTTGAGATGAATCAGAGTTGAGGTAGAGGATGTATTGATAGAGGTACAGGGTGAGAAATAGGGCAGTGCATTGGGAAGAGTAGTAGAATGAGGTTTGAGATGAATCAGAGTTGAGGTAGAGGATATATTGAGAGCGGTACAGGGTGAGAAATAGGGCAGTGCATTGGGAAGAGTAGTAGAATGAGGTTTGAGATGAATCAGAGTTGAGGTAGAGGATGTATTGATAGAGGTACAGGGTGAGAAATTGGGCAGTGCATTGGGAAGAGTAGTAGAATGAGGTTTGAGATGAATAAGAGTGGAGGTAGAGGATGTATTGATAGAGGTACAGGGTGAGAAATAGGGCAGTGCATTGGGAAGAGTAGTAGAATGAGGTTTGAGATGAATCAGAGTGGAGGTAGAGGATGTATTGATAGAGGTACAGGGTGAGAAATAGGGCAGTGCATTGGGAAGAGTAGTAGAATGAGGTTTGAGATGAATCAGAGTTGAGGTAGAGGATATATTGAGAGCGGTACAGGGTGAGAAATAGGGCAGTGCATTGGGAAGAGTAGTAGAATGAGGTTTGAGATGAATCAGAGTTGAGGTAGAGGATATATTGAGAGCGGTGTAGGGTGAGAAATAGGGTAGTGCATTGGATATGCTGAATAAGGAGAAAAGTAATAAATATATAGATACATAAGTACATAGAAGGTATATATATGCATAAGGAAGGTAGTATATGTAGATTAAAGATGCATTTAATAAACTCTGGCTTTCAAGTGTTGTACTTTAAATTATTATTTATTTTATTTTTTTGTAATTCAATAGTGAAGCAATTGTAGATAAATAGTTAAAATAAAAGATTCTCATTTATGCAGTCACTTATATACATGTTAAAAACACAGACTAATCACTAATATGTACATTTGTTAAGCAGAACTAACGAATATCTATATTTTTAAAACAATTATTATACACGTTTATAAAAAAGCAATACACATAGGTACATATCTGTAGTCCAAATAAATTGTATTGTATTGTATTGTAATTGCATTTGTATAGCGCTTACTACCCCTGGCGAGGCGAAATGCTTATATACAGAGGGATATGCTGTATATTTCTGTTTGCGTACGGTTGTTATGTGGGGGAAGAGCCAATTCTTGAGGAGTTTTATGAAGATAAGGTGGTTCTCCGTGGATCTTATGTTGGGGGGTAAAGAGTTCCATAGTTTGGCTGCTTGAACAGAGAAGGATGTGCCACCCATGTTTTTTTTCTTGTATGTTGGGATTTTGAGGCGAGGTGCCACTCTAGAGCGGAGCTTCCTTTGTTGAACGTGTTTGGTGATTTTATTCCTGATGAAATACAATGAGTACAATGATAGGCGAAAAGGGTTCAAAGGTTTGTGCCCCGAGCCAGGGCTACAAGAACCTCCGCAGCCTAAAAGGTCTAATACTAATTATTAGGTGGTTCCAGAGTGCATATCAGTTTGTAAATTAGCATGCTGCAGATTAAAGGAGCAGTTTTGAGATGCGTCTCCTTTCACCAACATATGAGGATACAAAGCAGACATCCAAATGCAATTAAATGATGCTGCAAACCTGGCTTACTAACTGGCAGATTTCCTTGGGCCTCACAGTGCTGGACTGTGGTTACAAGGCTCAGGGGAAGGAGACCAGACCTCTAGGGTTGCACCTGGCCAGCATGTTTTACTGATATTGCCTGCAGTTTCAAGTCTAAACCAAAAGCCAAGTTGTATAAAAAAAAAATACAATGTGGTATTTGATCTATATAAGCACCATGGCTGATTTGTGTATGATTGCTCATAGTCAGCAACAAGGTCTTAAATTAATTCTAGTCATTCTATTAGTCACATTTCTCTACTTCTCAGTGAAACTCCCCAAGTACAATGGGGGATGCCCACAAATGGGCTCGGCAGCTCACTGAGCCGGTAGACATCGTCACTAAGGAGGCCTTCCAAGGCTCAGTCTAGTCTGGCGTTTCTGTTGAGAAGGGACATAACAAGGATGAACCAAGACTGATTTGCATAAGACTGGCTTATGACGATAGTAATACAGGGAAGACAAAAATGGACTGGAATTAATTCAAGTATTGATCAGCAAAGCAATAGAGCAAACATCTCCACAGACCTTACTGAAGTATAAATTATTTGTACAAAAAATCCGTGGTTTGCCAACAAATTACAATCGCTCAAATCAGGGCTGTGCAGAGTATAAAAACAATGGTTTAGACGCTATGATATAAATAGAACAATAGCATATAGAAGCATAGCTGCCACCTATAAATGTAAAATAGGGAAACCAAGCAAATTTACTTCTCTGATCGTATCTCCATAGCTTTGACCCTATCCAAAGAATTGCTCTTTATTGTACCGGAACTACAATATCCTTCAGTTTCACTGTTCAATTTCCCCATCAACTCAACCCAGGTCATATGTTTGGTCCAATAATTTAAGTATTATCAATTTCAAATAATCATTTGTGGAAAAAGCTTGTAGATTGTCTTTTAGCATAACATAAATGTTTAGTTACTTCTTCATGTAAACATAGCAGGTCTCCGTTGAATGGACAGGGCTGTGTGCAATCTGAAAGTCACTCCAGTTTGCAGACCAGTGCTGCAAGGCCCAGAGGAGGGTCCTTCCTACCCTGGGCCTTAATGAGCTGGGATATTACTGGGAGTCTTTGTTGACAAGAATCAATTCCTGACTTCTAAATGTGAAAAAAGGATTCATAATTACTCCATGTATCCCTTGCCACCATGTTTTGAAGCTGCGAGGCCCAGGGGAGGGGGTGGCTTCTCTGAACCTCACATCAATGGCCTTGTGCTGCGGGTCACAGGGGGCATCATCCCCTGTGTCCCCAGCCATAGTCTAGAGCTGCGAGGACTAGAGGACGGTGGTCCCATCCCATGGGCCTCAAAGCCATTGGAGAGGGCCCTACTATCCAGGGCCTCACAGCCATGGTCTAGCTCTGCAAGGCACCAGAGAGGAGACCTCCCTTCCCTGGGCCTTGCAGATATGACCCACCACTATGAGGCTAGAGTAGGGTGACCAATTTTACACTATTGCTTCACAGAGCACACTGTGCCTGTGGTGACTCATTGCTTGTGTGGAGAACTCAGAAGATGTTTGTTGGAGCGTAGGGGGACTGAGCCGCCAGTGCATTTCAGGGGTCTCATTCTGAATCGCTCTTTTTAAAATTAGGCCATCTTAAAAGATAACTTGTCTTGACCATGGCGCTACCCACATATCCCAGTGGGACTTTTGCTCAGCTTTGCTCAGCCCCCCCTTATCTTCTGGGATGGCTTTCCCTCTGCTGCTGACCCAGTGAATAGGGTCTGCCCACCACACACAGGGACATTAGCTACAAGGAGGGTACCCTGAAGATAGTTTACCGCCAATGTGTCAAATGTTGCCTCTGGTGTGCAGTCTGTGGCCTGGGAGCATTTCCCCCACCCATTCTTTAGATATCATGGCCGCATCGAAAGTTAAGCCAGTCAGGGCCTCCACCATCAAAGACATGCTGTAGACCTCAGGGCACAGCGGAGTCAGAGCCAGGAGACTATGATGGGGACTTCCCAGCGGCACACCATCATTGCTGGAAGCAAACCTGCAGACACCTGCAACTAAGATGGACATTCAAGCACTTACTGTGGCGTTTCGAAAAGATATGACAGTGTGGCATCACTAGATTGCCAGGGTGATTTTGAACCTTCACCATTCGATTCAGAAAGTCGAGAACCGCACGGATTCAGCAGAAAATTACATAGACACCACCACCCATGACCAGGAGCATCTAGCACTGAGACTCTTGCTGGAGGCGCACCACAAATACCTAAGTAGAGGACCTGGAAAATCGTTCTAGAAGAAATAAATGTCAGAGTGAGAGGAGTTCTGCAGGATAACGCCACGACTGACTTGGAGGATTAAATAAAAGCACTCTCTCGACAGCCTCCCGACTCCCCCACCCCATCGTATTCGACTGGACAGCACACATAGGGCGCTCTCATTCTTTCAGTATCAGAACAACTTGATCCAAGATGTGCTCACAAGAGTCCATTACTTCAAAGACAGAGAAGCCATCTCTCTGTAGCCCGCATATAGGAAATTATCATTTTCAGGGACTCTAGCCTAACGATTTTTCCAGATGCGTCACCGTCCTCCCTGGCAGGATGTGAAGGGTTTGCCCGGGTAACCACACATAGTCTGTAGCAGAAATATATCATACAGATGGGGTTACCCTTTCGCTTACTCTTTACCTTCAAAGGTAAGCAACATGGAGTGTGGGAGGTGGCAGAGGTGTTGCCTATCCTGGGCCTCGCGGATACAGCCGAGCCCCCGGCAGAGGGTCAGGTGCATGGGGGGGGACTAGAGTGAAACTTGTTAATGACCCAATACTAACAGGGCATGCAAAGAGTGCAAACTGCTGTGGCAGTGACGCGAAAGAGGAGAACAAACAGCCACAATCGACAAGGACTGACAGATGCCTGGCAGAAAGATCCCATAAATGGTGCAAAGTTCTTAGGGTGCAACCAGGCGTCCCATGAAGGATGGGGGCTCAGGTTTCTCACGCCCACATTTCAGACACATACTTCAATACACTCCCCAGAAGATTGCAGGACACAGTCTATTGTCAGTGAAATTCGACCCCAGGCTTCCATGAGCATGTGGGAGCACGATATTTACTATCCGGTGTCTGCCCTACCAGACAGTTTTCTAGCCACCATCCATGGTATTGGTGATTATAATATGATTTTGTTCGTTTAGGTTACTTCTCCTCAGCTAGTTTTTGTTTACTTCGATTTGATTGTTCTAATTGTCACTCATGGCATATACCATCTCTATATCAACCACACGCTTACATTAAATGGTCTCTCACCGTTCAAGTCCGACGTACACAGGGCCTGACAGCGCTTACCGGAAGAAAAATACAGGGCGCCAACCCGGAATCCCAGTTCTTTGAGAGAGACCCCCCCCCCAGGTTGTCATGACCTCAATCATGCTAGTCACGTTAATTGTCCAGTGGCTTAACTCTCCAATTAAGCGGAGAGAATGGTTACAATGGCTCAAAACAAAATTGCCATGGCCCTCCTTCAAGAAACCCACCTAATCGTCAGTGACATACCTTGGCAACGTTCTTTTTGATTCCCAACCCAATTCCATGCAACCACTACTACAAAAACAAAGGGAATGGCTATACTTGTAAGAAGGGGGCTGACTCCTGAGTTGGTCTCCGGGCATACTGAACAGGATGGGCAGTGGGTGGAATTTAGGGCAGACTGGCGAGCCTGCTTTTGACATTGCACTCAGTCTACCCTTCCTATGAGGGGAAATACCAATTTTATGTAGACTTACTACCAAAATTAGCACAAAGTGCTAAAGCCAGATCATAATAGGAGGGGGCTTCAACTGCATCCTTAATCCCAAAATGAATAGTTCCCCCATCTGCCAAACATGCCCCAAGGATCTCCCATTCCTCCCCCGGGGCATAAAGGACCTAAATCTAGAGGATGTGAGAAGGGAACAACATCACAGCGACTACAACTACACTTTCTACTCAAATAGATCACACACACACATAGAATACTTCCTTAAATCTCGGGCGTTAAGACTGCAAATAGTCAACACCTGCATACTCTCAATGGTGCTTTGTAACGAATACATTGATCTGGAGTTTTTTGGACATGGTGACCCAGTATGCGCAGAACTGTAACCCATGGATAACGAACAAAATAACCCTGAGGGACTCAGTGGTGAAACACTGAGTACAAGACACTCTAACCAACCATTTTCAGGAGAACGATAACGAAGTAAGTTGTAGTGTGCTCCCGGACATTGTGAAGGCTGTTGTCAGGGGAGAATTAATATCTCACACCATAACCCTCGAGCGGCTACAGAAAACAGGAACAATAGTATAAGTTAAGAACCTTAGAAAGCAAAATTTAGGACAATTTCCCTCACACTTACAGAGCTCTACACAGATTGAGAAGGGAGATGGAGCAGCTATTAATGCTGCAAAGAAATTACTATACATCAAGCAATCCTACTATGAAGAATGGGACAACGGGGACAGGCTACTGGTTTATACAGGCCCGCACGAAAAAAAATCACACCTACAAAATTGTAGACACACAAGGCGTCCCACACTACGACACCAAAAACATTCTTCGATGTTTTACTGCTTATTACCAAACACTGTTCACAGCTGAACAGCTACTGCTGGCTGTACATGATGTCCACTAAGCAGACTTCCAAACCCCACTAACGGAGGCTTATTGCCTCCCGCTAGAAGATGAGATATCAGCCAAAGAGGTCCAAACAGCCATACGCAATACACAAATCCTCACCGAGCAGCTTTAATTACATTCTAATACAAGGAATAGTCGCTGACACGAATGCCATTAAACATTTTTGTTGAAACCTGGGAAAGAAAGGCTGGCATGCTTCGCATAACGTCCAATTGCTATGATCAACACAGAACAGAAACATTTTACCTGTGTTGGTTTTGCATTCATACACAAATATCCTGGTCGACCATCATGTCCCAGATTATGGATGCACTAGGCATAACGCTCCCATTACACTCCTTATTGCTACTGCTTGGCGAGCCTGTAGAGACCAGCATCTCCCCAATGACAACACCATGGGGGCTACTCATCACTCACCAGCTAGTGGTGGCGCTGATGGCCCTCACAGAATTCTGGAAACAACCTACCACCCCACCGATATCTGTTTGATGGGGAAAAGTAAGGTCAATCTATGTGCTTGAGAGGCTAACGAAGTTGCTGCACGGCTGGATGGATACATTTGAAGCCATTTGGCTTCACTATTGTCGACCGACTACTGGCAACTGACCCCGGTCAGGTAATGGAGCTTAAAATGAGAGGATGTCATGATCTGAGTCCCTCCTAGCCAGTGTAAGGGATGGAGAACTGGTGGACAGGTGTGTATACACAGTCATAATGCTAGGCTAGAACCACAAGAAGCAACTGTCTCGAAGTAGAACATGGGTTGATGCACACAGGGGCCACTTACCACTGCTGGTCATACTCCTGTTCTTGCTGCGGCGAGCACACCTCCGTCTTGATGGCAACACTGTCCTCCATCGAAGGAGGAGTCTGAGAAGAGAGGGGTTCTTTGGCATCTTCATTCATGGTGCTCTAGGAGACATAAAACACAAAAATCTCATCAGTGACAATTATCAACCAGAAAACAAAACTATGGCAATGGGGGGAAGGTATTTATTTTCAAGCGAGACAAAAACCCCAGACATTGGTCTGCTTATCGGGTAGGCCACCCTGATCTAAGCTTCTAATTGAAAGCCCTTTGACAGCTGTATGGATGCATTTTAATATTTTAGTATTGCTAACTGGTCATCCTATCCATTGGACTGGACACTACGAACTTCAACAACTGTGACCATCATTACCATTGCTTCCAGGCTTTTCAAAAGCATCACACTTCCATAAACAAAGCAATTTACAAACCGCACACTCCACATAAACAAGGACATACGATTTATAAGTTAGGAGTCAATGGGAAAGGATGGACTTCAGAACCCTCAATTACAGACAGCATCAAGGAAGAGTGCGGTACCAGCATGACTAGCAACTAAAGACATTTAATTTAATAATATATGGACACCTTCCAATTTTAGCATGTCTTATAAACAACACAAGCAAAAATACATATTGAGTTATAAAAGAAATACGGATTACATATTTGGGAGAAAAGAGAATCACTAAAAGATCGCACGCGAGGTAGAGGGTAAAGTGCATAACAAAACATACTGTGCATTGCACATTGCAGTCTACAGTCCCCTTTCTACCACACCATCATACACGCAGGTGAGACACGGTTGCCATCAAGTTCATTAACATTACAGGACCAGGACATTTTTTTCTTAGTAGTTTAAAAATGTGCCCCATCATCCAAATTTACTAACGTTTCCAACACAAAAGGTTGAACTCCTCAAACACACAATGACTAACATTAATCACAACTGATACAAGCAATATCGAAGCCACCAGATCTGGCCCTGGCCGAGTGATAGTTTTCTGTTTTTTTTATTGGAAGCATATGCCACAAAATTAAAAAAGAAAAATAGAAAATGAGCTCCCACCTAAACATAGTGTCATTTGATTGCAAAAAATGTTATCCATTTGGAAAAAAACCTAATTGTTTGCATACAATTTTAAGAGAACAGTAGAGCTCCTTCCTAAAATAGTCTTTTCAATCTCAGCAACATCCCAGGAAAATGATTCTTATTAGTACAAATAAAAGTTTTAGCTGAATCACGATAGATCAAAGACATTGATCAACTACACAAAAATGACTAAAGAAAAAGTCATTTAACTTCGGTAATGCCTGATCTGGTAGAGACTATGAGCCAGTTGTACGACCCTTTTTAGCGTTCACAAATGGGCAATCGGCCCGTTTGCGACCGATAAAAAGGGTTGTGGTATTTAATAACCCTATTTTGCGAGTCGGTAACCTATTACCGACTTGCAAAATAAGGTTTGCAAGTCACTATGAGGAAGGTGTGTGACAAGGGCGTCCCTTCCTAAAAGCGAGTCGCACTGCTATGTACGATTGTGTTGCAAAACATTCGCAGTTACTACCAACTTCAAGTAGGTGGTAAGCCAGTCGCAAACGGGAAGTGGTCCCCAGGGGACCCCTTCCCCTTTGTGAATATATGCAAAAATATATTTTAAGAGCAGGCAGCAGTCCCACGGACCACTACCTGCCCTTAAAAAAATTAAAAGAAAAAAGTTTCATTTTTTTCTTCGAAACGCATCCCGTTTTCCTTTATGGAAAAAGGGATGCATTTGGAAAAAAAAATGCTTTATTTAAAAAGCAGACAGGCATGGTGGTCTGCTATCTCCAGCAAGCTGACAACCCTGTGTTATGTGAGATTCCTAAGGGGTCGCAAATTGCGATCCACCTCATTAATATTAATGAGGTAGGTATTTAGCAACCCCATTAGGAATCACAAAGTGTCTGAGACACTGTTGTACATTCCATTTTGTGTCTCGCAAAATGGAATGGACGTAGCCACAGATTCCTTACCTTTGAATTTCCGCAGGCATCAGACTGGATCCAGAAGATTTTTCTGGAGCAGTACCCATGCATGCCGATAGGTGGTGTCGATCAGCTCTGCATGCATCATTGTTGTCTTCCGCACCGGAAGTGACGTCAGCTGCACCTCTATAGGCGCCATCTCGGCACACTGAGGTCAGTTACTTTTCACTACTTTCCACACTAGAAGAGCGGAGCCATGAAAAACACTGACACTGGTGTGGATAAACTAGGGCCCTGAGAGGGATCAGCCCCGACCCTAGAAATTTGGCTGCAGAGCGGGGAGGATGGGTGGGTTGGGAAAGAATCCGCAGCTAGATATAGTCTCTACAAGATAAGGCATTACGGAAGGTAAGCAACTTGTCCATCTGATAGAGACTTCTAGCCGCAGATTCCTTACCTTTGAATAGATACCCAAGCAATACCATCCCGGTGGAGGGACAGAGGAGCAATTTCACACAAGGAAGTCCTGCAGGACCAAACGGGCAAAATGCCCATCCCTACGGGCCTGACTGTTCAGACAGTGTTTGGTGAACATGTGCAGAAAAGCCCATATTGTTGCTGGACAGATGTCCAGGACTGGAACTAAGAGTGCTAAAGCAGTGGTGGCAGCTTTAGCTCTGGTAGAGTGAGCTTGCAAGCCTTCAGGAGGCTGCTTCTTGGCCAATGTGTAGCAGATTTTGATGCAGAACGTGACCCAGCGAGAGATGGTTCGCTTCAGCACCGCCCGACCTTTCTTCGCACCAACATACCCCACGAAGAGCTGGTCGTCCACTCGGAACTCTTGTGTGCAGACAAGGTTGAACGACAACGCTCTTTTTGGGTTCAGACGATGGAGTCGTTCCTTTTCTTTAGAGGGATGTGGAGGAGCGTAGAAGGTAGGCAGAATGATCAATTGGCCTACCTGTAATGGGGTGACCACTTTCAGCAGAAAGGAGGCCCTTGTGCGAAGCACCACTTTGTCAGGATAGACAGCAGTAAGGCGGCTTAGATGATCAGGCCTGCATCTCACTCACTCTACGGGCAGATGTAATTGCCACCAAGAAGGCTGTTTTTAGTGTGAGAAGTCTGAGGGGACAGTTGTGGAGAGGCTCGAAAGGAGCACACATCAAAAAAGTGAGAACTAAATTGAGGAATCACTGAGGCATAATGAATGGTGAATGGTGGAAAAGAGGTAGTCGAGACTCTTCAAAAACCTATGTACAATAGAGGATTTAAACGAAGAGGGTTGGTCAGGCGGCCACAAGAAGGCAGACAGAGCGAAGAGATATCCCTTAGGAGTGCCCAGAGCAGAGCCCTGCTGTTTAAGGGAAAGAATTAACAGCAAGACTTCAGAAAGCGCATCTATGGATTTTACTGCACACCATGCCACAAATTTCTTCCAACATCTGACATAACCCGTCTTGGTGCAGGGACGCCTAGCTGCCAAAACGACGTTACAAAAAGCTGTCAACTGCCGCCTCTCAATCTCCACGCAAGAAGACTGAAAGTGGATAGGTTACGGTTGAGGACCCTCAACCGCTGCTACGACAGAAGATGCTCCTGAAGGGGCAGCCTGATCGGAGGATCGATGGCCATGCTCAGAAGCACGGCATAGCAGAACCTCTGTGCCCAGTCCGAAGCCACAAGGATGACTTGGGCCCAGTCATTCCTGATCATCTTGAGAACTCTGGGCAGGAGTGGAATGGGCAGAAAGTTGAACAGGAGGCCTGAGCTCCACTTGAGACAAAAAGTCTCCGAGCGAGAACTGCCATGGAAACTCCAACGCACAAAACTGTCGACATTGCGCGTTCGACGAGGGCGAACAAATCTAACCAAGGCTCTCCCCACTGCTGAAAGAGACCTTGTGCCAACTCCAGGCGGAGACACCATTCGTGATCCACTAGACATCGATGGCGGAGTCTGTCCGCTCTGGCATTCAAGGAACCTGCCAGGTAGTGAACCACTAGGGAAATGCCTTGCTGTTCCAGCCATGTCCAGAGATGCAGGGCCACTTGACAAAGGGTCCATGACCCTACTCCAGCCTGTTTGGTGCAGTATCATATGGTGGTGGCGTTGTCCATGAACACCTGCACTAGCCTTCCTTTGATGGAGGGGAGAAAGGCTTTCAATGACAGTTGGATTGCACAGAGGCCCAGCAGGTTGATGTGAAGTACCATTTCCGCCTGATACCAGAGTCCTCTGATCTCCACCTCTTCCAAATGGCCACCCTATCCCAGGAGTGACAACTGTCACTACTGTCAGCTCTGGTTGGGGAAGGGAGAGGGGTCTGCCGCTGAGACAATTGTGGTTCTTTAGCCACCACTGCAGGTCCTTTGCAGTGCTCTCCGAGATCTGGACCATATTGATGCTGTGCCCATTGAAACTTCAAGTCACACTGCAGAACCTGCATATGCCATTGGGCATGTGTCACAACTAGGATGAAGGAGGCCATGAGTCCCAACAGCCTCAGGGTCTGCCTCACCGAAATCCAGGAGAGAGGCTGCAACATCGGTATCTTAGCCTAAATTTTCTGGACTCGCCGCTTGGTAGGATAAGCCCGAAACTGCACTGTGTCCAGAACAGCTCCGATGAAAGGGAACGCCTGAGAGGGAGTCAGGGGTGACTTCGGCAAGTTGATAGTGAACCCCAGCAACTGCAGGAGGTTCGCCATAGGAGAGGTAATTTTGATGGGGAGGGAATGGCCCCTTCGGACGATCTGCAAGACCCATTTGTCCGATGTTATGGACTGCTAGTGGGACAGGTGATGGCGAATCCTGCAGCCAGTTGGATGCCCATGATCGTAAAGGGACAGATTAGGAGGGCTTGGAGGCTGCAGCTGGCGGGTGAAGGGGTGGAGAGAGGGGGGGTGGGGTGGGGTGGGGGAGGAGGTGGACCCATGAGGTCTGGGGGTACCACGCCCTCATCCACGCAGAGGCTGGGATGCATGCACGGCTCGGTGGCTGGGTGGAAATTGGCATGTTTGGAACCTCCTTCCATAGTCATGTTAGGAGCGAAAAGCAGATTGGGGGTGACGTGGGGCTGCCAAGAGGCGCAAGGACTTTGCTTCAGCACGAATCCTTAAAGCGATCCAGCAACAAATCTGCCTGGTCTCCGAAGAGATAGGTGCCATCGAAGGGCATGTCCATAAGGGAAGATTGCACATCCCCCGAAAAGCCAGTCAGCCTCAATCAGGCGTGGCGCCTCAGGGCCACTGTCGAAACCACCCTGCCCAGTGAGTCGGTCGTGTCCAATCAACAGTGAATTACGAACTCTGCTGCCTCTTTTCCGTCAGCAACAGCTTGGGAAAGATTCCCCCCATGGGGGGGCGGGGGGAGGATGAATCGTCCTATTCACAGGAGCCCCTGTGTTGGGTGTGGCCCAAGTCTCCAACAGGACGTCAGTGAGGGTATCATTGAACGGGAGTAAGGGTTTGGATGAGGAAACTCCCGGTTGCAGCATGTCCATCAAGATGTTGGTCTTGGCTGCCATCGAGGGCAACTGTAGGTCAATGACCTTTTCCGCCCTCCACACCACCATTGCGTATCAGGCTCCCTCACCCTCTTCCGTAGCCACGGTAGGGGGAAAAAGCATACCAGTATCCACAAGAGAAGAAGAGAGGAGACCTATCCATTCCACTGGCATCACCAAGTTCCACAGACCAGTCCATATTGGGGTTCTCTTCATATGGCTGGTATTCTTCAGGGTCTAGTGACCCCTCCCATTGCTCCTTGCGTCCTAGCACATGGGAACAGGGCTCAGGCTCTGATATAGGAAGCAAAGTTTGTCGGCGTCACGAGTCGGCATCGGGCGATGCCCATCCGGCTCAGTGTCGGAGTCTGGGAACACAAGGGGGATGGTGCCGCTGGTAGCGCCGGCAAGGGACTGGTGCCGGGAAAGGTTGAGATGGTACAACCGGCGTCTGCCTGGATCCAGAAATGGATCCCTGGGGGCCCATCAGAGCCACCAGCAAGAAACTAGATAGGGCCCGAAGGCATGTTTACCGGGTTGGGCCGTCCAAATATGACACATGGCCTCATAAAACTCTTTTGAGTAGGACGGGGGTTGCTCCTGCTTCCAGAAAGTCAGGGAGGCAACTGGTCGGCACAGGTGCAGGCTACGAACAACCATGCCAGACCTCCAGTGCTGATGCTCCCTTGTCGCGTCGGCTGATGGACGAGGAGAAGTCGAAGACTGCTTCTACTTCTTACTTTTCTTCTTGTGCCTCTTACCTGAACATGCGGGGGACTTGGAGTGGGACTGTTAGACCTGGCATCCTTGGTGTGGTTACCCCAGTCTTTTTTATTCATCCTCCTGTATTTTTTGACTGTATGCTGTACTTTATTTTTGCTAGTATTTGAACTCTGGGCACTTTACCACTGCTGATCAGTGCTAAAGTGCAAGTGCTCCCTGTGTAAAATAGGATTGCGATTGGTTATCCATGATTGTCATAATTGATTTACCGGTAAGTCCCTAGAAAAGTGCAGTGTGCGCGCCAAGGGCCTGTAAATTAACTGCTACTAGTGGGCTTGCAGCACCAATTGTGCCACCCACATGAGTAGCCCTGCAAACATGTCTCTGGCCTGCCACTGCAGTGTCTGTGAGTGCAGTTTTAAACTGTCATGTCGACCTGGCAAGTGCACCCACTTGCCAGGCCTAAACCTTCCCTTTTAGTACATGTAAGGCACCTCTAAGGGAGGCCAAAGGTAGCCCCAAGGGCAGGGTGTAGTGTATGTGAAAGGTGGGATATGTACTAGTGTGTTTTACATGTCCTGATAGTGAAATACTGCTAATTTCGTTTTTCACTATTGCAAGTACACTCTCTCCCATAGGTTATCATTGCAGCTACCTTGCAACGTTGTACAAGTTGAACATTTTACAAGTGTGACTTGGAAGAGATAGAGATTTGGAGTTTGGGTTCCCTGAACTCAGAATTTAAAAAACAAATCTTTCTTTGAAGGTGGTTTTTAAATTGTGTGTTTGAAAATGGCACTTTTAGAAAGTGGCCATTTTTCTTGCTTTACCATCCTGTGCCTCTGCCTGCCTGTGGAATCCACGTCGGGTTTAGACTGACGGTTGGGCTGTTTGTGCATTCACTCTAGACAGTCGCACAAAGGAAGCAGAGGTGTGCCCTGCATATTCTGATTGCTCATCATCAGGCTGATGGGCCTTCCTGAGCTAGAGTGGTGGGAGATGTCACCGACACCCGAATAGGGCTGTGCCAGTCCAGTCGCAATGCTGTCTCCACCCCCATGTAGTGTGTCTGGAGCCAGGTCAGCGCAAGGTAGAATCTGCACTACAAAGACTAGACTATGCCTACTTCAAAGGCGGAAAGGCATAAGTATTGGACCTGTAACCCCACAATTTTAGAACACTTCTGCATCAAGAGGAGATTCTGCTAAGAAGAGCTGGCAAAGCTGTAGGAGAACGGTCTCTCTGCTTCTTGCTGTGTTGTGCTGGCCTGCTGCTTGCTGCTTCTGTCTTAGGCAGAGGAAGGACTGCACTACTTTCTTATCCTGCTCATCATGGTTTTCCAGGGACTTGTGTGTGCTTGCCTCCTGTTGGAAGTCTCAGGGCCATCAATGACTTCATCTGCCGCTCCCCTGAGCTTCTCTGCTGGGATTTCAGACCTGCTAAGTGGTACCAATACCAGTTCCACGCATAGCCCTTCAGTTCAATTGATAAACCAACGAATCGCCACGCTGCGGCCGAAGAATCGAGCAGAGCCTGTTCGCGTGGCTCAGAGATCGCCACAGTCCAAGTTTTGAGCACCGCGTCTCTGACGTCCGAGACTCCTGTTCCCAACTTTGGCACAAGCCCTGCTGTAGGAATCGACACATCGCCTGTCTGCGGCCGTCAAAAAAACAAAAAAATCAACAGTGCCCGTTTCACCGACGCATCGACCCAGCTTGCCTGGACTTTCAACGTATTGCACCTGTGCACAAGTCTCCAGCAACGGCATAAGGAGCCGTGGCTGCGTGTTCGGAATTCGACACATCGCTTCTCCTCACAGTAAGAAATCGACGCAATACTTCTCCTGTGTGCAGCAGAACTGATGTCTCCATTCCCCTGGGACTCGAGAATCGACGTTTTGCTTGTGTCAAAAAATTAATGAGGGGTAGCTCTTCTCCGGATCAGAACTGGCTGGCACGGAAAGAAAAGAACTAACATCAGCGCGCCGAGGTAGTGCCTATATAAGTGCCATGGACATCACTTCCTGCGTGGACGACGGATAGGAAGCCGAACTACGCCACCTACCTGTGTACAGCTTGCGCAAAATCTTTTGGATCCAGTATGACGCCAGGGGAAATTCAAAGGTAAGGAATCTGCGGTTAGAAGTCTATCAAATATGTTTTTTGTTTTTTTTTAAAAGCAAAGAATGGAAAAAGAAAATGTTTAGGCATAGTAAAATATTGGCACACCAGCCCTGCCACCAATGAGAACTCTAAGAAAATTTGCACCGGCCAATGAACGTAGTGGGTGGACCCATTGTCCCACATTTTATGTTGTGGTGGACGGAAGCAAAAAGTGAATGACAGGTGAACAGAACAATGGATGAAGAGGGCGGGCCTAAAGCCCCTCATAAATGTATACATCTGTGTGTATTTTATGTTATTAATTGTTCTAATTACATAAGACTCATCAGACTTTAAAATGTTTTACCTATGTTTATAAACTACAACTGAGAATCAATGCATTCTTAGGGGCCATCCAATGAAGACAAATGAACAGATATTTTTACACAGTCCTGCATCACTATCCATCGTCAACAACAGTCATCCTGTAATGTTCCTTTATTTAATGTCAGCTTGGGAGCACATCATGACAATATTGACCGGATGGCCTCTTCGCATTATACATTCAGTGGGGACTACATTCATTAGCACATTGATCCATGACCAAACGTTTCACATCTTAGGAATTAAACTTCCCCACAAAAGGTAAGTCATACTGTTACTACGTGAATTATTTTAGCTCTCTCACCCCACAAGTCAATTCGTCCACTTTGCAACATGCACAATAATTTTATGATAAAACACGTAAATCACAAGAAAGAGAAATAAGCATTGGCAAAGCCAATAGGTCTCACCTATGCCAAATCTATTTGGTTTTTTCAATGTTTTTATACATGATGGACAGTAAGTAATTAACTGAATTAGTATTTGTGATTTAGTGCCTGCCTTAAAGATACTTTCTCGCATTTTGGAGCAGGGGGGTTCAGATCTGTGTGGACAAGGAATGGAGCAGTTCAAACATCCATCCATCAAACATGCAATCAACACAGATTCACTCAACCCACTCGTATTGATCACTTGAGAACATATGATTCGAGAGGGGCGATCCTGATCGGGCGTGTCTTCGACCACAGCACAGGGCTGCTGTGCGGCTGTACAGAAAGCCTGGAGCAGAATCTTAGCAAGCACTCCATGGTCCAAGCAATGTATCTCTCTATCATTCAAAAGGACCATTTACATCATATGGACATTGATGGAAAATCCTCTATGCCCACATTCAGCTTAACACGTTTGAACAGAATAGCATCATATAAAACTTCTTAAACAAAAAAAAGTTAAACATTTGCCCTAGAACATACATGTATTAATCCTCGGATCTACACATCATACGGTTGGTTTGGATATTTATTCTAGCATAGCGCATGAAAGGCCACGCTGCACGCGGAACTGAAAGCTCTTAAGCAGCTTTGCATACGCTTACCTTCTCTCCTACCCCACTGTCCTCACTTTGATAAAGAACACTTACGTTTATTAACAAAATGTGCTCTACTTAGTAATTATACTTCATGTTTGAGAAAGACTGAGAGAAAGATAGACGGGTGTGGAAAGCAATACAGAGATACTTGGAAGATGCCCTGATAGATACTATGAGATACAAACAAGCATGCTGAGTCCATGCGCCAGAGAAGAAACAGGAAGTCTCCTGCTGAATGGGAGTGGCTCATTTGCTTGTTCTTTGTGTGATGCTTGTATTATTCACAGGTCATATGACTTGCATAACATTTATGGCATCTCCCCCAATCTAAAAATTGTTCCAGCAACCCTGCCTCTAAACTGGTACCCTGGCAGCAAGGCAATACAGGGTTTACTTACAATCGGTTGTGAGGAGTTACAAGGCAGTTTAGAGACTAAATACAACTTCAATGTTCGCTTTCTCTGCTTTGGACATTTCAATTTGAGTTCTGATGGTGGCTGTGTGAGAATCGCGCACACTTGCAAATGAATGACAACCATTACAATTTATGTCTGCTAATATGAGAAGGTAATAAGTGTTGATAACTGCCGACAAGTGGAGACGCAGGAAAAAAAAAGACTGCAGTCTTGAAGCAAAACGTTCGATTGGCCTAAAATACCTTAAGTTTGAAAGTATGTGGTTTAGTTACTGTAATTTGCTTGTGGGCTTTGATTCCTCAACAGTTCAGTAAGCACATTAAAATGTCTTGCAAGTACGGACGATGTAATTAAACTGATTTACAGTACAGTGAGGCATGCAATGGAAATAACCTCCCAACTACCATAAGACGGTGCTTTAAGACCATCTAAACGTTTGATGAAACTGAAACACATACACATTATAATTGAAACAGGTCCTAAGATAAAGGTTCTCATTTCACAGAGCACTGACTGCGCATAGCACTTTGTTTGTTTAAAGCCACATGCGACAGGAGTGTGCCAGCAGACAGACCTTCCAAAAAAAACAAGCAGCAATGAGGGAGGGGTTGGGGTACTGAACAGGCGGCGCCCTCTGAAAACAGCATCTGACATTTGATGTCAGTATTTGACTGCTCAGCAAATTTGACGAGATTAGAACAAGATTTACAGGCCTGTTTACAGAAACAGAACAGAGCGAGTGAAAATTTGCAACTGATCGTGTGAATTGCTTTTCAACAAAAAAAATAAAAAAGTAGTTCCTAAAACAGGTGCTAAAATAAAACCAGTGAATTGATATAGTAATTGGTCCATGCTGTCGGGGAGGGCTAAACACAGGAAGAGGCAACTTGCAGTTGTAAAGGGGTGTTGGCTTCCTTCCAAGAAGATCTTCGGGCTCCAAGTAGCCCCAACCTCGAGCACCTCCAGTGACCAGAATCTTCAGCCACACCGCATTGTGCGCATCGTGGTCCGCATCTTTTGGTGAGCTGCTTGAGGTCCTCTCGCGACTCCAGTGCCTCCGGCCTGTGGGTCCAATTGAGGGCCACCTTTGCTTCTTTTGGACTCCCCTGATTGCTCGGGGCCTGCCCTGACTCCCCTGCTTAGGGCGAGTCCACTGGACCTTGCTGGTACAGACTTTGCTCCTTCTTAAATTCCTGCGTTGGTTACATTTGCCAAGGCTTGTTGGTGCTCCTGCTGGACACTGACCCCTCAGCACTCAACATGCTTTGTGGGACAGCTCGTGCATGGCTCCTAGACTTCCTAAGCATCGCCTGGTCCTCACAGCTGCAGAGTCCAGGTCATCGTCATCCATCCTGCAACACCCGACATCGTAGGGCATTCGTTTTCCAAGTCGCCTGGTCACTCCTGAGTGACAAACTCTGTCCCCTATGCTTGGCTTGAAGGTACCTCATCTAGAATCCACCTTTGGATTCCACCGGACACTTTCTCCTTCTTCAGAAGCGGCACTTTCCTGAAGTCCTCCATTGGGTTCGACAGTGATTCCAGACACCACTTCACAGGTATGCACCCGGCTTCTCTGGTGTAGGTAACATGGGTACTAGGGTATCCAAGGGTGGGGTGGCTCTCCAACCTTCTGTCTTCCACTGGGTTTCTTCAGGGTCCACTGGGAAGGGTCCGTAATCTTTAAAAATCCAACCACGACTTACACGAGGAGTTGTACGGAGCACGCAGTTGTGTTCCCATACTCCACACGCTCTCCGTGTGGTTTCTAGTCACTCACCTTGGGTGTTCCTTGGGTACCCAGCACTTTAGTCCTCTCGACATGGTCTTGATCCAAGTTGTGGTTCTTACACCACTTTCTTAGTATATGGTTTGGTCCCCCCCCCCGGGGCCTACTGTGTATTTCGTGCTATTTAATGTATTTCTATGCAAAGTATTGTGTGCATTGTGTTTATCTCCGTGTAGGAGATATCTAAATGTGCTAGAGAGTATGCTATAATAAATACATATTTTAATAAATACCATGTGTGGTTCTTTTTCACTTGATCTATACTACAAGATTGCATTCTGGTAAAACAAGCTGCTTTACAATCATTCTGGACAAAGCCTGAAGGCTGATCTCCACAGCTACCACTTAGAGAGCTTCTAAGGTTGTGTAAGAGCTCTTAAATCACCATAAGGGTTGTCTGGACTGGTGCAAGGTGCCCACTTTCATTAGTGGACATCATATACTAGGCCAGCTTCTCACACTATCTATATAAATATATACACCCAGGAGGGTATGGCTAAAATAACCAATTTGTCTGGCATGTTCCAGACAGGGCAAAGGTTGAAGGACAGAGAAATGGTGGCCAAAGTTAATGCTGCCAGGGATGAAGACAATTTGTTAAGCTTGAAACGCTAGACAGACTTGCAGGTGAGGTAATATTCAAATGCAGTGCAACAGGTGGAGCTATTTTTAGTACTGATTGACAGACTGACATATTAGAAAAGAACAGTAAAGTGGTTGAAGAGAGGGGTTGTGTAAATGCATATGCTCTTTCTATGTAATTCTCTCCTATCCTAGTTGCCTCTGCAAGAAATTGAGCAATTAGTTGTGAAGGTTGTGAGTCCTTCTCAAGCAATAGGTTTTCAACTTTCTCTTTACTAGGGGCCAAGTACCCCATTGTGGCACTCTCTCAGGATAGCAAAGGAGAGCAGTCCAAGGCCTACCCAGGAGTTAGCAGGCATCAAACAAATCATAAAAAGGTTACCAGACCTGCAAGTCTAGTGACTAGAATAATCTACTCTAACTGTAAGGTACTTGACCAGTAATCTGGTCTCACATTGTGTGATATTAGGCAAATATTATATTTTCAGAATCTGCTTTTTCTTTATCACGTGGAAGAGCACCTTAAAATATGTAAGTTCAGGATTTTTGCTGTACAAAAAAAACGTGTTTGATTTAATAGACTAAACTTTTGCAGGAATGTTTCCCAGTTTATGTTTTAAAACTGAGTTTTAATAGATATATTACTAAAGCAAGATGTGATAGTGCACTGTTATCTACAGACAGCACATTTTCTCATTGAAATGGCCACAAACGTTTCCAATAACATGCAGTTTTACTGAGAACACTATGCAACGTGTAAACATTAATCTGTGGAAACTGGCTTTCAGCAAAAATATTTAACTTGTATATCACCAAGCACAGTGTTCGGATTTGTTTCATCCTATTAAAATCTTTGTTTCCATCACACAGAATTACAAAAAATGTGCTTTCCGAACTACTGAAATATATTTTGAAATGTTTGCACAGTTCAATTATAAGCTATTTCAATGTGTTAAAAACCGACATCCTACAGCCTTTCATTTCACACACTTTGCACAGCACAATTGTCAGACAGTTCACTTCACAAAATCCTCTAACTTTGCAGTCCGAGAAATAAACACCAGGCTAAAATAAGCAGCAAAGAAGATATAAGCTGACATCGGATCTCTGTCTTTGAAGGCAGAGCAAATGTGACAAGATAAAAACAAGATTTAAAAGCATGTTTATTGCTCATTTACTTTGAGTGAAAAGAACACCTGTTCTTTGTCAGCTCACCACAACTGGCCAGTAGACCCTAAATCAGCTTGCCCTGATAACATCCAAGTTGCCATAGCAAGTGGCCGAGAAGATTCATCAGGTCTGAGGGAGTGTGCTCGCTGGTACACAATAACACTCAATAAATTAATGCCCAGTCAGTGTTTTTTTCTTATAAAAAAAGAAAAGTACTTTGTTATGCATACACTACTAAATATTATGCATTAAATTACAATTCTATACAATAGAAATACCTTTGGTGAAACCCTAAGGACAGTTCAAACCCCCAGCAAGCACTGAACGTATCACAAACACTCTCCCCTCCCCCTGCACCTGTAAAAGTGACAACATCACAATATAAGGACGTGTCAGTACTGTTGTTAATAAAGCATTACAGTGAATACCATGTTTCAGAGTCTAATTTCTACATTTCCATTGTTGCTACTCCTGCTTTAGGACCAACCAACAGGGTCCCTACATATCTGAGCCCACGTGCAAAAGTACTGGCCCAAGTAGCACTTTCAACTTGCCAAACACTTCTCCTGGTGGCACAAATGTAACACCCTTGGAGTCTTTGGGCAACCTCTCTCCCGGTGGAACAAATGTCAACCTCTGGGAGACTTTGGTCAACCTCAAGCAAATTAAGCACATTGTGCAGCCTTCGCAGGAGGCAAGGGTGTGTTCCTTAGTGCAGCAGTAAATACTTAATTAGCGCCTTTGTCTCGGCCCAGAGACTGCTTTCGTTTGACCTGCAGCTTCGTCGTGCTCTTCCTTTCTATGTCCCCTCAGACAGCCAATGCATGGTCACCTGCAAGGCTTTTGTTAACTTACAGTAGGCTTAGTGGCCACCCATTGCTTACAGTTGGTTGGCTTCATAGTCACTCATTTGCTTGATTCTCTTTAGTCAGCGCATGCCGGCTTTACTTCCTCTTCTTGTGTTTGACCCTCCCCTGGAACAAGGCCCAAGTACTTGTGACCTCCTTCTACTGCTCCCACTTTCAGAACTACTACTTCTTTTGGTTTAAACACTCCATACGAATGCATGTGTTTGCCGGCCATCTACCTCGTATGCTTCTAACCCCGTGGCACTATCTGTGTGCTTTTGTCCTCCTCCGTAGTGTTACTTCTCCCCTCCTGTCCTCCCTCTTTCTGTGTTGTCGGTTGTCCATGTCGCCGCTTGCTCCCAATGGTAATGGTCTATGAATGTTCTTTGATATGCTTGCTGGAGAGCACAAGCTTTCCTTTACACATTCTAGGTGGCGTTGTGCGACGTGTGTGCCCAGCATCACATTGTATGAGGGCATGTACCATGACCCGAAGTATCTGACATTCTGAAAAGGGCTTTTCCAACAATGTAACAAGCGTAGGAGCTTCTCAGGCTCAATCAATTTTTTTTTTTACTTTTCCTCACTGAAAAGTTCCAGCAATTTTTGCATCACATGGTCGTCCTCCCTTTAAGGTACTGTTCTATGGCAGAGGAAACCGGTTGATTTTACACTTTCCATTTAAAATTGAATTCCTTCATGATATCATTTTAAATATTCTTCAGTGACTCCTTTTTGGATTCTGCAGGTTTCTATGTGGGTATTTCAAAGTCTACCTAGTAGGGAAGAAGCAAAAGTGAACTAGTCCTTTTAGGTGTAGTAAGGGCACTGACCTAGTCCATTTGATAACTTTATTATGGTGTCAAAAAATTCTTCAATTATCCCTCCGCAGCCAGTATGCCCTGTTGGCAGTGATCAGTGTATGAAGTAGTTGGAATGTAAAGTATATTTTTAAAATAATTGGCAACTGTGAAAGAAGAAAATATATCCCGGGAACAGAAAAAGAGATTTATTTTCATTTAATTGGCCATGCAGATATAAAGGTCTACAATTAAAATGACTTAAGCAGTAGAGGACATTGACAGCAATGTGTTTAATGGAGCTATTACTGATTTTGATAATTATCTTGCGCTAAAAAATGTTTTTGATGTATGTTTTATTGCTATTTACGCAATCATGATACCAATGCTTACATATAGAGAAAAAATACAATATTTTTCAACAAATAAAATCCCTTGTAATCCCCCCCACCCACTCCCACTCACTACCTCCGGCTCTAATACAATCCCATTGCAATGTCGGAGTACTGTATAATGTTGAAGATTCCCCAAGACACATCAAAAAAAGAAATGCAGTATAACCATTGCCTGGAGTATAGTAGAAGTCATCTTACAATCCCCTTCTTGTCCATGCAGTTACCGCATCCACAGCTAGTTTGTGTTAAAAGTATGCAAAGGCATTTCACCCTACAAATTCTTTCAGAGGAAACAGGGAAAACATGAACTACTTGATGAATATATGTCTGCCTTTAAAAACTATCTTTGCATTGAAGACTTGGAAATCTTGAAGCAGAATTCATAAGAGATCAATTTGAAATGCTTACCTGAACCCTTCTATTCAAGAAAGACTGGATAAATGGAGATTTAGATCTTAAAAAAATATTAGCTGTCGTGAGAAGAGCTGAAAAATCATACTACTTAATATTATGGGTCCAACTGACCTCATAAAAAGTACATTGTTGCCATTATTTATCATTTTTCACAACGACCGGTTATCAAGATTTTATACTGAGTGGATATCGACTATCCTGGAATTTATGAATTAGGTATTTTCTTGTAAGGGTGTACCTTTAGTATTAATAAATGACAATGGCATGCAATTTACATCCAATAAGGCTAAATCTTATTTGGAAAGAGTGTAAATTAAAACTAGATTAACTACCCTTACAACCACAGGAAATTACCTGGTTCAGATGTGTATTGAAAGGTGCAGGAAAATCAGCTATGACAGCAGGTGATAACTAGAAAAGTCAACCATCAAACCGTTTGTATGTATAGAACTATTAGAAATGGTACTTCAATTTCTTCACCTTTTGAGTCAACGAGGAAGAAGGTGTGCAAAAATTAAAAGTAATACATGATCGTCAAAATTCCTAATGATGTAGTGAGAAACAATATTAGTAGGACGTTCAAGGGTATTAAAAAGTAAAATCACAAACATGGAGCCAAGCTAGCATGCATCACTATGGGTAAGAGTCAACAAACTCTTAACGGTGTGTAAGAAGAGAGAGAGACAATTTTTAGCAACTTGCAAATTGACAGGAGTTTTGCGTAATGCCAGTGAGTGATGAAGAATGTGGTGGGGAGGATTCATAATACCATGTTCTTTCATGATGATATCTTAACTATTGGTGACTGTGTAGAGGAGCACAACATTTTGGAGAGGGTGTTGAGCATAATAAAGTAAAAGGGTTTCTCAGTGGCAAAAAAAACAGATAAGTTTAATTTCAAGATTCTGCCATCAAATATTTAGGTCAGGTGATCTCACATGAGGCTATCGGGAAGGCAGTGGTATAAAAGGATAAAGAAAAAGTTTGTTTATTTTGGGGCTAACAGAGTGCTAAAGGTTTGTGATGAACTTGCTAACTAAGATTGTTGAGCAATTGATTGAAAAGAAGTGTCCTATTATTTGGGAGACAGAACTTGAAAAGGCTTTTCAGGTGATAAAAATGGAGATCAGCAAAGGCACACCGCTAAGCCACAATACTCAAGATGCAAGCCAGTGGGCATTTAGATGAGTTGAACAAAACCAAAAAACAATTTGTGATTGAGAGTAGAGTGTTTGGTTGCTGCCGGATCAAGGTACATCTCAAATTCTTTTTTTGGGTTATTTTATTCAAGTTTGGGGAATGATCAGTAACCCTTAGTCCAATTGTTTATTTGTAAAAGTTCTAAAAATGTTAACACCTAGGATTTAGGTTGGCTAGCTTGAATTTTGAAATGTGATATCTGCCTGGGTTGAAAAACTAGCCAGCAAACTGTTCATCTCTTCTAGAGGCTGATATGTTTGTGGGTTCTTCAAATTTCCAGAAAGAATTTCCAGTGTTATCAGTTTGTGAAGAAGCCATAAATAAAATAAAATATGGTAAAACAGTGCAGAAAGTGATGGGATGCAGAGGTGACTGAAAGGAAAACATCCAAAGAGGGTTGCCTGGTGTGTCTTTGAGTAATGAGATTTTGAAGTGGTTTTGGCAGATAAGAAATGAGCTTTGTATTGTTGAAGACAAATTGATGTGCAACTGTGATTACCCTGACTTTGAGGGACAAATTGATCGGTATGGGGCATCATGGGAGCAGGAAGACATATGGTAGCTGACGATGGATCAGTAAGTGGAAGAAGTTGTTTCAAAATTGAGTGTAGTGTGCAGATAGCAACAAAGCTAAAACGGCCAGAAGAGTTTCTTTGAGCGCACAGAGTATGTCAGAGAAACTATGACGCAAACTTGGTCTGGATATTTTGGGATCTTTTAAAGTATTATCTGTGGATCAGCAGTTTATCCTTAACATCGTGGACTATACTTAAAAATGGGTGTGCTACCGGAGGCTGCCATTAGTAAATGAAAGGTTTATGCAGAAAGCAGTGCCAGAG
The DNA here is from genome assembly GCA_963921515.1 of Calotriton arnoldi. Taxonomy (NCBI): domain Eukaryota; kingdom Metazoa; phylum Chordata; class Amphibia; order Caudata; family Salamandridae; genus Calotriton; species Calotriton arnoldi. The sequence continues at coordinate 968,970 of CAWUFW010005941.1, forward strand.
CAACTTATGACAATGCTGCTCAGAGGTGTTGGGAGAGGTGTGACTTTTTGAGAAGTAGAGAAGTTGTTCATCGGCATATGGCACTAAATTCTCCTCAGTCAAATTACATTCTAGAAAGGATCAATAGTGTTGACAAGTACAGATGGCATTTGTGGGGAGGGCTGGAGGAAGAGCGTTAAGAGAATTTGAGCCCATTGAAAAATTCGGTAGCAGGTACCTTTCTAAGTGTGGCTGCAGAGTAAACAGAGTGATTTTCTTCAAGAGAGGGAGCACAGAGGGTGCTCTTCATATAAAAGTTACTATAAACAGAGTAATACTGTTAATCAGTAAGCATTGCAAAGTGGGTACTGGGTTTGTGTCAAGAAACCCTTCAAGGATGCAAATGGGTTTAATCTTTTCTGAACCTATGAGATTTATGTCTGTCAAGGGATGCTTTGTGAACTTGGAGCAAGGTTGGTAGGTTGGGAAGTAAATTGGAGAGTGAGGATGAAGTTCTGGCGAACTGTTTATGCAGAACACCACAAAGGAGTTTGAAAGAACAGTCATTGTTGCTCTAGGAAGGTGTGCTGACCTGCAGGGTAGTACGATTCTAAGATTATCAGTGTGGTGATTATACCAAGCTATTAGGATTTAGATATTTATTAGTTTTCTTGTCCATTTGTCCAGTTTTTCCATTCTAGCAGTTCTCAATGTTCTACAATATTGGATTTTGTTTTCATATTCAAGGAGGGGCGTTGTAATTCTATACTCTATTTCTGTTTAGGTTTAGTAGATGTGTCATTAGTAGAATGATGCTTATGTAATGGGGAATTTTATGACTGGAATCAGAGGCTCTTGGTGGCTGTTGCATTGACTATTTGTTAGTGCTTATCCTTTTTACCTATAGCACCACACCAGTGTCTGCAGTTTTACTGTTCCACAGGCATCTACAGTTGGTCAATAAATGTATGAATCGATTGTTCTTACAAAGCACTAGCAGGGACCTGAATGAAGTATTGCTGCACTAAAAAGGACATGGAAGGGCCAGGCTGTCAACGCGCTACAATATGCTTCCAATTCTAAAGGTGGCATTGAGGCACTCACTGGACACAAACTATAGGTCAGGGTTCTTTAGTGCTCAGTGTAGGTGTGCTGCCGATGTTGTATGACCTATAGCAGAATTCCTTCTTAAGCTAAGGTGACTGATGTTAGTGTATTTATTGCTTTGGTACGTGCCCAACACATTGAAAACATTTTTATATTAAACACTGTAAAATAAATGATTAATAAAACACTTGACCCATAGGTCACAGGTCACCTCCAGCAAGATCTTTGTTTCAGGGCTAGTAGCTCCATCAAACCTCCAACATGATAATGTATAAGTCAGATCAAACTGGTAAGAGTGTTGTCCAATTAGCCAATAATTATTGCAATTATTTAAGTAGTTTCAAGTTTATTTTTATTTATGTTATGGAACTCTGAAGAGGTCCACATAAAATCTCAAGATTTCATACATGCAATGAGACAAAATTACAAATGTATACACATAATAAGAATGCAACCCACCCCTCCAATATATCCAACAATCATAGGAAATATCCTAGGTTGTAAAACATCCATTTAAAAGCAGCAGCAGCATATTGTACCCAAGAGTACATAAAGTGCCGTTTGTGCCATCAGTGCAAAATATACAGAGTTTATTTATACATAATGAAGTACAAACCATCTCATCAATAGATCAGTCATAAAAAATAGCCAAGGTTCCAAGGCTTTCATTCAAAACAATTTCCCTTAAACAGCAGAATATTGTACCAAAAGTACGCAAGTGTCTTTCATGCCATCAATGCAGAATGTGCAAAACTTATTACATTCTTTTATATACAACAAAGTAACAACAAAGTTCTAATGTCTCAGTACATAAGAAAGCACAATGCCCACTTAAAAAACATTAACAACCTTTATAGCATACCAACTAATACACCATTAATATAACTTTAGAAAACACTTTAAAAAGTTGCAAATTCCATTACAGAATATTTTATTTGGAGGTATATAAAGTGACTGTAATACAGCTGAGGCTGAAAGAATGGACAATTGAAACATATCGGCCTCAACCAATTCTGCCGACATAATAGAAGAGCAGGGCAAACAAATTAGACGTGGTTGAAATCTTCAAGGCCAGTTTGACACAGAGTAAGTAGTATTAATAAATGAACCTCTTTCTAGCTTCAGATATCTTTTCTTCTAAAATGTTTTTTTGTTCACATAACGTCTCAAAACATCTATCATGAGAACTTATTTAATTCATCTTGCGAAAAAATGTACTCCATAGTCTTTTATCATAATATTATTTCATTCGGTTTACTAAAATAAATCCCACAACCATAGTGCTGTACGTTTGTGACAATTGCATAAAACGGGGGATCAACACTATACATTCAATAATCTTATTTAACCATCAGGGTCTTGTACTAGAGTGCCCTAAACTTGTAAAGACCGTTGTTGGAAAAGGAGTCTCTGTTATTTTTAGTCTCGACTGAGAGTAACTGCACCCTGATGACTACCTGAAATCCATGCAATGTTGTGGTTCTATTAGTTGGGCTAACCAATATCCATGATCAGCATTTAATATATTTGAGGACGCACTGCATTTCAACTACACACTTAACAAAAACATAAAACGTTGGAGTCTTTATTGGCATTAGAATCCTTGGTGTACCTGGTTCTCTACAATATATCAGTTGAAATCACAAATTAGTGGATTATAAAGGATTTGGAATTTTGCAAATATTGTTTTTTTGTTTTTAATTAGTACATAGCTGACTGGTGCTCAAAGTTCATTATCAATCGATTTCCTTTCGACGTTTATTTAGTGCCAGGACTAAAGACCGGCACCCAAAGAGCCAGAACCCATAATAGGATGAGAAGGGGAATGGAAAACCTAAACATATCTCTGGGGATAAAATATAAAACAAACATAAAAATCACAGCAGGGCTCTTTCACAGATAGGGAATTATACTGTATGTATACAATGCCTCCGACAAAGTAGCAACTTTCAGAATTCCTGGAAACCGGAGACTGGTACAGCTTTCCTAATGTATTAGTAGAAGTATCTGTGAATTGCAAAAAGTAGTAATTCTGCAACAGTTTATAGGAGTACTTCTAGACGTGCAGATTCACTAATGTGATTGTGAATCAGTCAGTACCCATCTCACTACAAGTAGAGACTAACCTTTTTGCAATGATCTCCACTTTAATCCCATGACTGCCAAGACAAGAGATCTAATGGTTATCACCCAAACATGGAAATGCTCTCTTATGAAGCACTCAAAGACACTCTCACCCCGTTGTTGATCCAGAAGGCAATTCTCAGTTTCATCTTGGGGCCAGCCCAACCTCACCGAAAGAAGTTGAGATGCATCTGAATATAGAGCTTTACCACATGTTTTGCCACAGAAAGTCATAGAATTTCATACCCAAGGTTTTGGACATCAGTTTGGCTTTTTGAAAGTGTAAATAATGCCAAACACCTTTGGTGTTCCAGAAGAACAACATGAAAGTGAAATATCAGATGGAGGTACAGGGTAGAATCCTGATGCTTTCTCTTCTCAAGTCAAGAACTAAAGCAAAATGAAAGGTAGCTAATAGCACATAGCCATAGTTTTTCTCTAGGCAAAGACATGAAGTAGCACACTTGGCCGTGAGCAAATGTGAAAAATACTCCTTAGGCTGCATGACAAGGTTTTCAACACACTGCTATCTATGGTAACCTTTGCATTTGTGCTTCCTCTTTTATGAAGTCTTGCAAAAATAGTTTGTTCTGAATGGGCTTAACTGCGGCACACCAAAGTTAGCTATTCAGATGATACTCAGTTGATCCTCTCCTTAGATAATGCTAGACCAGAATCATTCAAGTCTTCCATAACTGCCTCAGGGATGCTTCAAAGAGGCTGAGCAACAACTCCTTAAAGTTTAATAGAGGCAAAACAAATTCTTTACTGAGCAGGCAACAAACTCAAGCGAACCTGCCAATTTTTGGCAATGGACAAATATGGGCAATTTAGAAGCATCTCAGACGGTTCGTAACCTTAGGGTGCATATGGATAATAAGCTATCCATGGAGAGCCATGCTTTATTTTTTTTATAAACCATTTTTGTTAGTTTTGTCACATTACAATACAACTTGTGGCATATCATAGCAAAATGTATTTCAGAGCTTACATTCGTGACCGCCATAGTAAACTGGTAGGAGTAAATGGATCCATATAACAGTTTTTGATAAACAACTTCAACTTCAGAGCTCAACAGCAGAGTCGCCTTCAATATATATCTTCAGTTCTTAATCATCTCTCTTCCTTGAGGAGTACCCACTCGTCTCATTGTGCACCTATTTCTACTGTGTGCCAGTGTGTGTATCCCATAACCTCCCCTCTTCCCGATGGCGTTTTGTACTTCTGGGCGGTTGTGTGACGTGGTCTGAGGGCAGGAACCCCTTGAGCTTCAGGGAACGCAGTTAGGGGTATCAGAGACGAGCTGGGATCATGCAGAGCCATGTTAATTAGATGGCGGCAACGTGCTTTTCATTGCTCTGCTATTTAAGGAACATTTTACCTCCATCTGCAAAGACACGGATAGTACAATGTACCATCCTGAGTAGACTTGATTTTAATACCCTGCTTTTAGAAGCACCAGCATACTTAATGAAAAGACTATATAAAGAGTATAAGCTGCAGGGGCAAATTTGTCACTTAGGAGCCAAGGTTTGCATCTTCTCCAAGAGCTCTAAAAGAGCTCCATTGATTCCAGTAAAGGAAAGGATTCCATTTAAATCATTATGCATAGTATTTAGAGCAATTCATAAAAATGGATCCATACCCCTACAAAGGAAATTCAAACAATACTTACCATCAAGAAACGTACGCTCTTCCACTACGATTCTCCTCTGTATACTTAAATTCCAAAAAGTGAGACAGGGAGGGTAAGTGTTTTCAGCTACGGCAGCGCAGCTATGGTACAAGTTACCAGCCCCCCCTGAGAGTCAGCAAGGACCTGCTTCAATTTAGGAAAGCACTTAAAACCTGGCTATCCCCATATAAACTAACCTAATTGGGAAAGGTCCTCTGACTGAGCAGTAGTGTTTCTCTTATTTCTAACTGAGGCAAGCGGCAAGATACTTTGAGGTGAAAGATGCGCTTTTAAATGTTTATTATTATTATTATAAAGCCATTGCCTTTTGGAGAAACGACAGTCACTAAAGTTTCTTCTCTGGTGTATTATATATACACACACACACACAATCTACTGGCGGTCGCCAGTAGATAGTTATAGTTAGGACCCATTATCCATAGGAAATCCGTAACATTCTATTCCCAATAACTTTGGCGACGTTTGACGAATCATCGCGAAATTTTCAAAACTAGTGGGGCGCTCCGGTCCGCTCCTGTCTTGAAAGTTTCGGGGTGATTCATCAAGCGGGGGCCGAGAAAAAGGGGGGTCCCAAAACGTGTTTTCTCCATGTTAATTCCCATAGGAAATTTTAGCCACGGCTACAGCCCGAACTGCTGAACGGAATTACACCAAATTTTGCAAAAAGGTAGCGCTTGGTTCAGAAAGTGAACTTTTTTTTAAATGGTGTAAATCCGTTCAGTAGTTGCTGAGAAAATCCAAAATAAAAAAGTTTCAATATCTATGGCCGCGGTGGATCCGCGCACCCTCCCGATCACAAGCTGCATGCTAATTGGCTGTCAACACTCCAAACCAGGAAGTGTTGGCAGCCATCTTGTTCCTCGGTAGAACCGAGGAACAAGAAACCAGTAAAACAACTGCGTAAAACGCAAAAAGGGGGCAGGGTAGAAACACCCTGACCCCCTAGGCCTGCTCAGGGGGTCCTATAAGGACCCCCAGGGCCAAAACAATTTTATTTTATTTTTTTAAATCGTCGGGATGCGCTTAGGGTACGCGGATCCCCCGGGGCTTTAAAAAAATAATGGTGCGGGAGGGCTCTCGGCCCTCCCGCAGCCCCGGGGACCGCCACCCCCCAGGGCTTCTTTTTAAAAAAATAATATACCTGGGGGGGGGCTCGAGCCCCCCCACACACCCCGGGGACCGCCACCTCCCTGGGGCACTAAAAAAAATTGCTAATTTGGGGTCCGGAACGGGCCCCGGGACCACCACCTCCCGGGGGCTGTGCATGTGAAGGGAGGGGGCCGCGCGGCCCCCTCCTGGAGCCTGTGGTGGCCCTGGGGACCGCCACCCCCAGGGCCGGCTCCTGCAGTGTCCCGGGGTGCCTACCCCCGGGACACTGTAGTTTGCAATGGCAGGACGGGACCCTCGCGGCTCCCGTCCTGTCATAGGAAACCTGCTCTCTCTTCCAAAAACCAAAGCAGATTGCTTTTCCACACGAGGAGCTGCATCTTAGCAGCTCCCCATGTGGAAAAGCAATGCCGGCTCCCGCAGGACGCGGGGAGCCGGCGGGACCGTGGGGGCATTGGGGACCCCCCCACGGTCCCCAATGGAGAGGGCCAGCCTCGGGGGATGGGGTCCCCGGGGCTAGTAGTGGCCCGGGAGGGGGGCCACGCGGCCCCCCCTCCCCAAAATTAAAACATTTTTTTTAAAAATAAATAAATAAATAAAGGCCGCCCCGGGGGATGGGGTCCCCGGGGCCAGTAGAGGCCTCAGGAGGGGGGCCACGCAGCCCCCCTCCAAAAAGAAAAATATATATTTGGCCATGCCCCGGGGGATGGGGTCCCCGGGGCCGGAATTGGCCACGGGAGGGGGGCCCACGCAGCCCTCTTCCCGTTAATCTTTTTTTTTTTTTTTTTAAATTAAAAAAGGGGTCAGGCCCTGGGGGATGGGGTCTCCAGGGCCCAAAAAAAGTCAAAAGAAAAGGGGCCACACAGCCCCCCTTCAAAAAAACAAAAACACGCGATCGTGCCGAGGCTCCGCCGCCTCCCAGCAACACTCTGCAAACGAGCCCTGTGGCGCGTTTTAAGTTGGGAAATGAATTCCCCTTCAATACTGGGGGTCCCTGGGGGCCAACTAGCCCACCGGGAACCTCCAGTATGCGCCAGGGGGCTGCGTTGCAGAGAGGTGGTCCAGGCCACGCCCCTTTTTACACCTCTGCAACGCAGCTCTGTGGCGCTTACTGGAGGTACCTGGTGGGCTAGTTGGACCCAAGGGACCTCAGGATTCAAGGGGACTTAATCCCCCAACTTAAAACGCGCCACGGGCACGTTTGCACAGTGGTGAAGGGAGGGGCGGGGCTTCAGGTGACATGTGTGCAAACAGGCCCCGTGGCGCGTTTTAAGATGGGGAATTAAATCCCTTCAATCCTGAGGGTCCCTGGGGGCCAACTAGCCCACCAGGTACCTCCAGTAAGCGCCACGGAGCTGCGTTGCAGTGTTGTAAAAGGGGCGTGGCCTCTGAACACCTCTCTACAACGCAGCTCTCTGGCACATACTGGAGGTATCTGGTGGGCTAGTTGGCCCCTAGGGTCCCTCGGGATTGAGGAGGAATTAATTCTCCAACTTAAAACGCGCCACAGGGCATGTTTGCAGACATGTCACCTCAGGCCCCACCCCCTTCCTTCACCATTGTGCAAATATTCCTCTAAAATCAGCCGAACAACGAATTCCAATTTACTCACCTGTTATCAGGAGAGACCTCAGTGCTGCATCTTTGAGCCCAGTACTGATCCTGAAAAGTAATTCTAACCGTACTTACCAGTAACTTGAATTTCCTTCCATAGGCTAACATTGACTGGTTTCACTTGGAAATTCTTCTAAGTGTGGAGTTTTGGAACTTTATAATATTCCTCTAAAATCAGCCGAACTACGAATTCCAATTTACTCACCTGTTATCAGGAGAGACCTCAGTGCTGAATCTTTGAGCCCAGTACTGATCCTGAAAAGTAATTCTAACCGTACTTACCAGTAACTTGTATTTCCTTCCATAGGAATCCATGGTCTGGTTTTCAGCAGAAAAGTTTCAAAGTGTCGATTTTCACAAACTACAAATATTCCTTAAAAAAGCGCCTGTATGACTTAAACGCATTCTTTCAACTGTTTACAGGAGATGCACCAGTGCTGGATCCAGGATCCACCACTGAGTAAGTAACGATAACACTACTTACCTGCTAAGTGAATTTCCTCCCATAGGATAACATTGGTGATTCTATGTGAAAAAGTTTCTAAGTGTCAACTTTTAAAATACAATAATATTCCTTAAAAATCACTACTGTAACCAAAACGCTTTTACTCAACTGTTTACAGGAGATGTCCCAGGACTGAATCTAGGATCCAGTCCTGTGGTTAGAAAAGTAATCCATAAAGTAACTAATTGCATTTAACTAGAAATTCACATTGAGCTCAATGTTGCATTGTGTTTGAAATTGTGATGCCCATTGCAACAACTGTAACTACTGTACTTAAAAGTCTATTGCCTATTTGCAAAGTATTTAAACTAAAGTAATTCATTCTGAGAAAGTATATTTTGTAATGTAAAATGTAATTACAATGTAATTTAAAAAATAAAATATCTAAAAATAAATAGTTTTAAAAAAATGTAGTAAATCAGTATCAAAAAAATAAATATAACAATTAATACATTTAAAAATTGTCATTTACAAAACCTTTGAAATTCACTGAAAAAAACCATAGGTTTCAGGCACGTTATAGTTAGAAATTAGCATTTAAAAAACCTTTGAAATTCACTGAAAAAACCATAGGTTTTAGGGACAGTTTTAGTTAGTTGGACATTTCACTCCTACAAAACCCGTGAAATTCCCCCGTTATAGTTAGTTCAGCTAATTATAACTCGCGCCCCCGCAATGCACTGCTGATGACGTCACATATTACATCACTCATGACATGGTCAGTGACATCACTGATGACATCACTGATGACATCATTCAGTGACTGTTTCTGTAAAGTTTAAATATTTTTAATATATATAGGGAAAAGCGTATTGAAGAATGAGTGGGTGTATAAGTGTCTGGATGGATGATTTAGTAGGTGCGTGACTGACTCTATAAGTGAGTGATTAAACGTATCTTACTGAATTCATGGGTTAGTGACTAAACTGGGTGAATGTCTGTATCCGTCTGTCTATTGCTGTGTAAGTGGCTGCATGGGTTTGTGAATAGCGACATGAGTGTCTATATGAGTTATTGATTGGTTGTCTGAGTATCTGTATGGGTGCCTGAGTGTTTGTGTGGGTGGGGTGTGTGCGACTGTGCATAGATGTGTGAGTGGGTGATTCACTGGGTGGATGGTTTCAAGAGTGCATCTGTGATGGACTGTATGGGTGGGTAAGTGTGTGTAAGAGTGTGTTAGTGAGTGAATGTATGTCCCAGTGGTACATGTGTGAGTAACTACATATGTGAAAGGCAGTATATATGTGTGTTGGAGTATATAAATAGCTATAAGCGAGAGTGAGTGATTGTGATAGTGGCTGTATGGATGAGTGTGTGCTTGTATCAGTGATTGTATAAGAGCGTAACAATGTGCTAGTATTTGTATGAGTAAGTGAGCTGGTGTGTGTATAACTGTATAGGTGAGTAAATGACTGTGTTTAATTATTTGCATGACTGACTAGGTGTGTGAGTACCTCTATGGATGAGTGGCGGTGTTTGAGTGTCTATATAGGAGTAAGAGTGCATATGATAGTCCTGTACTGAGTGACCGTAAGTATGAGTGACTGTACAGGTGAGTGAGTGGATGTGTGTGTAGACCTAAGAATCAGTGAGTGGGTATGTAGTTATTGGTGTTGGAGTGTCTATGGTTTTGCGAATGGCAGTCTGTAATTTAGAGTGGGTGTATCAAAGGTTATATTAGGGTGTGAAGAGGTGCATCAGATTATCACATGGATGATGTCATCAGTGATGTAATATGTGACGTCATCAGCAGTGCATTGCAGGGGCGCGAGTTATAGTTAGCTGAACTAACTATAACGGGGGAATTTCACGGGTTTTGTACGAGTGAAATGTCCAACTAACTGTCCCTAAAACCTATGGTGCACGCGCACACACACACACACACACACACACACACACACACACGCACACGCACACGCACACGCACACACACCAAAAGGCAGTTCTAGTTAGGACCTACTTTCCATAGGAAAAGCGTTTTTTGACTTTGGTGCTATTTGCTGAATCTTCAAGAAATATATACATACATTCCAAACGAAAACTCATGCACACTCCCTGCATGCAAGTCAAGCCCTCCAAACGAGAGTGGTTTCAAACTTCTTTATTCCAGCAGGTAAGCCAGCAGCACAACAGCCTGCATTACGCGTTTCAATCCTCGCGGACCTTAATCATATCCAAATTCGAGGGGGCGGTGTTTGAGGAGTTTAAATACATTTCAGAGTCAGACAGCAAGGAAGGACTCAAGTGTAGCTGCTCTCTCCTTATCGTGAAATATATATTATAGTTAGGACCTTGCTTCCATAGGAAAAGCGTTTTTTCTTTTGCCAATATCTTTGGCACCGTTTAACGAATCTTCGCGAAATTCTCAAAACTAATGGGGAGCTCCGGTTATCTCCTGTCTTGAAAGTTTCGGGGTGATTCGTCAAGCAGGGGCCGAGAAAAAAGGGGGGGTCCCAAAACAGGTTTTCTCCATGGTAATTTCCATAGGAAACTTTTGTCGAGGCTACAGCTCGAACTGCTTAACGGAATTACACCAAATTTGGCAGAAAGGTAGCTCTTGGTTAAGAAAGCGTTCTTTTTTTTTTTTTTTTTATTGGTGTAAATCAGTTTAGTAGGTTTTGAAATATTAAAGGAAAAAGAAATATCGATATCTGGGCGGGGCCTAACCACACATCTCATCGTGAGATCTGTATGGCTGTCAGCGCTTCATCAAAGAAATGTTGGCAGTCATCTTGGGACCAATATACATGATAGCACCCCAATAAAATGCATTGCACTGAATGGAAGGTTTTGAGGGTCACCAAAAGGAGAACGTATAAAGGGTGATAACAGACTTTAGTTACATGATAAATCATTTGTTGATGGTACCATACTAATTTTAGGAATTGTGGTGTGATACAAGGTGATTTTACCCTGTGAAAAAGCCTTCTACTGGGATATCATTAATCATATTTGAGAGAAAACTATTTTCTCATGCTTTTCCCATAGAGGTTTGGAAGGTGCTCCAGAAGCTGAAATGAGCATATTTTCTGTAAATTCACATTATCTTTCTCAGTCATGTGAGAATGAAGTCTGACATTCTCAGTAAAACATGTACATCCAACAAGGGCAGAGACTGTCAGTTGATTCCTTTGTGTTTTACTGCAGCTTCCCAGAGTGTTCTAAAGAACAACTAGAGCGCTAACAGTCTTACTTATGACAAAAGTATGGAACACCTGAAGCCATCTTGATTGGAATAAACTGGTAACACTTAAAAAATGTATTTTAAAAAGGAAAAAAATGAGGGGGTTCATTGTGCCACAGAAATTATGATTAGTGCTGCAGAAAGAAAAATTAGAGCACATTTTGAGTGACTTCTCTAATCCTTTTCTATTTCATTAAAAACTTCTGACATGCAGACTGAAACATGCACTTTCAATACCAGCAGCAGACTTCCAGTTAACTCCCTGGTGCGCAGTAGTTTTACGACAGTGTTCTAATGGAGCAACTAGAGTGCTAGCATTCTGAATTCATGGCAAATGCGTGACACATCTGAATGGCTTCTTGATGGAATCAAAGTAAAAACTGAAAGCATTTCCTACTGAGGAGACTGCAGTAAATGAGGAAATTAGGAAACTTCATAACAAATAATCTCCCAAAATGGCCATTAGAGAAAAAAAGAGCCCAAATGTAGCACAAATATCACCCAGATGTAGCCCACGTATAGCCCACTGACAGAAGTGTGCAAAACACTTTATTTTTGGTTTTTATACTGCAGACTGGTCAGTTATTGGAGCGTTGTATCTTACTTGATTGGACCCCTTATTGCGTATTTTGCACGAAGTACTTGAGATTGATCTTGCGAAACATTGAACTTTACTATTCTGTTAAACTGAAGTTGCTCTGAGCCGGGCTTTGTAACACCTGTTTTTACATACTGGTTTCAATTAATTCTCATTGTATTGTATTAAGAAAGAGGATTTACTGTTTTTATGTACACTTTTATAATCTCCGTTTCTAAATCAGATCGAATAAAGTTTATTGAATTGAAGTCTCCCAAGATGGCCACCAGAGAAAAAGGAGCCCAAATGTAGCACAAATATCACCCAGATGTAGCCCACGTATAGCCCACTGACAGAAGTGTGCAAAACACTTTATTTTTTGGTTTTTTATACTGCAGACTGGTCAGTTATTGGAGCGTTGTATCTTACTTGATTGGACCCCTTATTGCGTATTTTGCACGAAGTACTTGAGATTGATCTTGCGAAACATTGAACTTTACTATTCTGTTAAACTGAAGTTGCTCTGAGCCGGGCTTTGTAACACCTGTTTTTACATACTGGTTTCAATTAATTCTCATTGTATTGTATTAAGAAAGAGGATTTACTGTTTTTATGTACACTTTTATAATCTCCGTTTCTAAATCAGATCGAATAAAGTTTATTGAATTGAAGTCTCCCAAGATGGCCACCAGAGAAAAAGGAGCCAAAATGTAGCACAAATATCACCCAGATGTCGCCCTCGTATAGCCCAATGACAGAAGTGTAGAAAACACTTTTTATTTTTTGCAGTTTTATATAGTGCAAACTGGTCAGGCATTGGAGTGCTTTACATGAGCATTGGTTACATCACACAAGGACAAATTCATTTTGGTTGTAGGCATGAGATTAAGAGATTTGACCAGAATCACCGAATGTCGAGCTGAAGCAGAAACTCTAACCTGGTTACCCAGTTGCAAAGTCTGCAGCTCTGGAAGGAACACCACATCCTCTCCCCTAAGAGAAACATTTAATAAAGTGGTCAACTGGATAAAAAAACATTAAGATAACAAAATAATTTAAAAGTGCTTTGTCGCTATTTGAGAACTCAGAAAATATGTCCTCATTTTAGTTTTGTAGAGCACTAACCATAATTTCGATGCAAATAACACCCTCTAATTTCTAAAGGAAATGCTTTAGGTATTACAGTTTTGATTACATCAAGATGACGTCGGGCGTGCCACACTTTTGCAATAAATATAGAATGTTAGCAATCTAGTTGTTCATTAGGATACTGTTGAGAGGCAGAGGTCAGGGGCACAGACTCGTAAAATTGAAGGCAGGTAGGAGGGTGCAGAGGCAACAATTTGACCACACTGGGCAGGCAGGAAGGGCAGTGGCAGCACAACAGACTATGGAGGGCAGTGGAAAGGGGGGCAGGGGCAACAAACCAACAATACAGGACAGTCAAGAGAGGCTGTGGCAATATAATAGACCATTGTGGGCAGAAAGAAGAGGCAGTGGTAGTACAACCATACATGCCAACAGACCCAATTCAGCCAGGAAATGCCCAATGTTTTTAAGCCCAAATGGGCTTTATTTTATCTGTCTCCTGTCTACAATCTCCTCTTTTTCAATGTAAGTCAATGGGGAAAATCAATTCCCCAGTTTTTTTTCAAAATCTCCCTCTTACCAAGTCCAAAATGTTAGCAAGTATGGTACATTGGATCATGGAAGGCAAGAGGAATTGGAACATGGACTTGGATAACAGAGGACAGGAGGGACATGGACAGGTGCACCAAACTGACCTTACAGGGCAGGCATCAGGGTTTGCAGCAGCACAATACACCACACAGGGCATGCGGGACGGCAGTGCAGCACAACAATCCATGGAAAGCAATAGGGAGGGGACAGGACCATGCACATGGACAACAGAGAACAGAGGGGAAGAGGCAATGGCAGCAAGCTGACCATAATGGACAGAAAGGAGAGAAAGCTGCAGCATAACAGACCATAAAGGGCAGGAGGGAGGGATCAGGGGGCATTACAATGGAACAGACAAGCCAGGAGGGAGGGAATAGGGGGTCTGCACATGGAAAACAGAGGGCAGGGGGCAAGGGGGCAGGAGCAGCAAGCGGACCATGGAGGTCAGGCAGGATGGGCACTAGAAGCACAACACACCATGGAGGACAACAGTGAGACTATAATGGCATACACACAGACCATGGAGGGAAGGTGGGAGGGGCCGTGGCAGCACAGAAGACCATGCATGGCAAGCAGGAGGGTTAGTGGCAGCACAATGGCCATGATGGGCAAGAAGGAGGGGGCAGGGGCATGCACAAAGGACCATGGATGATAGAAGGGAGGGGTAGGAGCTGGGCACAGACAAGAGAGTTCAGGTGAAGGGGCCTCACAACAGACCTCGCAAGGCAGGCAGGGGGAGCAGTTGCAGCAGAACAGATCAGGGAGGGCAGAAGGGTGTGGCAGTAAAATGGACCATGGAGGACAGGAGGAAGGGGATAGGGGCATGGAACGTGGACAGGCAGGGTGGAGGTGGCAGGGACAGGTTACAGTCATATAGGAGGGGCAGGTCCATGGAACATGGTGGGCAAAAAGGATGGAGCAGGGGCATGCACACAGACATCGGAGGGCAGGGGGAAGAAGAGTAGGGCCAGCAAACTAAGCACAGAGGCTAAGCAGAAGGTCAATGATGGGGAATAGAATTGGGCAATGGAGGGCAGAGGAGTGGACTGGGGCATCATGCTAAATTGAGAGCAGTGGCAGCACATCAGACCATGCATTGCAGGAGGGAGGAGGCTAGTGCAGACAACAGAGGATAGGGAGGAAGTGGATGGGGCAGCAAGCTAACTGTTCAGAGAAGGCGGGAAGGCCAGTGGCAGAACAACGGCCACACAGGGCTGTAATGAGGGAGCATGGACTTGGACAATGGATGGCAAAGCGGAGGAGGGGAGGCAGGAGCAGCAAGCTTAGGTGGGGGCAGCACAATGCCAGGCAAGGCCCTGCTTCCAACCCCCCACCATCCATTGTGATAGGCATCTTAACGTTTAAAAAAAAACTAGAATTTGCTGAAAAAAAACAAATATTCCAGGGATGTTATAGTTGGACTCAGATTTCACTCATACAAAACCAGTGAAATTCAGCAGTTATAGTTACCTGAGCCAACTATAACTTACGCCCCCGCAATGCACTGCTTATTACCCCAGACATTCCATCATTCATGACATGGTCAGTGACATCACTCATGATATCTCAAATGAACTGTGAATGGAATGGAACTATAATCGCTAGAACCTTATTTAAGGATAGTGTGTGTATATTAAGACTCCTTTTTTTTCCTTTTCTTTCGTGTAAGAACCAATGAACAAGCTACTTACCTTCGGTAACGATATATCTGTAAGAAACATTAGTTAGTTATAGATTCCTTACCTTAGAATTACCCCCAGGCGTCAGACTGCATCTGGAAAGTTTTTTCGTCACCAGTACCTCTGCGCGTCGGAAGGTGGCGTCGGTCGACTCTGCGTCCGTAGTCGCGTCGTGGTCGCCGGGATGACGTCGCGGCAGCTACTTAGACGCCGCCATCGTGAACTGACGTCAGTTCTGTACACGACTTTCCGCGCCAGAAACGCAGAGCCATGCAAGACACTGACCATTGGTGCACAAAACTAGGGCCCTGAAAGGATGTCCTTAACCCTAGAAATCAGTTCGCAGAACGGGAAGGATGGGTGGGGCGGTAAGGAATCTATAACTAACTAATGTTTCTTACAGATATATCATTACCGAAGGTAAGTAACTTGTTCATCTGAAAGAAACACGTTAGTTATAGATTCCTTACCTTAGAATAGATACCCCAGCAATACCAACCCCGGTGGTGGGTCTGCGAACCAAGATCACACCAGAAAGTCCTGGAGAACAGAACGGCCAAAGAAGCCGTCTCTCCGGACTTGGCTGTCCAGACAGTAGTGTTTCAGTAAACGTGTGCAGTGATGCCCACGTAGCTGCCTGACAGATGTCATTTAGAGGAACTCCTTTTCCCAAGGCAGTAGTGGCTGCCGTCGCCCTGGTGGAGTGAGCGCGTAGCCCTACTGGAGGCTCTTTTTTAGCCAGAGAGTAACAAGCTTTAATACACAACACGACCCATCGTGAAATGGTGCGTTTCTGTACGGCCCGACCCTTCTTTGCGCCCACGTAGCCAACAGAAAGTTGATCATCCACCCGGAATGGTTTGGTGCGATCCAGATAGGAGAGCACACGTTTTGGGTCCAGACGGTGGAGCCTCTCTTGCTCCTTCGAAGGATGCGGAAAGAAGGTGGGCAAGGTAATGGTCTGCCCAATGTGGAAGGCAGTGACCACCTTAGGAAGGAAGGATGGACGGGTTCGGAGAACCACCTTATACGGATGGACAGATAGGAAAGGAGGTTTTGAAGAAAGGGCCTGGAGCTCGCTCACCCTTCTAGCAGAAGTGATGGCTACCAGGAAAGCAGTCTTAAGAGTAAAGAGCCGTAAGGGACAGCTATAAAGCGGATCAAAGGGAGCGCACATTAGATAAGTTAGCACATGATTCAAGTCCCACTGAGGCATAACGAAGGGGATTGGAGGAAAAAGATGTGTTAAGCCTTTTAAGAAATGGTTAACTACCGGGGACTTCAAAAGAGAAGGCTGATCTGGCAGCCCAAGGAAAGTAGAGATGGCTGACAGATAGCCCTCGACAGTGCCCAGAGCAGAGCCCTGCTGGGCCAAGGAGAGAAGGAACTAGAGTACTTCAGAAAGAGGGGCAGAAAGGGGATCCACAGCCTTTGCTGTGCACCATGCCACAAATTTGTTCCACCGGCAGGCGTATACCGTCTTAGTGGAGGGAAGCCTGGCTGCCAAGATTACGTCACAGACTTCGGGAGGCAGGTCGAAGGACGTCAGCTGCCGCCGCTCAATCTCCTCACAAGGAGGTGGAGACTGGACAGGTTCGGGTGGAGGACCGTCCCCTGCGACAGAAGATCCTCCCGAAGAGGCAGTCTGATCGGAGGATCGATGGCCATGTTGAGCAGCTCGGGATACCAGACTCTTCGTGCCCAATCCGGAGCCACAAGAATGACTTTAGCCCGGTCGCGCTTGATCTTCTTCAGCACTCTGGGCAGAAGTGGTATCGGCGGAAAGACGTACAACAGACCGCAACTCCACTCGCAACGAAAGGCATCGCCTAGCGAGTGCCGCCTTGGAAATTCCAACGCGTAGAATTGCTGACATTGCGCGTTCTCTTCAGTGGCGAATAGATCTAACCAAGGCTCTCCCCATTGTTGAAACAGACCTTGCACCACCTCCGAGTGGAGACGCCATTCGTGATCCATCATGCACCTGCGGCTGAGTTAGTCTGCCCTGGCGTTCAGGGAACCTGCCAGGTGTTGAACCACCTGGGATATGCCCTGATGTTCCAGCCATGTCCAGAGGCGGAGGGCCTCTTGACATACGGTCCACGACCCCACCCCGCCCGGTTTGTTGCAGTACCACATGGCGGTGGTGTTGTCCGTGAACACCTGCACTACTCTTCCCCGGACAGAGGGAGGGAATGCCTTGACTGCAAGACGAATCGCCCGGAGTTCCAGAAGGTTGATGTGGAGCCCGGACTCCGCCGGAGACCAGAGGCCTCTGATCTCCGCCTTTCCCATGTGGCCGCCCCATCCCAGAAGGGACGCGTCCGTCACCACAGTGTGGTCTGGTTGGGGAAGGGAGAGGGATCTGCCATGGACCCAATCCTGGTTCGTGTGCCACTACTGCAGTTGACGTGCAGTGCCCTCCGAGATCTGGACGCAATCGGACAGATTCCCCTGATGCTGCGCCCACTGGAACTTCAGGTCCCACTGCAGAGCCCACATATGCCATCTGGCATGATCGACCAGCAGGATGCAGGAAGCCATGAGGCCCAGCAGCCTCAGAGTCACTCTGACTGAAACCTGGGATAGAGGCTGAAAGATCGGAATCATAGCCTGAATATCCTGGACTCGCTGCTCGGGAGGATAGACCCGAAACCGCGTTGTGTCCAGAACCGCTCCGATGAAGAGGAGCTTCAGAGAGGGAATCAGGTGTGACTTCGGCACATTGATGGAAAACCCCAGCGAGGAGGTCGGCCGTAGTCTGGAGGTGGGAGACAACTGCCTGGGGCGAGCCTGCCTTCAACAGCCAGTCATCGAGATAGGGCAAGACTGAAACCCCTGATCCGCGCAGATGAGCTGCGACCACCGCCATCACTTCCGTGAACACCCAAGGGGCGCTGGTAAGGCCAAAGGGGAGCATGGCAAATTGAAAATGCTCGTGGCCTACCGTGAACCGTAGGTAACGCCGGTGGGCCGGGGATGTGAAAATAAGCGTCCTGCAAGTCCAACGCTACCAACCAGTCTTGCGGGTCGAGGGCAGACAAGACCTGAGCAAGCGTCAACATCTTGAACTTCTCCTTCCGGAGGAAGCGGTTGACGTCCCTGAGATCCAAGATAGGACACAGGCACTTGTCCTTGAGGACCAGAAAGTAGTGGGAGTAACAACCACGACCTACTTCTGGGACAGGAACGCGCTCGATGACTACCTTGGCCAAGAGAGCCATAACTTCCTGCTGGAGAAGGGCCAGATGATCTTCCGACATGATGTGGTATCTTGGTGGCATGGCTGGAGGGGTAGTCTCGAAAGGGAGGGAGTAGCCCCTTCGGACTATCTGCAAAACTCACCTGTCAGACGTGATGGTGCGCCAGTGGGGGAGGTGATGGTGAATCCTGCCGCCCATTGGCGTTTGATGAGCCTGAAAGGTCAAACTAGGAGGGCTTGGAGGCTGCTGCGGAGGGGGGAGGGGGGGGGGGGGTTGGTGGACTGGCCCGCCCGCTGGCCCCCGGAACCACGACGGTTGTTCCCACGTCCCCGGCCGCGCGAAGGTTGGGTAACTTGCTGCGGCCTGTGGCTCTGGGCGGGACGTAGCGGGGCACCCCTTCAGTAGCCACGAAAGGGGCGAAAAGCAGACTGCGCAGGGCGGGTGGAGAGACCCAAGGAGTTGGCTGTAGTCCATGAGTCCTTGAAACGCTCTGGAGAGTTGTCTGCTTTGACGCCAAAAAGGCGACGGCCATCAAAGGGCCTGTCCATCAAGGTGTTCTGGACATCCCCTGAAAAGCCAGTCGACCTCATCCAGGCGTAGCGACGAAGCGCTACCGACGTTTCTACAATTTATACAATTAGTCCTTCGTCACTGGCCGTGATAAAGTGCTTCCTCCAATGAAATCATCTGTGGTTGTATTTAAATGTGTTATGCACTGGGAGCTAAGTTGATGAGCACTGAGGAAGGCTAAACGCTGAAATGCATTTGCTCTAATAAAGTACTATTGAAAACGTCCCAGGAGTGCTCCGCACTTTGGTAGATGTAATATTTTACGTGATTTCACCCTCACGCTGGTGGACAGTAGCACCCGTCGAATAAGAGTTCAGCAGCTGGGTGATACTTGGAGCGTGATATATATATATATATATATATATATATATATATATATATATATATATATATTCATATTCACAGAAAAACCCATAGGTTTCAGGGACGTTATAGTTAGAAATGAGCATTTAAAAAACCTTAGAAATTCACTGAAAAAATCATAGGTTTCAGGGACGTTATAGTTAGTTGGACACTTCTCTCATACAAAACCATAGAAATTGCCCAGTTATAGTTAGTTCAGCTAACTATAACTCGCGCACCCGCCATGCATTTCTGATGACGTCACGTATTACATCATTCATAGTTTTTGCTATGAAAGGGCGGGAGGCGCACGGCTCCCGCCTGCCATAGCAAACAGCAGTGTCCCAGCGGTGGGCACCCCGGGACACTGCAGGAGCCGGCCCTGAGGGGTGGAGGTCCCCAGGGCCATCAAGGGCTCCAGGAGGGGGGGCCGCGCGGCCCCCCTCCCAACCATTGCAAAGCCCTGGGGAGGTGGTGGTCCCCGGGGCTCCGTAACAGACCCCCACATTTAAATTTTTAGTGCCCCGAGGAGGTGGTGGTACCCAGGGCGTGTGGGGGGGCTCAAGCACCCCCACACAGGTTATTTTATAAAAAAAATAGAGCCCCGGGGAGGTGGCGGTCCCCGGGGCTGCGGGTCCGCGTGCCCCCGCGGTTATTTGTAAAAGCCCCGGGGAGGTGGCGGTCCCCGGGGCAGCATGGGGGGGGGATTGGGACCCCCCCACGCATTTTTTTTTTTTAACAGCCCCGGGGAGGTGGCGGTCCCCGGGGCCGAGGGGCCCCTCCCCCCCTCCCCGAGGGCCCCCGCTAATGAATTTACAGTGCCCCCGGGACCTGGCCCACCCAGGGGCTTTTTTTAAACAAAGCACGGGATCCAGCGCTTCGTTTTTCTTTTATAATTTCGGCGGGATTCGCGACCCCATCGCGATTTCCGCCGAAATTATTAAATTTTTAATGTTTTTTTCTACTGTTTTCTTGTGACTCGGTTCTACCGAGTCACAAGATGGCTGCCAACAGTTCCTGGTTTGGAGTGTTGGCAGCCAATGAGAATGAAGCTCGGGAGGGTTCGCAAACCCACCGCTGCCCTAGATATCGAAACTTTCTTTTTCTAATTTCTCAGGAACTACTGAACGGATTTACACCATTTAACAAAAAGGGCTCTTTCTGAACCAAGGGCTACCTTTTTGCCAAATTTGGTGTAATTCTGTTCAGCAGTTCGGGCTGTAGCTTTGTCTAAAGTTTCATATGGAAAATGCGTTTTGGGATTCTCGCCCCCGCTTGACGAATCTCCCCGAAACTTTCAAGACAGGAGCTGACCGGAGCGGGCCACTAGTTTTGAAAATTTCGCGAAGATTCGTCAACCGGCGCCAAAGTTATTGGGAAAAGAAAAAATGCTTTTCCTATGGAAACTAGGTCCTAACTATAACTACCTACTGGCGACCGCCAGTAGGGGGGAGACGGGGACAGACAGACAGACACACACACACACACACACACACACCCACACACACAGGAGTATTATTGTGATTTACAATAAACTAGAGGATACAGCTCAGAAGAGAACACTGACAATTACATTATTTGCTAGCATTATCAGAAGTCGGGTTTAGTAGGAGGCATGAACACTCGTGATGTGAAGATGCAAGTTTTCGTTGCTTCCTGCATAACAGGAAATTGGGTGTTGTTCGTAGTGCCAGAAGCCTGTTGCAGTACCTAAGAAGGATTAGTTTAAACGATGGGAGGTCTTAAAATGTTTCAAAGTACCAAGTGTTTCCGTCCTGGAGGGACAAAAATGTTGAGCGAGTTTGAGACATAAAGGGGTCGGTTTAGATGGGTGACATTATACTAGAGGCAACCAATTTTGAAATCATAGAATGGTCGAGATGAGGTACAATTTTAGGAAATATGACGGCAGTTGAGCCGCTTACTGTAGTATAACCATCACATGGGGCTAGTGAAGACAAAGACACCCATTCAGATTTCTTTGCCAAACAAGGGCTTGTTCAGCAGTTTTCAGCTGTGCAAGCGACAAAAAGTGATTTCTTTGGGGACTGGAGGAGGGAAATAGCCACTTAAAGTCTGTGTGAGTTGACTGACTATGTAGGATGGAGTATAATCCTCACAATCTTACAGATGTTGGGAGATAAATTGCAAAGTCCTTTACGGTCATCAAAATAAATGCACTCTCAGGGTGCTCATATGAAGAGAAAAAAAAGTAGTTCCCTAAATGGGAGCAGTGGAAGGATACAACTCAATCAAAAGGATGCTTAAGAAGCTATGCTCAGGGGATGACTGAACACAAAAGGAAGGCAGCTGTCAAATAAGAAGCAAGCAATGAGAGTGACGAAGTCGAGCAATGGTAAGCAATTCATGGGCTCTACTTTCCTTACAAGGTCTTTCACAAACAGATAATTAAAAGCCGACAATAGGTGAGACTAAACACCTAATGAGCCAACAGATTTACTATTGCAATGCCCATGTTTTATAAATGAGAGAAAATTATATTTGAGTCCCTTCTTTAAACCAGCAGATTTTAAGACAATTGAGAATGCTTTTGATCATGTATCTACAGGGCTCGAAAAATCATGAAAATGTTACTAGACCTGCAGGTCAGGTACCTTGAATAATCTACTTAACATAACTATAATGAACTGGTCTCAAATTGTGTGATTATAGGCAAATATTTTGTCTTATGGAGCCACCTTTTTCTTCATTATCACATAAGAGAGTAACTTCAAATATGCAAGTTCACTATTTCTGCTATAGAAATAAAACTTTATTTACTAAACGTTTGCTCTATGTACAATAAGAATCGAGCCCCCATATATGGTACACATGATCCCTGGCTTGCCTTTAGTTCACAAATAGCATTGTCATCTGGCAGGAGCAGAAATATTTCCCAGCTCATGTTTAAAAACACTTTTCAACCATATAATAATAAAACATGTGGTAATGCATTGTCGTTTACAGATAGCAAATTTTCCATTGAAATGGCCACAAAACGTTTCCACTAACATGTTGTTTTACTGATAAAACTATACGGCACATAAACAATGTTTAGAAATTGAGTTTCAGCAAAAATATTTAACATTTGAACATCACCAAATAAAGTGTTCTGTTTGTTTTGATTCCATAAAAATCTTTTTTTTCCACCACAGAATTACAAAAATGTGTCTTCATAACTAGTGAAATATATTTGAAATGTTTGAACAGTTCAATTATTAGCTATTTCAGTGCTGTGTTAGAAATAGAAAAAAGTCTGAAATCTTACAGCCTTTCATTTCACAAGCTTTGCACAGGTTGATTGTCACAAAGTTCACTTTACAAAATCCTCAACCTTCAGCCACAGACAGAAAAGAAAATGT
The DNA here is from genome assembly GCA_963921515.1 of Calotriton arnoldi. Classification (NCBI taxonomy): domain Eukaryota; kingdom Metazoa; phylum Chordata; class Amphibia; order Caudata; family Salamandridae; genus Calotriton; species Calotriton arnoldi. The sequence goes on from CAWUFW010005941.1 coordinate 991,699, forward strand.
TGGAAGACAAACTGACTTTTGATTTCAGTCTCTGAAAGCAGCAAATGTGACAAGATAAGATTTAAAGGCATCTTTATTGCTCATCCACTTTGTGAGCAAGCAGAACACCTGTGGTCAGCTGGCCAGAATGGTGAGCAGTCCCTAGAAATAGTTTGTCCTGATTAAATCTGGCTCGCCATAGTGAGTGGATTTTTCGAAGCCTGGTTTACTCTGAAAATGTTTAATGTAGTTATAGCAGTTGGCATGCTTGAAACGTGAACAATGGAACCAAAACAATTTCTCAAAATGATAGCAGCATGATTGTATTGTACTGTTTATAAGGACAAAACTTTAAGAAATTTCATGATTAGGCCCTAGAGTTTCACTCACCTCTCAATGAAGTAATGTTCTGCTGAGTTGGATTTGAATAAGTATTTTTTTACGATGCATCTTCACTCTCATTTACGAGTGTTTGTTTTATTTATTTAAGAATTTTTGTGAGAGTTTCAAACTACGCCCGAGAGCCTGTTACAAGGAAAAGGGGACTGAAGATTGAACAGGGGACTGAAGAATAGACATAAAATGAGAAAGGCTGTGGAAGGAGAATCCCAAACAGGAGATGACTGGAGATTGTAAACAAATCTAAACCATGCAATACCATATCACCACCAACAGATTGAGAGGCAAACTATAATGGAACAGAATTACGGACGCACTTGCTTCTTAGGTAAAGCTTCAACATAAAAACCAGAAGCAGGAAAACACAAAATAAATCTAAACATTAAAGTTCACTGAATCACTATTAAAAAGGCTACATTACAAAACAATAGTTGATAAACAGTTCTCACATACACCTATATGACCCCCTACCAGGCCAGTATACCTTAAGATACCTTTGTCACTACATCTGAAAAGGCAGCTCATGATGCTTAGATTTGACCGAATTCCATCAAAAGCATATTGGCATGGGAGAATAGGTAGCAATCTCGACCCGCTGAGCAGGTCTTGTAGAACAGCACTAGAATCTCTAATGCACATTTTATGTGTATGTGACAAAATGTCTCATGCTGCACACATTTTGGCTCTAGCCGCTCTTCAAAATTCAAAACATCCAAACTTGCAATAAAGGGGTAGAGTCCTGCTTAAAGGGAGAATCCTGATAGTTGACCGCACGGTTCTAAAATACACAAAGGTGGCAATCAACGAGCTAAACAGAGCACCTCCAGCGGGCACTGAATGCCAGCACACAACACCAAACGTATATAAGAGGCACAGCCATAATGACTATCAGTGGCCTTAATGATATATTAAGATGATATTTGCTTGAGACCGGGGTTTCTCATTCAACCAGGAGAAATGTCTAGTACACTGATAAGTACGAAGAGACATACTGTCAACTATTAATGGCACAATCAGGATCTAGGAGGGCTCTGGACGTGCAAATTAAAAAGGTGGTGCAAATTAATTCTTCAACAGCGAATATGCAATAGCGTAATTTAAACTTTTTTAAACTAATTTTATGTATTATGCAAAAATTGAAACAATTTTAATCATACAATAGATATTTATCTATCTCGCATACACTTTTCAAAAGTACTTAAAGACAGAGATCCACCAATAAGTCTTACCATAGTGGGACTTTAATGTTTATTCCAACTGCAAAATGTATCTAATGGGGGCGTGGTCTGGCCGCGGACAAAGATGGCCGCCTAACTTGCGGGCTCTGTGAGGGGGACTTCAAACGGAGACGGCATATGTTTCCTGCATGACTCATGGTGTAGCTTCGGTATCACAGGTGTTCTAATGACACCGGGAAGCGGATGAGCCGTTTTTTCCACGCGCCGACGGCACAACTTCTGAATAACAGCAACTGCGCATTATGAGAGGATCCGGGCCTGCGAGGTTCTCTGCAGCCTCGACTCTAGAGTTCCACAGCCTCCCGTTCTCAACATTCTATTGCTCCTAATCGAGCCCCTGGCTTCTTTGTGACGCAGCCAGGCCTGCTAGATACAGGACGTTGTTGGTCAAAAACGACGCTGCTTTTCAACAGACAGACTGAACACTGGAGAGGAAACGGCATTAGCAGCTCTAAAGCGGGTGAGTGCTGTAAATAATGTTAAATATGGCACTCTAACCCTTCGGCTAATGTGGAATGAGACTCCTGAGGAGAAGGCGCATATTTTTAGTCTTAAGCTTTGGAAGACTTTATGTAACACGCGTTTACTCCTTCTACTGATTGATGTCTCAAAGTCATTATTTCTTTTCACTCAGACGATTCTGAGAGATCCGTGAAGTGATTGAATGCAATATTTACCTTTGTTGATAAAGTTCACAGTTCTGGCTAAAATGACTGTATAACGGACTTTGTGTCATGGTTGAATTTTGCAGATGCCATATAATATTTACATTTTAATCTTCAACCATTTTATTGCAATGCTCAGGAGGTCTTTTCAATTTATACATGCAACTAATGTTTGAATGGCTGCCTCAATTTAAGAGCTATTAGAATGGTCCTTAAGCTTCTTCAAGGTAGTCTGTCGCAAGAACACTTGAATCTTAATTTGGAGTTTTGACAAGCAAATTAAAGGGCGATACTAACAGCGGATTTGAGAAATTGACAATTTAAAGTGATAATTCACACCTCACTTAGTCGTCACTTCGTGTTTCTGCATTAACTCATTGATTCAGTACATAATTCTGGGACTGGCAACGAAAGTCAAAAATGTATGCTGCCAAGCATGGAAATAAACCCTCCAAACAACCTCTTTTCGCGGATGTACTTAAACCGCCACAAAGCACAAATGCAAAAAGTACCTCTCATGCAGCAGAAGGCTCACTTCAATCTACTTCAATCACGCAAGGAGAAACTATGGACCGTATACTACAAGACATTTCTGCGGTCAGTCGAAGACTTGAAGGAATAGATTCAAATGTATCCTCTTTAGCAGCAGAAATTAAATCAATACGAGCAGATATTGCAGGGTTTCATGCAAAAACAGATGAGCTCGACCACAGGTTAACAGTTGTGGAAACACGTCTTGAATCAATACAAAACAGAAACAGAGACCAAGAGCTATTATTTTTGCGCAGTAAGATAATTGACTTGGAAGATTGAAGTAGGAGGAATAATGTTCGCTTCTTTGGCTTTACGGAAAAAAATAGAAGGCCCAAACGCTAGAACGTTCCTCCAAAATATTCTTCCAAACCTAGTGGGCATTACTTTTGATCCTCCACTGGAGATACAACGTGCACATCGAATTAGCCCACTACGCAAAGAATTCACAACATACCCACGTCCTCTCATTGCTTGTTTTTTAATGCATGAACAGACGAGAAAACTATTAATATCTGCACACACTCATGGTCCATTCATATATGATGGGCATGAAATTCGTATTGCAGCCGTCTTTTCTGGAGAGACTAATGACCGACGCAAGGCATTTCTCCCATTGAGACCTCAATTACGCCAAATGGACATCAAGTACGGTCTTTTCGATCCTGCACGCTTCCGCATCACCAAAGATGGAATCTCCAAAGACTTCTATGATCCTGAGGACCTTCGTCTATTCATAGACAGTTGCAAACCGCAAGATATGGAAACTCAGAATTTTATCCCAGAATTAATACAATCTAGTTCCTCTATACAAACATTGGGCAACGCAAGACGGAATATCAACAGTCCTCGACAGAGAGGCAGAGATTTCGAAAAAAATATCCGAAGTCACGAAGACAAAGCTTTAGCCCTCCAGACTATCTACCTTTACTAAGGAATAATATAGGGATAAGTCTCGCTCTCCCTTGAAATCTACTTTGGACGCAGAATAGTGTTCAACAGATGGGAGACCCATTCCTCCATATAATTGATGCGCCTTTAATTTTGTCATTGCAAGGCGTGGCCTAGCAGAACTCCATATAAAGGACTTGATCTTGGAATCTATTGAGCGAAGCATAACTAAAGGAATATGAAGAGGCAGCATGCCTAAAATATATATGAAACGCGGAAGAGTGACCCTTTTGACAGCTTGAACTCTGCCCCAAAGAGAACCCCAAAGCTTTCCATTTGTCAAAATCAGGGTGCATTTGAGAAAGCAGAGGAGCTAAATTGTCCGTAACCATGTTTTCCAAACCCTTATTAACTAAAATTCAGAGATATTTGAGGTGTGAAGACTGCCAATGAAAAGGGAAACCGTATACAGCTGCTTTTGTAGTTCCATCGGAAATGGGTAAAGCTTCACTCGTGTCCCAATTGATTTTATAACCTGAGAAAGAGGAAAAGTAATTAATAATTTGAAGAAGAGACAGAAGAGATCGAGGGAGATCTGTAAGAGTAAGTAGAATATCATCTGCGTATAAGTAAACTTTGGAGTGTCCAATTGGGAGAGGAACACCTATGATTTCAGCAGATTGGCGAATTGTGGCAGCTAGTGGCTCCATTGCTAAAAGGAAAAGAAGAGGGGATAAGGGACAACCCTGGCGCGTTCCCCTCCGAATCGGGAATGAATCCGATATAAATCCCCCACAATTCACCTGAGCAGAGGGATCATATAATAAACGTACTTTAGTTATAAATTGATCACCTAATCCAAATCGTTGCATTATTGTAAAAAGGTATTCCCATTCAATGCGATCAAACGCTTTTTCTGCGTCAAGTGAAAGGGCTAATGCATCTTCTGAAAGGTGTTTAGCAGACCACAAGGTATGAGCCAACGTACGGAGATGATTCCGAGAGGAACGCCCCGGGACAAAGCCCACTTGAGTATGATGCATCAGAGAAGGCAAGACTTTGCGAAGGCGAGACGCTAGGATGCTGGCTAGAATTTTGATATCACAATTTAATAACGAAATGGGACGATAGCTACTGCAAAGCAGAGGGTCTTTACCGGGCTTAGGTAGCACAGCGATAACTGCTTTATTAGAAAGGGGGCCCAATGAGAAATTATTATCTGCCTCCTGAAATGCACCATGCAGTGTATCAATAATGTTGTGTCCTGCCCATCTATAGAATTCAGCAGGGAATCCATCCTCCCCAGGAGCTTTATGATAGGGCAGAGCAGTAATGACTTTAGAGATCTCATCCTTGGTGACTTCACCTTCAAGTAGGGCTCTACCGTCATCAGAGAGACGGGGAAGATCCACCCCTGCGAGGAAAGAAGACATCTTATCTATATCTATTTGGTTGCCTGGGGTATAGAGGGATTGATAAAAAGAGGCGAATTCATTGACAATCTCTTGAGGCTTTGAGAGTATGTCACCTTGTGCTGAAAGAATCGCTGGGATGGCCATTCCTGCCTCTCTTTGACGCAATTGTGCAGCTAACAATCTGCCGACTTTCTCTCCCTGCTCGTAATGCCGCCCCTTCATTCTCTGCAAAGCATATTCAGCTTTAGAGGTAAAAAGGCTATTTAGGGACATGCGTGCTTGCTCTAATAATTTACGATTATGTAAGGTTGATGTATACAGGCGGGAATAAGATTGGATGTCTCGTTCTAACTCTGTTTGCTTTGCGGCATTTTGTTTGTTAGCGAATGCTGCATCACACATTAGCTGGCCTCTGATAGTGGCCTTAGCCGCAGCCCATATAGTCCTGCTGGAATTTACAGAACCCTGGTTAGTAGAGAGATAATCTTGGAGATGAGATTGCAATTGGAGTTTACCCTTGGGGGTCCTGTGTCGTTGGATGTTCATACGCCATGGTTTACGCCATGGTTTGCGCCCTGGCCGAGAGAGTCCTAGATCTAAAGATAGAAGGCCAGGTAGGTCGCTCCCCCACCACACAGCTCCGCCTGTGCTGTCCGCCCGCTGCTGCTGCTGGTAAGCTCGCCCCTCCGCTTGTGGCCTCGGTGCCCGTATTTCTTGTGTTCTCTCGCTCCTTTTGCCTTCTGTGCCCCCGCTGCCCCATTGTACTGTGCCCGTATTTCTTGTGTTTTCTCGCTCCTTTTTGCCTTCTGTGCCCCCGCTGCCCCATTGTACTGTGCCCGTATTTCTTGTGTTCTCGCTCCTTTTTGCCTTCTGTGCCCCCGCTGCCCCATTGTACTGTGCCCGTATTTCTTGTGTTTTCTCGCTCCTTTTTGCCTTCTGTGCCCCCGCTGCCCCATTGTACTGTGCCCGTATTTCTTGTGTTTTCTCGCTCCTTTTTGCCTTCTGTGCCCCCGCTGCCCCATTGTACTGTGCCCGTATTTCTTGTGTTTTCTCGCTCCTTTTTGCCTTCTGTGCCCCCGCTGCCCCATTGTACTGTGCCCGTATTTCTTGTGTTTTCTCGCTCCTTTTTGCCTTCTGTGCCCCCGCTGCCCCATTGTACTGTGCCCGTATTTCTTGTGTTTTCTCGCTCCTTTTTGCCTTCTGTGCCCCCGCTGCCCCATTGTACTGTGCCCGTATTTCTTGTGTTTTCTCGCTCCTTTTTGCCTTCTGTGCCCCCGCTGCCCCATTGTACTGTGCCCGTATTTCTTGTGTTTTCTCGCTCCTTTTTGCCTTCTGTGCCCCCGCTGCCCCATTGTACTGTGCCCGTATTTCTTGTGTTTTCTCGCTCCTTTTTACCTTCTGTGCCCCCGCTGCCCCATTGTACTGTGCCCGTATTTCTTGTCTTTTCTCGCTCCTTTTTGCCTTCTGTGCCCCTCGCTGCCTCTCTCCATTCCCGCCGCTGCGTCCCCTGCGGCCCCGCCCCCCTGACTGCCCACTCGCTGCCCCTGCCTCCCGCCTCCCAGCTGCTCCTCCCTCCCACCTCCCCATATATGGCGGGCGCTGCGCGGGCGCGCCGAAGGCGCGCCTAAGGCATGCCCGTCTGCGCCTGTCCGCGACTGGACCGCGCCCGGCGCCAGAACCCCTGGGCCGCGCGCCCCCCGCTCCAGCCTCGAGGACCGACGTAGATACGATGCCACCACACTCCACGCTCTCAACCCCGGACGGACGCACAACTGCTTCAAGGCCGCCCCGAAACGCACCCATGGTCCCTTCACCTGCCGGAACTGCAGCTACACCAGCCTCAGAGCCACCGAGGCGCCCGCCAAGAAGGACCTCAACCACCTCCGGTGCATCCTACTGAACACCCGCTCCGCACGCAAACACGCCGTCGAGCTCTGGGACCTGCTCGACACATCATCACCAGACGTCGCCTTCCTGACAGAGACCTGGATGAACGACTCCTCCGCCCCCGACATCGCCATAGCCATCCCAGACGGCTATAAGATCACCCGCAGAGACCGCATAAACGCAGTAGGAGGAGGAATCGCCATCGTCCACAAGAACACCATCAGGGTCTCGACCAGCACCGACGACACTCTCAGCACCGCCGAACACATGCACTTCCAGATCCACACGGACCCCAACACCACCCTTAGAGGCACCCTTGTCTACAGACCCCCTGGGCCCCGACCCCAGTTCAGCGACTCCATCGCCGACTTCATCTGCACGCACGCCCTGACCTCTACCGACTACATCCTCCTCGGAGACCTGAACTTTCACCTGGAGAACAACAACGACAGCAACTCCACCACCCTGATCGACAGCCTCGCCAACCTCGGCCTGAGCCAGCTCGTCACAACACCGACCCACTCCGCCGGCCACACGCTTAACCCCATCTTCTCCTCAAGCTCCCACGTCTCCTTCAGCCACACCACGGAACTCCTCTGGACCGACCACCGCTGCATCCATTTCACCTTACAGAAACCCACCACACACCACCGCACCCAACAGATCCCACGCCGCTGCTGGAGCAAAGTCACCGAAGACCAACTCCGGGCAACCCTCGCTCTCAGCCCTCCCTCCGACCCATCCAACACCGACGACGCTGCCTGCAACCTCAGACAATGGATGGACGACTGTGCCAACACCCTCGCCCCGCTGAAAAAGCTCACCTACAGCGACACCACCAAAAGAGCCAGCTGGTTCACCTCGGAACTCCTAGCTTCCAAGCGTACCTGCCGGAAACTAGAGAAGAAATGGCACAGTGATAAGACACCGGACAGCCACGCAGCCCACAAAGACGCCATCCGTAACCACCACCACCTCATCAGGTCCGCCAAGAGAATCCCCTTCAAAGACCGCCTCGACAACAACGCACACAACAGCAAGGAGCTTTTCAACATCGTGAAGGAACTCTCCAATCCCAGCTCCAACACCAACGACATCCCGCCGTCGCAACCCCTGTGCGATTCCCTCGCCACCTTCTTTCACCGCAAGATCGCCGACATCCACAACAGCTTCAACACCCAGACAGCCCCAACTAAGATCGATGCACCAGACCCGCCACACACCATCGACCACGACCCCCTGCCAGCCTGGACCAGCGTGTACATCAAGGACACCATCAAGACCATGAGCACAATACACTCCGGCTCCCCGTCAGACCCTTTCCCGCACCACATCTTCAACAAAGCCAGCAGCTCCATCGCACCCCACCTGTGCAACATCATCAATCTCTCCTTCGAGACCGCGACCTTCCCAGAGAGCTGGAAACACACAGAGATCAACGCCCTACTCAAAAAACCCAAGGCGGACCCGAGAGACCTCAAGAACTTCCGGCCCATCTCTCTGCTTCGGTTCCCAGCCAAGGTCATCGAGAAGATAGTCAACAAACAGCTAACCCGATACCTCGAAGAAAACAGCATCCTGGACCCATCCCAATCGGGGTTCCGCAGCAACCACAGCACTGAGACTGCCCTCATCGCCGCCACCGACATCAGGATCCTGCTGGACAATGGTGAGACCGCAGCCCTCATCCTGCTGGACCTCTCCGCCGCCTTCGACACGGTCTGCCACCGCACTCTACGCGCACGCCTCCACGACGCAGGGATCCGAGACAAGGCCCTGGAATGGACCACCTCCTTCCTCGACGGCAGAACCCAGAGAGTCCGCCTCCCACCTTTCCGATCCGAAGCCTCCGAGATCATCTGCGGCGTACCCCAGGGATCGTCCCTCAGCCCAACACTGTTCAACATCTACATGGCCCGCTCGCACGCATCGCCAGACAACACGACCTCAACATTATCTCCTACGCCGACGACACTCAACTGATCTTCTCCCTCACCAAGGACCCCCTCGCCGCCAAAGCCAATCTCCATGAAGGAATGAAGGCCGTCGCCGATTGGATGAAGATCAGCCGACTAAAGCTGAACACGGACAAAACGGAGGTCCTCATCCTCTGCTCCAACCCCTCAGCCTGGGACGACTCCTGGTGGCCAACGACGCTGGGAGCAGCCCCGGCACCCACCGACCACGCACGCAACCTGGGAGTCATCCTCGACTCAACGCTCTCCATGGCCAAGCAAGTCAACGCAGTCTCCTCCTCCTGCTTCAACACCCTCCGCATGCTTCGCAAGATCTACAGGTGGATCCCGACAGACACAAGAAGAACAGTCACCCAGGCCCTCGTCAGTAGCAGACTGGACTATGGGAACGCCCTCTACGCGGGAGCCCCGGCCAAGCTCATCAAGCGACTGCAACGCATACAAAACACCTCCGCACGACTGATCCTCGACGTACCACGCCACAGCCACATCACCCCCCACTTGAGGAACCTGCACTGGCTCCCCGTCGACAGGAGGATCACCTTCAAACTCCTCATCCACGCACACAAGGCACTCCACAAAACTGGCCCAGCCTACCTCAACAGACGACTCTTCTTCTACGTCCCCAACCGCCAGCTCCGCTCCGCCGACCTCTCCCTCGCCACCGTCCCTCGCATTCGAAGAACAACCACCGGCGGCAGATCTTTCTCACACCTCGCCGCCAAGACCTGGAACACCCTTCCACTAAGCCTACGACAGACCCAAGACCTGCTGACCTTCAGGAGGCTACTCAAGACCTGGCTGTTCGACCAGTAGCAGCATCCCCCCCCCTTCCCTCTCCCCAGCGCCTTGAGACCCTCGCGGGTAAGTAGTGCGCTCTACAAATTCTGTGATTGATTGATTGATTGACAGGAGAATGACCAGACAAAGCTGCTTCTAAAATGCGAGACTCTGTGACCAATTGAACCGCTTTATGTGATGTCAAAAAGTAATCCAAGCGAGAAAACGTGCCATGAGTGGGAGAGAAGAATGTGTATTCTGTGTCTGTTGGATGACTAAGACGCCAATGATCAACTAATCCGTTATCTGAAAGTATATAATTTAATATGGCTCTATCTGCCGCGTTTCCTTTATCCAATGGACCTGTTTGGTCTAGTATAGGATCTCGTACCCAATTCCAATCCCCACCAATGAGATATTGTGAGGCATCAATCTCTGTTAGCAGGCGGTTCAGCTGAAGGAAGAATGATTTTTTAGTGCCTGTCGGAGCATAAACTGATCCTAAGCAGATGTAAGAATTACCAATACGCAATTTAGCGAACACATAACGGCCATCAGGATCCATCCATGTTTTAGAGATCGTAACTGGAAGTGATTTGCGAATAAGGATAGCAACTCCACACTTGCGGACAGGGCTAATACCGGTGGGTTCATCTTTTCGGATGCTGCTGTGAATGACCTTCCCCACCCAATCTCTACAAAGTTTGTCAGATTCTAGCGCATCTAAATGTGTCTTCTGTAATAAGGCTATATCTACATGTTTGGAGTGGAGATAAGAAAGTACTTTTTTCCTTTTTATGTAGTGGGTGAGACCATGGACATTCCATGTGATGGTAGATAAAGGATGAGTGTTCGTCATGTTGAAATACAGTCAAAAGGAATTAATAGAGCAAGATTCAATATATTGGTTAAAGTGAAGACAACTCTAAATTAATGAGAATACAACAATGCAATAAGAGGATAGAGGGCAGAATAGGAAAAAAGGGGGGTACTCTGGCTTACCACGAAATGGAGCAAGAAGAGAGTGAAAAGAGAGGGGGGGGGGGAGGGAAAGAATGAGTAGCAGAGGAACCTTGGTCCGTAACGGGAGTCAATTAAGTAATGAAGTAACCAAGGGAGTAACGATAATTAGTAACTAAAAAGAACGTATGTGTGTGTGTATGAAGTTGGATCTATAGCGGTAAAAGGAATAGTACGTAATGCAAATTGTTAAAAGGAGAGAGGAAGAAATCGGGGAAAAAAGAAGGTGACAAGGAAAGGAAATAGGGAGGAAGGAGGGCCAATTGTTAAATGGCACGGGGATCTCAAACTTTTAACCGCGGGTCCAGACTCTTTGGAGCCTCGCCATGAGGAGGAACTCCGCCAGAAGAGTGGAATAGTGATTGACAAATATAGAACCAAAAGGGCCATTATAATGCATAGAACGGATTGTGTGTTATTAGTGATGGAAAATATAATATTATATTATGATATCAAAACCTATTATTGAACCATTGAATTAAAAGTATTTACATGCATATTAACAATATAATCAAGATAAAAAAGGACAATAAATTATCAATAATAACTATTTCATGTAAGACTACGATTACATCAATCATAAAATCTGTAAAATGTGAAGATCGATCATGTATGTGAGAATGAATGAGATAATAAACCTATTCCTCAAAATTAATACAATTAAGATAATAAATATAATAGAAAACATATAATATAGATAAATCAACAGTTGTGAAACTCAGCTATCCAATGACAGTGTCTTCATTTTTCTCTTATTGTTAAACCATTGGGTTGAAAGGATTCATGTGTATATGAACAATACAGTCAATATAATACATTGAATTATCAACGATAATACTAACTATTTCATGTAAAGCTGTAATAGCAATCATAAAGTCTGTTAATAAATGTAAAAGATATCTATCATATAAGTGAGAATAAATGAGATAATAAACCTATTACTCAAAGTTAATACATTTAAGATAATAAATGTAATAGAAACAGATACAATATAAATAGATCGATAGTTGTTATACTCAGCTATCCGATGGGTGGGCGTGTCCCTTTTTACCTCGATATTCTGAGTTCATTGAGGTCATTTATTTGCCTAACAAGGAAATGGACGTAAACGCAGTCACTACTCTGACTAAGATTGTAAAGGGATTTTAAGTCATCCACATTCTCTTGCATTGCACATCTCTCAATTCTCTTATTTCTTGCCAGGAATCAAAGATATTCCACAATGGGTTTTTATTGAGCGCCATCTTTTATCCATGGATTCAGGTCTCTCTCTTTTGTATGGCAGCGGCACTAGTCGATCGGATCCCAAGAACCCCATTTTATCAGCTATGCATAAATCCTGGCAAAGAGGTCATCCTTTATTAGACTCAAACCCGCGTATTCATGTCAAAGCTCCCTTGTGGAACAATTCAGCTATACGTATTAATGGTCGCACTTTATCCTGGCCTTTGTGGCAAACAACTGGCATCTTCTCCCCGGATCAACTTCATAATGCCGACTTCAAATCCTTCTCACAATTAAGTGAGGAATTTAATCTTCCTATACAGCAATCCTCTAAATACCTTCAACTCCAACAATGTTTGAAGAAACACTTGGGATTTTCCCCTTGGTTGCTCCAAGTATCTCCAATATTATCCTACTTAAATATATGGGGAAAACATAAAGGAGTGACCTCTGGCCTTTATAAAACCTTTACGCTTCATCTATTTTCACAAGCCCTCTCTCATAATCTTCAAAATAAATGGCAATCCCGTTTATCTAATTCCTATACAGCCACGGAATGGGAGCAGATATTAGAGGGATTACATAAAGGTGTCCGTGAAGCCAGGCTTAAATTTTGTATATTCAAAATTCTTCATGACTGGCACTGGTCACCGGTCAAATTGCATAAAGCTGGTTTACTTACGCACGCTGATTGTTGGAGGTGTTCCACTTCTGGTTGTGACATAACTCATAATATTTGTGAATGCCCAAAGATACAGCCTTTTTGGACCTTTGTTGGTAACACCTTGCGATCCACAATGTCATTACGTCTTCCACTTACATCTGCCAACATTCTTTTGCATGATTTAAGTCATTCTCCAAAGCTCTCCAAACCGCAAATTCGTCTCTTCCATACTGCATTGGCTACAGCTAAAATTTGTATTTCACGCCATTGGAAGTCATCTTCCCCACCCTCACAGGAAGAATGGCTAGTGGCAATGATGCAGACGGCTTCACATGAACGCACAATATACAACCTTCAGGATCAAGCTGATATTTTTCTCCAGACCTGGTCTCCTTTCCTTAAAGTTGAAGTTGATAATACTACTAATTCCTCTGTCTCTCCTAACGCAATTTCTCACGTAGACTGATTTACTGTCTTACATTTTCACACATTAAATTTTTCCACCATTACTTGCTTTTTTCCATTTTCCTTTACCATCTCTTTCCCTTCCTTTCTTTTCCTCTTCCCCTCCCTTCTTTACTCTGGCTCCACTTTTCCACAATTTTATTCTGGTCTATTATTTTCCTCTCATATTTTTCTTCCCCTTCTCCTTTCTTATACTATCTTATTATCCTTTTTCATACTATTGTGTCCTAAACTCTTGCAAGGTAAGTATTTACTTTGATAGCACCTTTTACCTAGTATTATTAAGATGATCTTATATAATGTCGCTTTTTTCCTAATTGCATTTGATTCATTTCGATTTTATCCATAAATACATGCGATATCAATTTTCTATTTCTGTCATTTCTCACTATTTAAGTATTTATATACGTGATTTCTTATATATTCCATATTTATATGTCTATATTCATAGCAAATACCATGCATTTCATGTTGCCTTTCATTCCTATAATATTTCTTCAGTATTTATTAACAATTTATTGCTTTTTCCTATTTTGTGTTACCATGTATCTTACTGTAAAACTCAATAAAAAATCTCAACACAAAAAACAAAATGTATCTATTCTTTTTTTCACAGAAATTACTAGAACAGAAGAGAAATACCCGAGAATTGACATATGCGACACTTGAGGCATTTTGAATAACTATAAATTTGAGAAGTGGAAGTAATTACATTTTTTATTATCGTGAAACATCAGAATCACTCCTGAAGAAGGAAAATACTGATTTACACAATGAGTCAAGTGAAGCATAATATAAAGTGGATTTATGTTTCTATGTACGATTACTGTTCCCCATAATATACTTAATGGAGGGCAATAAACAACATTTCATGAATTTCGGTGGCTACTGAACTTTTGAGAAAGGAACCTCAAATATTGAATTATAGCTTTTTTAACCAGTGATCACTGCAAATGAAGAAAGACCAATAATTGTATTAATGGCTATTAATTGGAGTAAGATGGGCTGACTTATGTAAAAGGTTGCAGAAGCTCATCATGCATCCAAACATCTTTGTGAGAAGGGAAGATATCAAAGCTTTCTGGTGGTGACCTTTGGGAGAACTCACAGTTAAGTGCTTTAAAGTGGCACAAATATCTCATCCTCTGGTCGGATATCGAACAGTTAACAAGAAAGAGGAGCGACACAGAATGTAAAGTCAAAATATTTAGCAAATGGAGGTCCCTCTTATAAGTGTAGTGCAAGGCATGTTTCATTGTATTCCCCTGTAACACTAAAGATTCCCAATTCTAACAAATTACATACTTTAAAAAGAAGCCCGACAAGTGGACTTCATTTCCAACCATCCAACCTGTAGAAGTGACATCACTACATTCCCCCACTTCCTCCCTATTTCAGTTAACTCCTAAGCGCATCTAACCACTAGGCCGACCCTGGCGCAAAGTGGACGTACACAAGACGGTTACTTATATGGACCAGTTAGCCCAAATAGGGGTTTGAGCCAGAACCCATGCACCTCTGCAACCTCAGCAAGCAACAATGAAGTTAGATCTTGTCTTGTGCTTAGCCCAACAGCCCTCACGTCTCATTCGGACATGCACAACCAGACCGAGACCACACAAAAATACAGACTACATCCTCACAACACAGACCCAATCTCATACACAAACCACCACAGACCCTCTACCAAACATTACAACTCGTGCTCCTTAATGCATGCTTTGTAGAACTCCATGGTCCAGATATTGCAGACCTTCTCGCACATCACTTGCCTGTCTCTTCTATCCTACACTACACAGACAAAAGCAAAGCCATAATCCTCTTCTTCAGTGAAAAAAATACATAAGATCAAACGGCATTTGACTACACTTAGCGGTTTTCCTACTAGATATATCCCTTCTCAATACATCCAACCAGGGTCTTTCTTTTAATCCCAATCCCTTGCGGATCTGGCCGATATTTTCAACTCGCTCAAAGCCACCTCCTAAGAAGTCGATATCTTCCTCCGTCCTTCATCAAAGGTATCTTGGGAGAGTTCTATGTTGGCCCATTTCCTAGCTATTTCACAGTGTCCCATCTGAACCACTAATCTTAACAGGGTACCAGATGGTATTTGCATTCACAGAACATCCTCACTCTAATTCCCCAATGAAATCGTGGAAACAGATATACCCTTTCGTTGTTTACTTTTGCATGTCCAAGGAAAACACAAGAAAGATATGAACTGGCTTTTCAAATGTTTATTGAAATAATCTTATTCGTGAGCTGCAATTATTAGTAGGATGAAACAAAGCATTGTAACCAGCATTACAGGAATGGTGGAAAAGAAACAATTCAACCATTAGAACATTACTGCGTGATTATTATTATACTCCTATCTAAGACTAGCTATACTATAGTGAGCATAGTGGGTGTACCATCTGCCAAATCCCTTGGGTCAACCCAACCTCCCATACCGGTGTATGTGTCAGGAAGCAGATTTGGTGTAGAGCAGGCTGTCCTCCTTTGAAGGATGTAGGTTAGAGTCAGCAGGGATGCAGCTCCATCACAGTGCACATTTTTACCAGGACAACCCCAGTAAAAGTGCTCTTCTGCTGCATTTGGCTCAGAGGCAGTTTATATATTTAATAAATTTTTTTTTTTAAAAAGCACAGTTCTAATCGCACTGTGTCAAAGGTGCAGAGCTGATGCGATGGTTAGTCTGGAACCTTAGAGCTGTCCCCAACAGGACAACCAAATGCAAGTGCATCGCGTTCAATGTTCCTAGCCTTGGACAGTGTGAGAGAAAACCGGCTTTTTGCAGGTTTCCCCAAACTTCTTGGCTTATATTGGACTACAATCTGCTGTTTTTCTATTTTGAGAGTGCACTGAGGCCTGCTGTCCAGACCTTAGTGACAGTGTTCTTTCCTGTACAAAATGGAATTTTTCATTAGGTGTAGACTTACTTATAAGTCTCAAATATATGGTTCCCAGGGCGCGTAAGGCTAGTTGTCCACACAAGAGCTGTAGCACTGGTGAAAACATGGCTTAGCTGCCATTGCAGGTTGAAGAGGCTGTGCACACATGATTTGGATATTACCACTAATGTCATAGTTCACAAACTCCTTAAATATATATATATATATATATATATATATATATATATATATATATATATATATATATATAAAAAAAAGTCTCCTCTGAGGTAGGCCTATGCAGGCCTTAGGCAAGGAGCTGTATACTGTTAAGATAGTCATATATTTTTTATATGTCCGTAAAGCAAAACCCGAAAGTGTTGGTGTTTGCTGAGGGCAGTTATAAGGTAATTGCAGGGTTAACAGTTGGCATTCCAATGAGTCTAACTCCTGACAGGGGCTACCTAACCATGTCATGTAAGGTATCAAATTGAAGGAGACATCAAATGTGTATAAATTGTTAAGTCGGCATTTATGTCAGATTTAATTCTGGCATTTTTGTGAAAGTTGCCACTATTGAGCCAGGTGGTCCAGTGGCTTTGCCCGCCTAGAGAGACATGTGTACGACTCCCAGGCCAGGAACAAAGGCTGTTGCTACCGCTGCAAGTGTGACCCCCTCCCACAGGATGAGCTGCAAAGGGTGCTAGCCCAAAAGGCAGGCATCAAAGGTGATGAGGCCTTTGAAGGCCCGCTGCAACAACACTCCCACACAGGAATCCTTTTGTTTCCCTTAGACAAGGTAGAGTCTGGGCCAAGGAAGGAAAAACCGGTTTCAGAACCAGTTTTCCGTGTGCGTGCAGCCCATGGTAGCCACTTCCTTGGGAGTGGGCTACCAAGGTCCTTACACTCGAGGAAGACTTCAGCTATGTTGTTTGTGGCATGGAAGAGTCACTCTGGGATAGCCAGTAGCCACACATCACCAGAACTGCGTCACCAGATAGGAGGGGACCTACTAGTCATTGGCTAGTGACCACATTGTCCCCGCTTTACAGAGATATAAGGGCACCTCTGACGCCCGAGAAGTTGGTACTCGCTGGACTTGGAAGAAGGACGAGAAGACGACCACTTTTCACCTGTTCGAATCGCACGAAAAGAGGCTGCGATGCCAGAGCGACTGCTCCTGCTGCACTTTGGGATAGTGGAGTTTGGACTCTGTTGTGTGTGCCTGGCTTAGTGAAAAGTTGATTTCCAGTCTCAAGCAGTGATTTCAAGGGTCAGTTGCCTGACCTCCCAGACCGGCACTGAGGATATTAAAGTTGAAAGAGCCCAAGTCGTATCCCTGGTAGCCCCCGCAGGCGTTTTGCCGCTACCGGACTCCAGGCACCCCAAAGCACAATTCGGAAATAGCCAACAGATGCTGCCATGTCTGCTGGATCCGTGAGTGTTGGTTATGACTGTATTCGTCACCCAAGGTAGACACCAGGCTCCACCAAAGATTTGCACAATGACTGCTGTGTTCCAAAAGCGAAAGTTCTGCACCGGCAGCCCTTGGAACCCTGAACAAAGGACTTTTGTGGGACCCCGAGATCCGTGGACAGAATCGCCCCCACTCACCTGTGAACAGAGGACTTGACTGGACTCTACCCCCGTGGACCACACAGCATCTGGACCATCTATTGAGTAACTAAGCCTGCATCCCTCAGCATCAGGACCACTCTATAGAAGTCAATGGCAGTTGTCATGTAAAGTTTAGAACTTGCTTCAAAAATGCTCTGGTGGCCAGGTAACTGTCCCAAGTATTCCTTCTGGCCCCCTAGACCTTATCCCTGCTGGATTTGGTCGCCCAATTTGGTCCGGAACACTTGGTCTAACTTTTCTAAAGTTTTCAAACTTTACATTTGTCAATGTTTATTTGCAGTTTTAATAAAAAGTTCTAAAATCTGTATCTCCGCAACCCTCAGTTGGATTTCCACGATCAAAGTCAAACATTCATGAAAGTATGCTCTATTTTTATAAATTGTTGTGTTTTTTCTTGTTGTGACTTTCTTATTCTGTGGTTTGTTGCGGTTATATGCTTTACACACTGTTCCTTCGCTAAGCCTTGCTGCTCTGTGCCATAGCTACTAAATGGCTGAGCTGAAGGCTAAGTAAATAAATCTGACTGTACCCTAGAACGTATCTGTGAGTGTACTCCATGAGAAGGCTCTAGAACCATATCATATAATACAACCAGATCGTCACACAGTGTACAGGCAACCCGATAACGCTTTCTAAGAAACGGGCTTCATTCAGAATTATTTCTAATGACCTTATCGTGAAAGTGCAAAGCATGTAAAAAGGCACCATTAGAAAAAGATGTCAAGTTAAAACGTGTAGCTAAAATGGAGACTCTAGCGCGGGCCCTGTTGAAACTTATACCTCCTGACTACTTAATTTTCCCGCCTGCCCGGGCTGCAAATGTGCCTGGGGCGGGGGTTGGCTTTTAATTCCTCTGGGAGGAAGCCTGGTTGCATATCCGAGGTGGTGAAGGCTTTGAAGTTCACTGTCTTGATGTGCCACTTCACTAACCATCCTGTCAGGGAGGGAGGTGAAAGCTCACGCCAAGGCAGGCCTTTGTTTCTGACTCCTGGGAGTGTTCAGACCTCCTGGCAGGGTGTCAGATTCCTGTCTTGGCACCAGCAGCTGCAGGCTGTCGGCTATGGCACAGGAAAGGCTGTGGCAACAAGGTGGGCAACCTGTAAGGTAGATACCTGGGTGCATGTCACATTAAATCCAACTTTAGAAAAAGGTCGGTTTGATGAGGCAAGTTGTTTGATACCAAACATGACACTTCTCAGTGGGGCCTAAATGGAGCTGGCAACCTTGAGGGTGCCCGGGTGCCAGCCCATGATATCCTACGGCCCCCCTGAACACTTATAGTAGCCCTTTTGGAAGGAGGCTACTATAGGGACATATAAGCTTGCACTTATGTGTCCACACCTTTAATATAATGCACCTTGCCTCCTGGGCTCAGAAGGTATACCTTAGGGGTAACTGGCATATATTAAAGATAGTGCTGTGACCTTGCCAGTCATGGTAAGGGCAAAGTCGAGTTTGTGCAGTTTGCACCACTCCTGCCATCTGCAATGGCAGACTTACTGTCATCTCTTTCCTTGGGTCACTCAGGGTGGCACAATCAGTGCTGAATGCCCCGATGACCCCTTTAACTCCCATGCCCTGGGTACCACTGGTACCATGTACCAGGGACTTATAAGGGGGTTAAAGACCTTGCCAACTGGGGATACCAATTCTTATGCATCATAATGGGGCCTGGTTAGCAGGCTCCAGTGCACTTTCAGAGTCAAAAGCCATCAGCATTGGCGATAAACGTGTGTGGGTGACCATACAAAAAGGGCGCTTTCCTACATGATTCCTCCTCCCAAAACCCCCCAACAAAAGGTGATGAGCAACTAACCTCCACCCTGGCATCCAAGTGGAAGAATCTGGAATGGCCATCTGCAATGGCATGGTCACTCCCAGTCTGTGTTCCACTGTAAAGTCTATACGCTTTAGGGAAATGGACCATAGGCAGTTAATTTCTCTACAGGGTATGGACTTTACAGTGTAATGGACATTTATCTTTCACACCACCTCAATAATTTGGGGTTCTCTCCTCATCTACATCTGAGAGGCCGGTGGTCAGTTTGAACCTTGAAGTAAGTTTCAAATATGTAAGGTCTCAGCTTCTTTAGGGGCCAAACCACAGCAAACGCTTCCCGCTCAATGACACTCCAACGCAGCCTTCTAGGCAGGAGTCGCCTGCTAATAAAGGCAACAGGTTGATTCTTAAACTCATAATTTGTTTGTGACATCCCGTGTTCAGAAGTGTCTGTTTGAACAATGAACTTTTCTCCATAGGCTAGTGCTTTCCGTATAAAGGTGTTGAGCACAAAACCTCCGAGAGTGTCAAAGGCCTTTTGGCATCCTGTGGTGCAGATGACCTCTTTAGGCTGCTTTTTGGAGAGGAGCTCAGTGAGAGGGGCCACAATGGTACCATACCCCTTCACAAACCTCCTATAGTACCTAGTCAAGCCAAGGAAAGCCCTGACTTGGGTCCGAGTTTTGGGAGCCTCCCAATCCAGGATGGTGTGGATTTTAGTCTGGAGACATTGTACCTGGTCTCCACCCACAAGGTGGTCCAAGTAGACAACTGAACTCTGCCTATCTGTCACTTACTGGCATTGAAAGTTAGGCCTGCTTGCTGCAGGGTCTATAGTACTACCCTCTGGTGGACCGGATGATACTCCCAGCTGGAACTAAATACAGCAATATCGTCCAGATATGCTGCACTAAATTTTTCAGTCCTGAAAGAACTCCATTTACCACCCTTTGGAAAGTGGCTGGGGCATTTTTTAATCCTGAAGGCATCACTTTAAATTGAAAGTGGCTTTCTGCAGTAGAAAAGGCCGATTTCTCTATTGCTCCCTAGGTGCGCCCAATTTGTCAATACCCTGATGTTAAAATAAAGGTACTCAAGAATTTGGCAGCACCCAACTGGTCTATGATCTCATCTGCTCTTAGAATGGGGTGAGCATCAGTTTTAGTGAGTGCAATTAGACCCAGTCTCTGGTTTGCCTCCCTTGGAGTGGTTTGGGGACCAGTACCATGGGATAGCCAAGGGACTGTCAGAAGGTTCTACAACCCCGAGCTCTAGCATCTTGCAGACTTCAACTTTGATGCAGATGTTGACTTGATCAGTCTGTAAATTTTGTTTGAGACACAAGCGGTCACCTGTGTCCCTGGGGAACAGGGTCAAGACTGATTTGCATATAGCTGGGTTCAAACTGGAATGGCATGGGAAGCAAACAAACTATGGATTTAGGCCCAGATCTCTGTACTGGGGTGAATGCTTGACATTAATCAGCATTCTGTCCATCAACTGTTCTTTTTGCATTTGTCACCCCGAGTGGGATGGGTATGCCCAGACGTGGGTCTCGTGCTCTCCATGCCACTGGAATCAAACTAGCCTGGCTGATGAGGAGTGATGCCCCGAAACCGGTCCCAGGATGCTTGTTGCTGGTCCAGGGAGGACCTGACCTGGCAGTTCGGGCTGAACTGTTCCTATGGGTAACCGGGTCAAGACTGATTTGCATATGGCTGGGTTCAAACTGGAATGGCACAGGGAGCAACAAAATGATGGATTTAGGCCCAGATCTCTGTACTGGGGTCAATGCTGGACATTGATCAGCCTTCTGTCCATCAACTGTCCTTTTTACCTGTGTCCACATCATGAACACACTATGTTGTCTGACCAGGCTCAAGGAAAAGAGGTCTGCAAACTAGTTTAAAACTTTCCTACAATCAGCTTCCTGTGGGGCAGTAAGAAAGTCTGACAAGACACTACCTTCTGTTGAACCATCATTTGAGCTTTTTGACCGTAGGTCAGGTCAGGGTACCCTTTCCTCCTCTTGACCTCCATCGGTGACCAAGGTCATGTCAGCCCAGTCTTGGTGTGGCTTCAAGCGATTTACATGCTGTACTCTGTGAGGACTCCTAGGGGTGCCTAAGTTGACCAGGTAGGTGACTTCCCCTTTCTTATCCAAGATGAAATAGGGCCCAGTCCACTTGTCCTGGAGGGCCCTGGGAGCCACAGACTAACTCCCACACCAATTGTCCTGGTTGGTACTCAACCAGTGGTGACTCTTGGTCATACCAGAGCTTGATAAATTCTAGTCTGGCCTCCAGATTCTAACTCTAAGAGCACGAACAACTTAGAGGTGACTCAAGAGTTCTGTGATAACCTGTGGCACCATTTTCAGTCTAAAATCCTGACCATCTATTCAGAATATGACAAATGAGGAAACACAAAACCCCGCAGGACAAGATCTCCACGAGAATACAGACATGAGGGCGAGTGAAGAGGAGTCAGTAAGCAAACTCATGCGGTCTTCTTTTTCGTAAATTTCAGAAGAATAGACTGAGAAGTATCTTCTTAGCGTAAAGTCAGGGTCTCCTCTTGAACCCTGCTCGCCTAAAACTATTCATCTAGTGACTAGCATAATGATGTGCCTTTTTGACTTGATTAAGAACAGGAGGCATCTCTACAGGAAGTGGCAGAAAGGTCTCTTTTAAAAACGCCAAATCTGGATTCTAAAGACTTGAAAAACTATTGTCCTATATCCTTGCTTCAAATTCCTGCAAAAATCTTTGAGAAACATCTGAATGGCCAGCTTATGACATTCACTGAGGACCATGAACTGTTGGATCCCTCACAACTCGCTTTTCGTAGTGGCCATATTACTCAAACTGCCCTGGCAGTTGATAGAATTAGAGAGCTGGTTGATGTGGGTCACGCTGCGACAATGATCCGGTTGGTTCCGTCCATAGCATTTGATACCATCTTCCCGGTGCTACTTGCTCCAGTCTAGCTCAGTTAGGTTTTTTAAGAAACTGTGTTGAATCTGCTTAGGTCATTCGTAACAGACTGAACACAGAGAGTAACTGGCAGTCAGCTTAGATCAAGTTCCTTTGTTCTCCAATAAGGGGTACCTCAGGAATCCTCCTTAAGCCCCACATTGTTCAATCTATAGGTTTCCCCTCTAGCGAAGCTGATCTGTCCTTTTGGTCTTCAAACCCTTTCCTATGCCGAAGTCACTCAGATTACTGTATCCATTACAGATGACGAACATGCTGGGGCTGTCAACTTCAATAACTGCATGAAGGTAATTTAAATCTGGAAGAAGGGCAATTGTCTGTAATTGGATGCACACAAAACAGAGGTTATTATCTCTAGGGGTCAGCCTTCGGTTTGCAAAAGCAATTGGTGGCCAGATGCACTGCGAACCCTGACCCTACGGCAAAAAATCTTGGCCTCATTGTGGACCAACGTCTCTCCTTTGAGCTACAGGTGAACCAAATGGTATTAACCTGCTTTAATATTAGGATACTTCAGAAGGATTTTCCTTACATCCCTTTAACAGCACGAACATCAGTGGTTCTGGCCTTGATCTCCTCAAGAATCGATTGCTGTAATGTCCTGTATTTAAACATCAATAAGTTTCCTCTCAACAGGGGGTATTCAGCAAGCTCCAAAAAGTCCCCCAATGGTGGGTAATCCAAGGGATTGACTAGCATTGGGGTGGGGAAGGAAATGTACACTAGAGAGGCCAGAGGTTACGCAGAGGCTGTATTAGTTTCCCTGGGTGTGGTGGATATTGAAGCCCTGGCTGTCTTGCATCCAAACATGGACAAGTACAGGCCAAAGATCAATGGGACTGAGGTAGAGGCTCTGAGGGATACAGGTGCCAGTGTCACTATGGTGCCAGTTAGACTGGTTTACCCAGACCAAATGATACCTGGGTTAGTCACCAGGTAACCAATGCTGATAATGAGACTAAGCTGCATCCAATGGCCTCGGTAAGCTTAGAATGGGGAGGGGTTACTAACCCAAAGGAAGTAGATGTGTCCCCTGCCATTCCAGTGGAGTGTCTGTTGTAAAATGATCTGGAAACTTCTGCTTAGGGAGAAGAGGAAATGAAGGCTCATGCAGAAATGCTGGGTCTCTGTGGGTTTGTATGGCAAACAGAGCATAGACAGCACGACCGGGAAGTAAGGAGAGTATGGAATCTGGAATAATGACCCAAACCTCCCAAAGCAAGAGAAAGGGCAATAAGACTACCCAATCAGCTTCAAAGAGGTCACATGACCATGAGAAGAGTTCTCTGGAAAGAGGAGGGGGGGGCTGGTGACTGGTGAAGGAAATGCATCGAGGGAGTCTGATCTGACATGTCAGAAGTCCTGGGTGCAGGGGCACCCTCCAGAAAGGACCTATGCCAAGGGCAAAAGACTTGCCCTAATCTTGAAGGCCTTAGGCAGCAGGCTGAAAGGCAAGAACAGGACTCCCACAGGGTCAATTAGGAAGGTGGGTTCCTGTACACTGAGGCCTCAGACCCCAAAACAGGGGCAGCCAGGAGAGTGGTCCCCCAAATGTTCACATGACACCCCCCTGGCTGGACATTTGGACAATCAAAACCTGGGACAGGTTGGTTGCCCATTTTTTTTGCCCCAGACATCTGAAAAAAGTGAAGGGGTTTTGTTGCTCGCATCTCAACTATTAGGTCAGTGTCAAGACAGGTAGACAAGCAAAGACTTCCTTAATTCCCTCCAGTGGTTAGGGACTCCCTTTGAGAGGATCCCCTTGACCCTCAAACTGCATAGTCGACCATGCTCGTAGGTACCCAGAGGCAATTTTCCTCAGGACTGTCACTGCCCCTTCAGCGTCAAAGCCCCTTCTTGGTATCTTTACCAGATTCGGGCTTCCTAAAGAGAGGTGGCTACTGATAGAGGGACTAATTTCATGTTTGCATACCTACAAGCTATGTGGAATGACTGTGGTATGACTACAAGTTCACTACCAACTATCACCCCCAGACAAATGGTTTAATTGAGCGATTCAACAAAACCATGAAAGGCATGATAATGGTCTTCCCTGAAAAACTCAGGAGATGGACTATCCTGTTACTTCGCCTCTTGTTTGCATACAGAGAGGTGCCTCAGAAGGGGGTTGGCTTCAGCCCCTTTGAACTTCTGTTTCGCCATCCTGTAAGGGGTCCCTTAAGTTTGGTGAGGGAAGGCCGACAGAAACCGCTCGATGAGCCCAATCTTGAGCGACATACAAGGAGGTTAAAGCCCTTGCCAATCGGGGTTACAGATTCACATGCACCATGATTTCAGGAGAGAGCACTGGGACCTGGTTAGCAGGCTCCAGTGCACTTTGAGTCAAAAACCATCAGCATTGGAGAAAAAAGTGTGGGGGTGCCTAAAGAAAAAGAACACGTTGCTACTACCAAGAAAATAAAAGGTCTGGTATCAGTTCTACTTAAGATATTAGAGCAAGAAAACAAATGTCTGGTATCAATTCTATGTGACATTAGGTTCTTAAGAGACAATAGCAGAATGCTTACAAAAAAGGCACTCAGTACAGCGAAGGTTGGCACAGAATTATCCTGAGACCGTTTTAACAAGTCATACATTAAAGTTCTTGCACATCATCATCCACTCTAGTGAGAAGTGCAACAATGTACAAAGTCAGCAAATTGCCATAGTCTTAGGTCATTGATGAATTCTTCTTCTTATATTATGACCCAACAGTCCTTGGAACTGAATGAAACTAACAATATTTTCCATACATACAACAGAACAATCACGATTACAGTGGTAACAGCATTTTCATTGTCCATTGCACCACAGCAAACACACGTTTCGTACTGTTGCTATGTGTATTCAAGGCAAAAGGCTTTTAGGAACAGTCAGTTGAGATAGTCTTGCTGGTAAATTAAAGACTATTTGGTCTGTCAATGTTTTTATTGTTCCTTTATGAACTGAAATGGTGAATAAGCCCCGAGACTGCCTTAATAGCCGCAAACAACATCAGTTCCAACCTCAACTTTGGCGAGACTGCAGCCCTTATGCTCCTCGACCTCAGCGGCCTTCAACACAATCTCCCACCACACCGGCATAAAAAGAAACACCCTCAAGTGGATCACCTCCTTCCTCACAGGACCCAGAAAATCTGTATACTGCCTTTCGCCTCCGAACCCAAGACCATCATCTGCAGAGTCCAAGGATCCTCCCCCAGCCCTACCCTTTTCAACACCTACATGACTCCACTGGCCGACATTGCGCACACCTGCGGACTCATCATCTCATATGTCGACAACACCAAACTAATTCCGTCTCTCACTGAAGACACCACGACAACCAGAGTCAGCTTCCAGAATGCCATGACCAACATCGCTGAGCTGGATGAGATCCAACTGCCTGAAGATGAACATAGACAAGACGGAAGCGCTCATCTTTGGGAAGAACACCTCTCCATGGGATGACACATGATGGGCCCAGTGTCCACATCGTCTGCATCATCCTGGACAGCGAATCTCTGTGAAGCACCAGGTCAACACAGTAGCCTACTCCTGCTTCCACACCCTCTGCATGCTTTGCAAGATTTTCAGCTGGATCCCAGTCAACACCAGGAAAACAGTAACTCAAGCTCAGTCAGCTGAGTGGACTACAGAAACGCTCCATACGCCAGAACCTCCTCCCATCTCCTCAAACGACTACAGACTATAGAGAACACTGCAGCCAGATTCATCCTCGAACTCCCCAAATGGAGAAGCAGCACCCCCCACTGTAGAAACCTCCACTGGCTCGCCATCCAGAAGAAATGCCAGTTCAAGCTGCTGACCCACGCCTATAGGGCCCTCCACAACGCCAGACCCTCCTACATCAACCATCATCTGACTTTTTACCAGCCAACCAAACCACTCCAATCTGCCGCCCGGGCACACGTCCCCCGCATCCGGCGGAGACGCAGCGGAGGTCACTCCTTCGCTTACCTCACCACCAAGTCCTGGAACGACCTCACGCTCCACCACTGAACCGCCCCTTCACTCGCCAACTTCAGCAAGGGACTCAAGACCTGACTCTTCAACTAAGGCTCCCCACTTGTTAGTGCCTGGATATTCCCCCCCCCCCATCCCCTCTCCCCGAGGTGATAAGCCATGCTTTGCAATACTGATTAATTGATAATGTATATTGAAATGTGGGAAAATTATTGGTTCATAAGAACCTTATTTCTTTAAAAAAACAAGGGGAATGAGGGAACACTAGTAATTATTACAACAGACACATACATTCTGGTTTAGGTATCTGTGAGCATGGCTGGCTCAGATCAATCTGGCATCTTGGAACAAAAAACTGCTGGCTTACCCTCCGATAACAGGTGTTACATCTTCGCTGGACTGGTAGTAAAAGCAAAAGTAAGACCGAAGGCACATTAAGAAGGGATGTGACACCTAGCGATTAGAGCTGCCGTCTTTGGATCCTGGGCACCTAGAACGGAACCCCGGTCTTGGTGCTTGACACAACATCATGTGATTCTGAACAAATCACTTAATCTCCCTGTGCCTAAAAATGTTTTGTGTAATTCCAGACTTGATGTGGATGATCTAAGATGGTCTTAAAAAACTCTGCAAAAAACATACAGGATTCGTTGCTTCCTAGCGAGGTATGTGCCCCATCAGTACCAATACATACATACATTCATTAACTGTGAAACTTAGGCTTACAAAAGATCTAAAGGTGTACCAAGATGCAGACCAAGAATGCAAACACACTGCACAGGCATATACTTTGCAGGAGGTGGTTAACGGATAGCTGGAAAAGCCAATAGAGCAATTATGTTCATCTGCAACATTCTAGACATGTAAAGTGAATTGTACCATCATCGATAGTGAATACCACTGTGTGTATCACAATAGCCACCATCTAATCATATGTAACATAAGACAAAGGTGAGGGATATATGTAATGTAATGTTAAAACCTGTTTAGCTGCAGTGTTTAATTGGCTGACACGTGCTCAGCTGGAATGCAATGAAGATAAAAACGGAAATTTTATTCTTTGGAGAATTTCCTCCCCAGGTTTGGCACACCTTCTGGCCTGATGAATCTCCCAGGCCCTCTCCTTCTGGACTCCCTGTAAAAAACCTCGGGATCTGGTTTGATGAAAAGCTGAATTTCTGTAATCAGATTAATAAATTGACTGGTACTTGCTTCGGCATTTTGAAACTTCTCAGGAAACTTCTGCCCCTTCTGCCCTTAACAGCTAAGGAAACGGTTGTTCGAGCTCTTGTTACATCTCGCATTGATTATGCAAATGCACTATACGTGGGCCTTCCCGCCCATCTTATTGATAAACTTCAGGTGGTCCAAAATGCTGCCGCTCGTCTGCTTCTTGACCTCCCCAAACGCACCAGCATCAGGCTACACCTGGGCAACCTGCACTGGTTACCGGTGAAGGCAAGGATCACGTATAAAGCCCTGGTAACTATTCATGCCGCACTCTACGAATACGGCCCCCCCTCTACCTCAGGAAGCGCTTTCAGTTCTACTCCCCCAGCAGACATTTGAGTTCCTCTAACTGGCTTCTGTCCCCAGATTCCGCTTGAACAGAAAGGGCGGTAGCTCTTTGGCCTACTTGGCGGCCATGGCTTGGAACTCGCTCCCTCTTGATCTGCGTAGAGTGCAGGATTCTACCCAATTTAGGAAGAAACTAAAAACCTTCCTTTTTTAATGATCTGGTTTTTGTGTTATTGGCTCTCATTTTTTTTCTCTCTTTCCCTCTGCTGTCTCTTGGTCTCGCGCCGGGACACTCGAGTAGCTGTGCGCGTTACAAAACCATAAACATACAGAGGCTAAGGGATGTTTGCAAGCTGCTACTCTGTCATGCTTCATAAAAATGTTATTGAAGCATCTCTTCCCATCAATGAACAATGTTGATCTGGACCACACTGCATCAACACCAAAGGGTTAACCTGTACTATAACAAACCGAGGGAACCTCCACCATTACTACAGACTACACAATCAGAAACCCAACACTGCACACAGACGTGCAGGTACACCTCCAGTGGCTACTAGTCCCACAAATGCAGCTGCTTTAAAGCCTACAACCATCAAGGTTCCCCTAGGAGTGCTGCATGAATTATAATCAGTGCACTGTACCTCATCTGGACTGTGGTGCCAGTAAATCAGGGGTGGGGAATTCCTATCTCCCGACGCCCGAGACATATAGATTTCTTACAAGGGCAAGAGGTTTTAATTTCTAACTTGTCCAAAGGACAAGTAGACAGTTACGGTAATCCGATACACAGCTGTTCAACCCTTTTGGTCACAGCCAGTTAATAAGGAGCTCTGAGCAGTTTATTGGCAGTGAAAGGGTCAATGCAAAAGCTGGGGCCTACACTTTAATTTCCCCAGAGCAGAACAACAACATGATGGAGCTGAGCTCAAAGTTGCAGCTCCATATAAAACATCCACAGCACTGTCAGATAAGAGTCTTTTGCTTTCTCCCCGAGGCTTTGTGTGGCTTCCAGGCCCTCCTCTGGTCCTTTCATTTTCTTCGAGCACGAGACACAGCTCCAGCACACTCACATCACTGGAATGTAAGAGGCTGGCTCTTGGCTCCTGCTCTGACTTTAACCTTGTGACCCCCCTGCCTTTTATTCTGTGCTTCACCCTTGAGCCTCAAATCGGCTCCCAAGATCCCTCCTCACCCTCGCCTCCGGGGGCCTACAGTAAAGCCCATGCTTTCCCTTCTCATGCAGCCCCTGCACAACCCTCCTTTGCACTTTGCTTTGCCTGTACACCTTATGTTTCACCCGGTGCCTGTACTTTGCTAACCCCATCCCACCCCCTCTGCTGCCCCTTTGACTGCCCTGACCCTATCCCCTTGGCCTCTCATATCTTACCTCATCCAGGGCTTACATTAAAGTTAATTAGTTTCCCCATGGGGAATTCATGCAATCCTCAAGCGCACCCTCATTTCTCTCCTTGCACTGGGCCTCTCGGTTCATAATTGATATGAAAGGGTGGATGGATATATACATGGATGAATGAGTGAAAGGATGGAAGAGTGAAAGAATGGATGGATGAGTGCAAGGGTAAATGAATTGATGGATGGGGTGAAAGTGGATGGATGGATGTAAGGATGGATGAGTGAAAGAATGGATGGATGAGTGAGTGAAAGGGTGAATAAATGGATGGGGTGAAAGTGGATGGATGAGTGAAAGGATGGATGGTTGAATAAAAGGGTGGATTGATGGATGAGAGTGGATGAATGGCTGATGGAGTGGGTGGATGGCTGGGTGGAAGGATGGATAGATTGATGGGTGGAAGGATGGATAGATTGATGGGTGGAAGGATGGATAGATTGATGGGTGGAAGGATGGATAGATTGATGGGTGGATAGTTGAGTGAAACGGTGGATGGAGGGATGAGTGAAAGGGTGGATGGATATGAGTGAAAGGGTGGATGGAGGGGTGAAAGTGGATGGATGGATGAGCGGATGGATGGATGGAGGGATGAGTGAAAGGGTGGATGGATATGAGTGGAAAGGAGGATGGAGGGGTGAAAGATGGAAGAGCAAAAGGATGGAGGGATGAGTGAAAGAGTGAATGGATATGAGTGAAAGGGTGGATGGAGGGGGTGAAAGTGGATGGATGGATGAGCGGATGGATGGATGGATGAGCGGATGGATGGATGAGTGGAAGGCAGGAAGGAGGGATGGATGAGTTTGAATGATAGATTTGGAGCTGGAAGGATAGGTTTGGCCCCAAGGGCGTCGTGAACCACTCGCTTTAGCAGCTACAGTGGGGGTGGAGCTCTTGATGAGCCTCTTCTGTCTGCAGCTAAGCAGACAAAGGCCCATAATTAACGTGTATGGGTGAGTGAGTGAAAGGATGGATGTGTGGGTGAAAGGGTGGCTAGATGAGTGAGTATATGAGTGTAAGTGTGGCTTGCTAGATGGATGAATGAGTGACAGGGATGGTGGATGGACGATGGATGTGTTGAAGGAAAGGGTGAAAAGATAGATGGGTTGCAGGGTGGATGGATCAGTAAGCGGAAGGATGGAAGAGTGAAAGGGTAAATTGATGGATGAGCGGAAGAATGGGTGAGCGAAAGGATGGACAGATGGCCGGGATGGATGGATGTTTGGGGATGGATGGGTAGATTTGGATATGGATGGGCGGATGGATGGACAAACAGAATGGTGAAAGGCTGATGAAAGAATGAATGGAAGCCAATGTAAAGGTGAAATGCTAGATATCAGTGGGTGAATGAAAATATGAATGGGTAGATCTGCAGAAAAGAGGCAAAATAAGGAAATCACTAGTATTCAAATCCTTCTATACTATGAGCCTGATATAACCAGAGAGGCTATTATTCGAGCTCTTCTATAATGAGTGCTGCCATTATTTGACGGTGCACTACATGATGGCACCAAAGGGACAAGTAGATTTATGAAGCTACCTGTCCCATGGACAAGTAGATATTTTATTAAATTCCACACCCCTGCAGTTCTTCAAACCCTTCCTATTAAAAGACTTGAACAACCCTGATAGTTTATATATAATTTATCTGTTCACTACAGTATTACTCTCAAAGCTGACCAGTATTATTGGTTTCCAAATGTTTTATGTACAGCAATAACATGCCCCTCAACCAGGGCATAATAAGAAAACAGAAAGGGCACAATCTGGTAACAGTGAGACCTGGTAAAAGCAGAGGATGAGATGGGCTTTTTCCCTCGCTGCTTAGCTTACAAAAGACAATTGGGACACAATTCTCTGCAGTCTGCAAGGGAAAGAAAAGAGCAGAACAAATTGTCAAAGCCAATAGGTCTGGCCTTTATGTGGTAAAGCATGAATAGACAGGACTGAAATAATATATGCATGAGTTAGCACATTAGAACCAGAACCACAGTGAGCCGCAGCACAAGCCTGCAGTACCACAGGCTGATATTAGGTGTCCTTCTAAAGCATGAGCAGCATAACCTTGCAGTATCACAGGCATTTGATAGGATACCCGAGACTCAAAGAGAAACTTCAAATTATCATAAGGAATGGCACTGTTAAGTAACTGCAATACAATGTCAAAAATGTAAGAAGGAAAAGCAGATACCACCTGGTACAAATCACCAGCAACACTGAAGAAGAAACTCATTGGCACACTAAACATTGTCACAGAATAAGGATCACAATCACACGTACAATTAGCAACATTGAATGAGGACCACAGTGGCACAAATGAGCGACACTGATGAAGAACCATAATAGCATATACAACCAGCAACACAGAAGGACACAAATCATATCTTCGTGAGGAGAGGCAGGAAGGCTCACAATGAAAAGAAACCAGCAGATCTAACCTTAGGAATGAAGCGAAAGTAAAGTAGTGAAACCGCTCACCCAGAAAAGTATATAAATGCTGCACAATATTTGTCAAGTCACTTTTAGAGAAAATTATTTATATTTAGATTTTTGTTAAATAAAAAAATTTACTTTACAAATAATAGGACTCATTCAGCCTCACAAATCGACTCAACCACTCCCTATGTCAAGTCAGATTTTATCAGGGCCAGTTCTGGCAGCTGACAAAGAACAGGTGTTCTGTTCACTTGGAAAGTGAATGATCAATAAAGATGCCTTTACATCTTGTTTTTATTTTCTCACCTTTGCTCTAGTTCAGAGACAGAGGTCAAATGTCAGCTTATGTCTTCTTACAATTTGCTGCTTATTTTATCCTGTTGGTTGGTATTTACTTTTCTTTCTCTAGTTAGAGAATTTTGTAAAATGAACTGTCTGACAATCCTGCTGTACAGAGTGTGAAATGAAAGGCTGTAAGATGTCAGGCTTTTTTCTAACACAAACTTTAAACAGCTTGTAAATGAACTGTATAAGCATTTCAAAATATATTTCAGTAGCTATAAAAACATTTTTGTAAAGCTGTAATGAAAAAAAGCTTTTAATAGGATGAAAACAAATCAGAACAATTTGCGTGGTGATGATGCAAGTTATAAATATTTTACTGAAATCGAATTTCCACAGATTACTGTATAGACCCTCTACGACAACTTCAGCGAACAGACGCCGGACACCACCCCCTTCACCACCGCAGACAAGCCAATCGTCACGACCTGGAATCCCGCCACCACCGAACACATCACCGCGACCATGAAGAAAACCCACTCAGGGACCGCAACGGACCCCTGCCCACCGCACATATTCCACAGGGCCGCCGCCATCGCACCCGAACTAGGACGTACCATCAATGCCTCCTTCAGTTCCGGCATCTTCCCAGATGACTGGAAGCAGGTGGAGGTTAAACCCCTTCTCAAGAAGCCAACAGCCGACCCAACTGACCTGAAAAACTACCAGCCCATCTCTCTCCTCCCCTTCGCGGCCAAAGTCACTGAGAGACTCGTAAACGCCCAGCTGACCACCTTCATTAAAGAGAACTCCATCCTTGACGCCTCACAATCTGGATTCCGCAACAACCACAGCACCGAGACTGCCCTCCTCGCCGCCACGGACGACATCCGCTTACTACTCGACCAGGGACACACAGCGGCCCTCATCCTCTTAGACCTCTCCGCAGCCTTGGACACAGTCTCTCATCGCACGCTCACAGCCAGACTCCACAACGCAGGGATACAAGGAGCCGCCCTCAACTGGATCCAGTCCTTCCTCTCCGGCAAAACCCAGAGGATCAGACTCCCTCCCTTCCTCTCCGAACCCACTGACATCAACTGCGGAGTACCCCAAGGATCATCTCTCAGCCCAAAGTTCAACATCTACCTGGCCCCGCTCGCCGCCATCGTCAAACAGCATGGGCTCAACATAGTATCCTACGCCGACACCCAGCTCATCCTCTCGCTCACAAAGAAACCCGAAGACACCAGACTCTGCTTCCACAAAGGAATGAAGGACGTCGCAGCTTGGATGAAATACAGCTGCTTGAAGCTCAACTCAGAGAAAACCGAGGTCCTCATCCTCGGCCCCTGCACCTCCGCCTGGGACAACACCTGGTGGCCCTCCGCCCTCGGGAAGCCACCCACCCCTACAGACCACGCACGAAACCTCAGCATCATCCTCGACTCCTCCCTCTCCATGAACCTCCAGATCAACGCCGACGCCTCCACCAGCTTCAACTGCCTGCGCATCCTCCGCAAGACCTTCAAATGGACCCCCCCGATTGCAGAAGGACCGTCACCCACGAGCTCATAACCAGCAGACTAGACTACAGCAACGCTCTATACGCCGGAATTAACAGAACCCTTCTACACAAACTCCAAACCATCCAGAACGCCGCAGCCAGACGACTCGTCCTCGGAAAACCACGCCACGAACACATGACCCAACACCTACGAGACCTCCACTGGCTCCCCGTCGAGAAGAGGGTCACCCACAAACTTCTCAGCAACACCTACAAATAGCTCAACATGGGACCCAAATACCTCAACGACAGTCTCCTTCCACGTACCCAAGAGGAAACTCCGCTCGGCAGACCTCGCCCTGGCAGTGGTCCCGCGCCTCCGCAGGAACAGAGAAGGCGGGAGAGCCTTCTCCTACATCGCAGCAAAGACCTGGAACGAGCTCCCTGTGAACATCAGATGCTCCCCAACCCTGCACACGTTCAGGAAGGACTTCAAGACCTGGCTCTTCGACTGATCCGGAGATCCCCCCCCCCCCAGCGCCTTGAGACCCTCACGGGTGAGTAGCGCGCTTTATAAACCCCCTGATTGATTGATATAGTTTTATCAGTAAAACTTGCATGTTAGTAGGAAGGTTAGAGGCCATTTTGTTATATTCCATATAGGTACCCTATACAGGCGCAGGTAACATTTCAACCTTTCACCTATATTCTTCCCTACATTAAATACATAACGGTTCTTAGGCACCGACCTTTTACCTAGACACGATACTGCATTCAGAACCCGGGTTTTTCCCTGGTTCGATTCTCATTCATTATGCATGAGGCTTCTTGGAAGCACAGCAGGACTAACAGTAGGATTACCATCTCCTGTATAATATCTCTGTATAGAGTTCAGGCCCACGTCATCCTTTAGGTCGACACTAACACAGCAAGGTAGGACCCCTGGGGAGACCTATGGGTATGTATACAGCACATCTTGCGTAGGAAGATAGAGGAGACTGTTACTTCCCGGCTGACACACTGACCAGAGACGCTGAGGTTCCTGCATGCAGACGCTCCAGCTCGCAGTGGTCTAACATCCCTCACGGGGTGTCCAACTCGAGACCAGGACGGGGACCCACATTCTCTAAACTCTCAGGTAATGGGGTGGACTAGATCCTAGAGGGATTCTTGGCATAACACCTACACAGATGCTAGGTACATTAAATTAGGGAGGCATCGTAGGAGTACGCACTTTTTATCATGTGTTTTATGTACATGTATGTATTCATGATTTATGCAAGATGGTAGAACTATACCATTCCTTTACTTTCGTAGTATTGCTAATCATATATCTCTGTCTAATGGTTGTTGCAGCTCATATATTCTACACTAGAATAACAACTGTTCAATAAATACTTATTGAAACGCCCAGCCTGTTTATTCTGTGTATCTCTCTGAGACAAACTAAGTGAGCACGAGTGACTGAGCGAAAGGTAGTATATTGTTTCCACGATTCTGAGGGATCAGGGTTGTCATGTTCTGAGGTTGCTAGATTCTTAAAATACATGGAGCAAATGTTTAGTCTATTAAATCAAAGAAATTTATTTTTATACAGCAGAAATGCTGAATTTGCATATTTGATGGTCCTCTCACATGTGATAATGAAGGATAAAGGCTGCTCTGTAAAAATAAAATATTTGCCTAGAATCACACAACTTCAGACCAGTTTACGGGTCAAGTACATTACAGTTTGTAAGAAACTGGCTCTACATATACTACACCAAAATGAGGCATAGTGTGTATAGAGTACAAGCGACCCCAGAGGTAGGCAGAGGTTAAAGTTAGATAGAACCTTACTCTCTATTTGTGGTAGAGTGGTCGAGCAGTCAGGCAGTATCAGAGGACAGTGTTAAGCATTTGATGTACACCCTCAGTCAGCAAATGAATTCACACCCTCAAGAACTGAACTCTAGGCCAATTGTTTTTGTATACAAATATACTGTTTTATTTTAGAACCAAGCAAGCCTGGCACAGGTAAGCATAAAATACTTTGCAGTAATAAGTGGCTGAATATAGAACAGTTTGAAAATGCAATAGAAATTGTACTTTGTTTGATTTACAGGGAATGCAGTAGGTTTCAACACTTAGCAAATACAGTACATTGGAATGAATAGGCTTTTTCAGTAAATTGCAGGTAAGTTACTTTTCTAACTCAGTGCTGGATACCTAGATTCAGCACTGGGACATTTCCTGCAAACAGGTAAGTAAACACGTTTTGGTTATTTGTGCGATTTTTAAAGAATATTTTTAGATTTCAAAGCTCCACACTTTTTGGAGAAAAAGTGTCAATGTTATCCTATGGAGGAAAAACAGGTTATCGGTTTGTAGGTAAGTAATCGACTGTGGGAGTTAAGGTTCTGGGGTTAGACTCAGGGGTCCCCCAGGGTCAGTGATGCACCCTCAGCGGCACTAGGGCGGCCGGGTGCAGAGTGTTGAGGCCCAATGTTATCCTATGGAGGATAGGGGTTCTCCGGTTGGTGGCTGCTGGCAAGCAGGCCACTGGGTTGTGGGAGCAAAGCTCCTAGGGTTTAGGTCAGGGCAAATAGGGAACCAAATTAGCACCGAGGGTGCACCCTCAGCGGCACTAGGGCGGCCGGGTGCAGGGTGCTGTTTTGAGGTCGGGTGCCCTGTTGTTTTCAATGGAGCGCCTCCGGTTAGAAGAAACACTGCAGGCTCGGGATGAGGATCTTCTGGGTGCGACCACCACTTCGAGGGGTAAGTTGGGATGTCTTGGGTTGGTTAGGCACCGTTGGTTTGGGCACACAAGGCCATGGGGCGTCGGGTGCAGGGGTGCCTTGGGACGTCGGAAAGTCTTACCCGCTCTGGTCGAGGTAGAGGGGATCCACTGGATTGAGGCTGCAGGCGTCGACTGGAGGCTTGAGGCAGGTCAGGAGTCGCCGGATCTCGGGTCAGGATCGCCGGGGTGACCTCCTCGTGGTCTTTTTCCACTCTAGCTCAGGCCGGGTTCGGCGGGTGTAGAGTGGGCTGGATTTGCGGTATCCGGCCGGAGCCAGAAGCTGCAGTTTGAACAAGTCCGGTGTTCACGGGAGAAGCAAGCTTGGAAGTGAAGGCAGGCAGGTCCTCTGGGGTTTTTGAGGTTGCTGGCTGCAGGACACACCGGGATTTCGCAGGAGCAGGTTCGAGGGGAGACAGGCCTGTAGGGCTGGGCCAAGTCAGTGGGCGTCGTCCTCTTGTTAGCTCTGCACGGCTCTTCGTCCTTCTTTTCTTCTTGTTTCTTGTCTGGATCTGAGGAAGCAAGGTTCAGGGTGCCCCCTAAATACTAGATTTAGGGGCGTTACAGGTAGGTAAAGGACCGGGACCAATGGGTCCCTTCCCTGCGGTGGGTACACCCCCTATCGTGCAACCCTCCAGTGGGAGGGGGGCAGGAGCCTGTCCCTGGTTGGCTAGGTCCCCCCAGCCTCAAGATGGCGGGGACTCAGAGTTGTGCTTCACCTCGCCTCCCCCACCTGAGGGGTGGAGTTGGCAGAGGTGGGCACACCTCTTTCCCTCACTTGTTTTTCCCGCCGGTTCTCCCGCCCAAAGTGGGGGGCAGAACCAGTGGGGACCAGTTGCTGAAAGCAGCAATGGGTCTGGGGAGGCTCACAAAGGCGGCAATATCCCTGCCATTTGGGCCCCTGATAGTCAAGTCTCAAGATGTCGTGAGTTGGAAGTGGGTGCATATGAACTTGGCAACCCATGGCAATATTCACCCATACAATCAAACCTCCTGAGGGGCGCCCTCTCCCCACAGTGGTAGCTGGAATGCAAAACCTGTTTTATGTAAGGGCGCAAGACTCCATGTCTCTTGGAAAATACAGATGTCAAATCCCTCAATTAATTCATTAAAATGAGGGAGTATAAGTTTGTTTTGCAAACCTGCAACATTCCACGATAAAATCCTACGTTTGTTAGACGAGGGAATCATGGCTAAACTATCATTTGCCAGATCAAGCAAATTTGGTTGTATTTGCGGGCCAGACACTTCAGGGTGAACTAAAGGTTTGTCTAACCCCATCTCACATGTCTTCTGGCTGAACTCAGTATACGGACTTAGTCCCATATTCCCTTCAATTTCCAGTACGTTGTTATGTGCATCGGGAATTAATAAGGGGTTTTGTATATTATCTAATGTTTCAGATTTTAATAAAGAAAGTTGTATGTCATACACAGAGCTACAAGTGTTGGTAGTTTGGGCTATATTAGGGGGATGGATGGTTTCTAGTCAGTCAACTGCTTCTAAGCACGACCCTTGTTCCAAAGTGCCATTTGTACCACCCCTGATGTGCGAGCGGATACTCCTAAATTGTATAGATGAGCCAGATGGGGGACAAGATCTAAATTCCAAGGCAAGAAGGTTCTCTGCTAGGTCAATAGAACATAATGTAAGTTCTATAAAATCATGTGTTTGAGCTGGGGATGAACATCTACGGGTACAAATAATATCCTCCCGTATCAAAGAGCGACAGCCCCTTACTTGTCGAATCCAGTGTATCACTTTATTTTTTAGGGAGTCTGAGCTCTCGTGAACACCATTTAGACTAAGTTTAGGGACATTAGTCATATGAATAGTTTGGCCCGATAGATATGGGGTAATAGATGAATAGTCGTTTGTGCACTATATAGTTTTATCAGTGAAACTAAATGTTAGTGGGAAAGTTTTGTGACTATTTCAATGGAAAATGTGCTATCTGTAAATGACAGTGCACTACATCATACTTTAATGATATATGCAATACATGAACTGGGAAATATTCCTACTCCTACCAAGATGACAATGCCATTAGTGAACTAAAGGCAAGCCAGGGTTCATGTGTACCCTATTTGTAGGCTCGATTCTTATTATACATACATGGAGCAAACGTTTAGCCTAGTAAATAAAAAGAGTTTTTTTGTACAGAAGAAATAGTGAACTTGTATATTTGAAGGTGCTCTCATGTGATAATGAAGAAAAAGGCCGCTCCATAAGACAAAATATTCTCCTAGGATCAAACAATTTGAGATCAGTTCATGGGCCAAGTACATTACAGTTAGGTCAAATAGATTATTCAAGTTACTAGAACTTCAGGTCTAGTAACATTTTTATGACTTTGAGCCCTGCATTTGCTCATAATATAGAACGTATCGTTTTTAGAGAGGGAAGTCTTTTCAAGATGGCTTCTGAATTCACTAAACAGTCCATACCACTTGCTGAAAATAACATTTTGTGCACTGTAATGGAAGCACGTCCTATGACACAGAATGATACACCAACCGGCCATGAGCAATGAAGTGAGAACGGTTTACTCCTCAGAAGCTCACTGTATGTACGTTTTTTAGAAGAATAGTGACAAAAGCTCCGGGAGACGTCTGTGCTGTTAAATCAAAAAAAGTATGCATCACTCTAGAAGATCTACCAGAAACAGCAAACAAGCATCACAATACATCTATGAATGTAATAAAAAAAAAAAAAAGACAGCAAAAAAAATATATGGGGCTATTCACAAAGATAATTTGTGAATAAGTTACACATTAAGTGTACTCTTACAAGTAAATTTAAAACTTTTGGCTATTTATGAGTTTAAAGTTACTCAAAGTATAGACTTGCATGTCCGCACTCCTTGAAACGGGGTTAGAGACAAATTCATGAATGCAAGGTGCCACTGCCAAAAAGGAAAAGCAATAAGAACAGCACTGCACAAGGCCAACCACTGATAGTGCAACACCCTCCCATAGAAAATAACTGAGGCTAGAACTCAAAATATAACCCTATAGCAAATATTGTTCATTTCAATTAATTTATTTTTGATATATATATATATATATACACACACACACACACACACACACACACACTATAAACAATCAATATTAATGTTTAGAAATATAAGCATTAAAAATACTTATGATAAAATATTTTAACTACCTTTACTTAAAAATAAATGTACCTTTAATTAAAAATAACTTATTTTAAATGTATTCTATAAATAAGTATGAAATTCTAATACACAAATAAACGTTTTACTTTAAGTGGGATTTTTTTTTTTTTTAAATAAATCTTAAAGAATTGTTAATTTAAAACAAAATAGATATTTAACTCAAATTAAGTTAATAGTGTTATAGTTTTTTGCTTTACAATTACAAATGAATATATATTAATTTACATAATCATTTATTTAAAAAAAATAGTATTTTCTTTTTTTTACAAATTTCATGAAGTTTTTTTTCTTTTCCCTGAATATTACCATAGAGAGCTGTCCGCCCAGATCCCCCACCTAATATATATATAAAAACATATACATATACACAATTCAAAACCAGGCTGCTAGGCTGATAGAACCCCCTCTTGGAAGCTGAACTATCACGCAGGTGACTACGGACCTACATTGGCTGCCGGTGGCACAGAGATGCAGATTTAAGGCAGGCTGCACGGTGTTCAAGGCGCTGCTCTTGAGATGCCCGGGCTTTGTGAAAGCTCGCATTGTAGGATACTGTCAAACGAGAGTACTGCGATCAAGTCACCTTCACTATTTGGTCACTCCCACCTTCAAGAAACTCCGGATTGGAGGTCGTAGGTTTTCCATCGCAGCCCCTCGTCTCTGGAATACACTTCCATTGGAAATGAGGCAGGCAACTGTCTACACCAAATTTAGGCAACTTCTAAAGACGTGGTTGTTTACACAGGCTTATAAATAGTAGGGATCCCTGACTTTTCATTAACTAGCGCCAAGAGACCTAACCGGTGATCGTGAGCTCTATAAATAACCAATAACATATGTATACACACACACATTTTATTCTATATTAAAAACTATCAAACGTCATATATAGAATTCAAAGTAAATGAATAATATTTTAATAAAAATTAATGTAACATTAAAGTTCAAAAAAGTTTATTGCAACATTTCAAAAAAGTTTATTGCAACAATTCAAAATACATGAATAACTATTTTAGAAACTTATTTTAACATTAAATTAAATGGATTTATATTTTTAACTAGTTTAAATTATTTCACTTAACATTATTTCTTATGGGGTATTATTTTAAATCCATACCTAAAAGGCGAGGTAGAGACTTACAAATGATATCAGTGGATAGCCTTCTAAAACTATGGACATGAAGAGACCTCTGGAACACCATAACTACCCCCAGGTGCTGATACCATACAATGTCTACTCACTACCCACCTGAAGGTGTAGTATTCTACCACCTTCTTGTTTAGATCTCAACCTCTTTGCTGTGGACATTCTACAACCATGTGTTACCAGTGTCGCTACAAACAGGCACTCTCCCACCACGTGTTACCAGTGTCACTACAAACAGGTACTCTCCCACCACGCATTACCAGTGTCACTACAAACGGGCACTCTCCCACCACATGTTACCAGTGTCACTACAAACATGCACTCTCCCACCACGTGTTACCAATGTCACTACAAACAGCCACACTAGGCTGAATACCAGGTGACATTACACATATTGTCCATACGGCTTCACTGGCAGCAGCAAGTCCACAGAGGTACAATTGCAGCATCCCCCCAACCCTCATGAATGGCACCCTAAGCTACCCATATAGGTGTCAACGTCTCAGCGCCGGGAGGCTTCTTGGGGCAGCTGTGAGCTAAATAAGACACCTAGAATAGAACACAATAGGTCACTCTATGAACACGTTCTCAGACATGTAGACTCTGCAGTGTTGCCACATGAGGTCCCAGACAGAACTAAGGCATGCAGTACTGCTATGAATGTACTCTACAACAAGCATTTACAATGCAATAGGTCTCGCAGTGACATTGTTTTGAGTAAATGGCCTTGTAAATGACATTGTTTTTTATATTTTTTATGTTTTGTAAAAATTTATTAAAATGATTGTAATGTAAAATGCAAATACTGTTAAAATTTGTAAATGGAAAAGTTATTAATTGCATTTATACGAGTGCGAGCTATTGGCTTTGTAAATGTTAATGGCTTGTGTCAATGTGAGTTTTGTTAAGCAAAATAAATATAATGTATTTGTAATGCTAATAGGATAAAGTTACTGCCAGTGCTCAGCACCGGTGAGACCCGGCCCACTTAAAGCCCTGCCCCCACGCATACAACTCCCCCACTGCATTGTCGTTTCCTATGCTGCTCCCAGATTGACAGCTGTGTACCTCCGTCACACAATTAACACTAGCACATATACGAGCATCGCTCTGCAGAGAGGCCAAGGATTGAATGGGCATGT
Source organism: Calotriton arnoldi (assembly GCA_963921515.1). Lineage (NCBI taxonomy): Eukaryota > Metazoa > Chordata > Amphibia > Caudata > Salamandridae > Calotriton > Calotriton arnoldi. The sequence goes on from CAWUFW010005941.1 coordinate 1,033,509, forward strand.
AGTCGTCACACCTTATGGCCCACTGTGAGAAACCATGGTGCCTCGAGCCTCAGCTTCAGATATTTCAATCGTGCCCGGTCGTGAATACTTGCCCACAGACTGAATTTGTCAAGACACCTGGAGGCGAACCCCTACCATCACAAGTTAATCACACTTTAACATGACTAGGTTACAAGCCCAGCTTACGCAGAGAACTGCGAGATCAATCAGGAAAGGTGCACATAGAGACAGGGACACACGCAGACCTCCCCTTCACATAGAGAGGGGCACACGCAGACCTTGACTTCAGACAGACGTGTACTCAGAGGCGCGAACAGACTGCTAACTCCCGAGCACACCGAGACTCCAGTACAGACATACATACACCTGGGGCCCGGGTGACCCAGAGACTGCACTAAGCACTTTACCCGACTGCTAGAAGAATACACTATATGATGTCTGTCATATGCGTACAGGTCATCTAGTGAGATTCATTGGTCATCCCTACACACCATTTTAGAACAAGATGGCTGCCACACAAATAGGTTTAGCTCTTCTCAGCCAATCAATGGCCAGGAAATAAAGAAAAGCAGTCTATACTCCAGGTGGACTCAGCTATGCATTTTTTGAGAATGCGTGTTATAGAACTTGGATTCTCAAAGTATGGCCCGGGGTTCACTTTTAGCCCTACTGACGTTAATATGCGGCCCCACTTTCAACAGCAGCACTGGGCTGCTGTTTACTTGACAGAGCGCTAAAATTAAAAACTAGATGCGTTAGGAGCGGACAACTTCAAGATTGGTTCAGTGCCTGTAAATCATGTTGCCATGGTGACCAAGCATAATAACTGGGCCAACCAAACGGATTCCACCCAGAATGTATGCCAGTGGGGGCCATTTTACTTCTCAGTGTTCGTCCCTGAAAGATGTGTCAACTTTTTTCTGTTCTGTATGGCGCAAACTTGGCCAAGGGCACTGTAGCGCTTTAAGTGAGATTACATTATGCAAGGTTAAATTCATTTCTTGTGTGTTAGGCCGGGGGAGATTGATATGAGCAGAATCACAGAATGGTGATGAGCCGACGCCGGGACCGGTTCACTAGTTCCAAAGGTAGCACTTCTGGCCGTTAAACCACAGCTCCTCTCCATTACCAAATGGATACTGCAATCCTGCTTCTCTTCTGCCACGACCCCAGCCTCTGACCGCTTGGCACCTTCTTCCTGGCATTAAAGGCCAGAGCTGCCAGCTATGATGGGGCTGGAAACCGTGTTCGAGTTTCGGCGTCTGCAGAACATCCTGTGATCTTGGGCAATTCAGTAAAGCAAACCGGGTTCGAGTTTCGGCGTCTGCACAACATCCTGTGATCTTGGGCAAATCACTAGAGCAAACCGGGTTCGAGTTTCGGCGTCTGCACAACATCCTGTGATTTTGGGCAAATCACTAAAGCAAACCGGGTTCGAGTGTCGGCGTCTGCACAACATCCTGTGATCTTGGGCAAATCACTAAAGCAACATGTTCCTTTAAAAACAAAGGTGTCCTCGACTGATAAAGCAGGCCTTTAACAGCACAATAAAGAGCGGTTCACTAGTTCCAAAGGTAGCACTTCTGGCCGTTAAACCACAGCTCCTCTCCATTACCAAATGGATACTGCAATCCTGCTTCTCTTCTGCCACGACCCCAGCCTGTGACCGCTTGGCACCTTCTTCCTGGCGTTAAGGCCAGAGCTGCCAGCTATGATGGGGCTGGAAACCGTGTTCGAGTTTCGGCGTCTGCACAACATCCTGTGATCTTGGGCAAATCACTAAAGCAAACCGGGTTCGAGTTTCGGCGTCTGCATAACATCCTGTGATCTTGGCCAAATCACTAAAGCAAACCGGGTTCGAGTTTCGGCGTCTGCATAACATCCTGTGATCTTGGGCAAATCACTAAAGCAAACCGGGTTCGGCCATATTTGCAGAAGACATATCTAGAGAGCTGTCTCATGGCAATTGAAAGGTGTGACCTCACTTGCAGATGGGTATAACTGGATGTCTGCAGCAAGAACGTTAACCTGCTGAGCTATGTTAGTAGAATTCGCTGCTATGATTTTGTTTAGGAAGGTGCTATTTGATTTAAAGGTGGTTGTGGATCAGCCACTCAATTGCGAAGGACTATTCTACCATTGTGTCTGGAGGACATGCTATTATAAGGCACTAAACAGATGTAACAAGCGCCACTGAAATGCACAACTGCCTATGCATTCTTTGTGCCCTCTCCACCTTAGCTTTCTGGGACGCAATAGTACACCATCTAAAATGTATTTTTTGTAGAGCACCGGCACCTGTTTGCTGTCAAATTAAGTCCTGAAAAAGTAGATGTAACCAGCACCACTAAAAGGCGCAACTGTTTATGTATTGTTTGTGTTGCAACATTGTGTTGTTAAACGTTAGCTATGTGGGAGAGAATACAACACCATCTAAAATGCATTCTCTATTCTTTGTCAACTGTTGTTGAAAGTTAACTTTTGGGATCTGCTGTGAAAGCGCGTAACACGCGATTACCTTTTGTTTAAAGCGAACTTTTGCCATTTGTTCTGAAAACGCCTAACACGCGATTACGTTTTTGGTAAAATTTAATTAACTGAACTAAATAAACAGCGACCAACAGCCACATTAAGTTTACGAAATAAAATGCATTCTCAATTGCGATCCGCTGTGAAAGTGCTTAACACGCGATTATGTTTGTTTAAAGCTAACTTTTGCCATGCGTTATGAAAGCGCCTAACACGCGATTACGCTTTGGGATCTGCTGTGAAAGCGCCTAACACGCGATTAGCTTTGTTTAAAGCTAACTTTTGCCATGCGTTATAAAAGCACCTAACACGCGATTACATTTTGGTAAAATTAAAATAGTTTAACTAAATAAACAGCGGACAACAGTCACATTTGGCTGTAGTGAACAGAATTTTGAAAAGCATCCATCAAGGCCACTTTTAAAAAGTATTATAAGCTCTGCCATTACAAGAAAAGTAGCTATAAACAAACATGTGCAGTCCCAGAACTTGCTTTATCTGAAATTAAGCATTAAGCAAATAAAAGGCATTGTTGTTTGCAATGCTAAAAGCTTAAACTCTTGAAAACGTGGCTCTGAAGAGCCCAACAATACTCCATAGGCCAAAGCTGCCCGACACGTGCACCTGGGGCTGCATTCTTTGAATTTATCCCGAGAAGTGCCTCACACTGTTCTCTACACAGACACACACCCTGCCAAAGAGAGAAAGATAACAGATCAAAGACTCTGACTGTTTGCACAAAGAGAAAAAAAAACGCTCGCCATCAGTTTTCATTCAGCCGCTTGTATTTGCATCTGGACTGAGTGAAAACAGATGAGCTTGTCACGATGGGCGGCATCACAAAACTGCAAGGGCGTCAACAAAAGTGACGGCCAGCAAACCAAAAGCACGCAAAAAACATTAATCATGACCTAAGCCAATTGGAAACGGTCGAGACATAGGGGCGTGGATTAAAGTTCCCCTTCTTAGGGGTTTACTATAGCCCTCGCAGGGCGAGGAGCGCATGCGCGCTCCAACGCCAGGCGAGACCTAAAAACGATATCATGGTACAAGGTATTCAATAGCTGTGTGATCACAATCCATATTACACCTCTGTCCTGTTATTGCAATGTGTTAGTACGTCGATCCATTAACGTTTGGGAAACTTTGCATCCTGCAAAGGGCACACCATGTCACGTGTTCGACAGTCACCCAGGACTGACTTTTAGGAAGCACCAATGTGCATGCTGGGACTGCTAATCTTCTACTTAGGATATGGAGTACAACTATCTCTCTCACAATTCAAGTTAAGGAGTCTTACACAAAAGCGGGGATATAGGGGTTCTGCACCACACAGAGGTGATATTTCCACGAATTACCCATTCTACGAGTTTCTCATACCGTTATCAGACTATTTGGTCATTGCCAGTGTTACTGTCAATGCCAAACTAAAAATGCTCTAATGACCTAAATGCCTCTGCCCTTTCTGGGGGACCTTTAGCAATCCACTAGAAACTAGGAGATGGAATCTACTTCTCCATGATGGACCTTCAGCACTACCCCTAGCTCCCTACGGTGGACCTTTAGCATTGCCGCTATCTCCCTTTGGTGAACCTTCAGGGCTGTTCCTAGCTACCTATGTTGAACCTTCAGAACTACCCCTAGCTCTTTACAGTGGCCCTTCAGCGCTTGGGCTCCCTACGGTCAACCTTCAGCACTGCGCCGGGCTCCCTACGGTCAACCTTCAGCGCTACGCCGGGCTCCCTACTGTGGACCTTCAGCGCTGCGCCAGGCTCCCTACGGTGGACCTTCAGCGCTGCGCCGGGATCCCTACGGCGGACCTTCAGCGCTGCGCCGGGATCCCTACGGCGGACCTTCAGCGCTGCGCCGGGATCCCTACGGCGGACCTTCAGCGCTGCGCCGGGATCCCTACGGCGGACCTTCAGCGCTGCTCCGGGCTCCCAATGGCGGACCTTCCGAGCTGCTCCGGGCTCCCAATGGCAGACAGTCAGCGCTGCTCCGGGTTCCCAATGGCGGACATTCGGCGCTGCTCCGGGCTCCCAATGGCGGACCTTCAGCGCTGCTCCGGGCTCCCAATGGTGGACCTTCAGCGCTGCTCCGGGCTCCCAATGGTGGACCTTCAGCGCTGCTCCGGGCTCCCAATGGTGGACCTTCAGCGCTACTCCGGGCTCCCTACTGTGGACCTTCAGCGCTACTCCGGGCTCCCTACTGTGGACCTTCAGCGCTACTCCGGGCTCCCTACTGTGGACCTTCAGCGCTAATTCTAGCTCCAAATGGTGGACCATCAGCGCTACTCCTAGCTCCAAATGGTGGACCTTCAGCGCTACTCCTAGCTCCCAAGGGTGGACCTTCAGCGCTACTCCTAGCTCCCAAGGGTGGACCTTCAACGCTACTCCTAGCTCCCAAGGGTGGACCTTCAGCGCTACTCCTAGCTCCCAAGGGTGGACCATCAGCGCCACTCCTAGCTCCCAAGGGTGGACCTTCAGCATTGCTCCTAGCTCCCTACGGTGGACCTTAAGCGCTACTCCTAGCTTCAAATGGTGGACCTTCAGCCCTACTCCTAGCTCCCAATGGTGGACCTTCAGCCCTACTCCTGGCACCCGATGGTGAACCTTCAGCGTTGCTTCTGGCTCCCGATGGTGAACCTTCAGTGCTGTCATTAGGTCTGTATGCTGAATCCACAGCACTGTCTCTAGCCCTCAGTCTTCATCAGTATTCATGCACCTACTCCCCTCTGCTGCCTTCTATAGGGGATTATCTCTATAGCTCGGATTTCCAACTAGTAAATCTTCAGCAGTGTACCCTTGCACCCCTGCTGGGCCATCCACAGTGAACCCCAGCCTTCTAGGCTAGACCATACTCAGTGGCCTTCCTTCAACAAAGCCTCCCAGCCCCTAGGTTTAGATGAGCAGTACCAACCTGTTGTCTACAGCAGACTTTCAGCAATTAACCTCAACGCGTCTTCCCCGGTCACCCCCATTCCAGTGCACTTCAGCCTGCCCCCCCATCTCTTGCAGTGCTCTTTCAGAAATATATGGGAGCTCTCCATTGTTAACTTTGCAATTCATCCTCCTCCCCAAAGGAGTGGACCTTTATTCAAGTGGTATCCCCATCATGCTACGGGGCCTTCAGCAATGCATCCAGCAATTTGGGGGTCCTCCATCAATGCCTGCCTTCGTATGTAGGATACTCAATACCACTGTCACTTTAAAACCCAGTTCCATCAGTTGGATGGAGTGGAGGTGTATGGTACCCCTTCCAAGAGAAGACATTTTGTGGCCACTCTCACTCCTGGACCTTCGCTATAAACTCCGCAAACTATTTGGAACCTTCAGCAATATTCCCAATGCCCAGGCGCTCAACCCATTGAGAAGAGATTTCAACAAAGCACCCAGCTCGCAAAGGAGAACCCTCAGGAAGACTCTCATCCTCTGGTGAAGATCCTTCAGGAATGACATCACACTTCTATGTAGAGACTGGAGTAAGGTCAAAATCCAACATTCATCAAATCCCCGAACCACTAATGAGAACGAGCAGCAGTGTCCCAGCTCAATACAGAACCATCTGCTATTCCCCAACCTATTTAGAGACTTCAATAATACCACAAATCATTATGCAGAACCACGAGGAATACCCCAGCTCTATACAGAGCCTAATACAGGCCATCAACCCACTATGTATAGCGTGCAGCAATGCCCTTATCCCAGATACAAACTTCAGCAATGCCCCAACCCCTATATAAACCCTACACAAATGCCCTAACTCACTATGCAGACCTGTCAGCAATGCCTAAACCTCCAGAGTCTTCTGCAGTTCAATAGAACCTTCAGCAATGCCCGGCCAACTACACAGAACCACCAGAAATGCCAAACCCCGGCTGATGTTCCCTAACAAAACAGAAAAACCTTTAAGCAATGACCCCATACCACTATATGGAACCTTGGCAATCCTGTATCCCTATAAAGAACACTCTACAGTTCCCCAATTCCATACAGAAACTTTAGCAATTTCGAACTCTCTATGCAGGACATTTAGTATTGCTTACTATTCAGGACCATTAGCATTGCCCCCTTGCTCCTTGTACAGGACCATTAGCATTGCCCCCTCGCTCCTCATGCAGGACCATTAGCATTGGTGCCTCCTCACTCCTCATGTAGAACCATTTGCACTGTCCCTTTGAGCCCAGTGCAGACGCTTCTCAGCATCGTCCCTTCGACACAAGGCAACACAATTGGCATTCCCCAAGTTCTCTGTGCAGAACCTTCAACATTGCCCCATATCTCAGGATGCACAGCCTTAACAGCCCCTAAGAACCTGTACCAACAGGAGAGATCCTGGAGATCCAACCACCTTCGACTCGTGCGCATTCAACGATTTGCCAAGGTTCGTCGGAGTGGAAGGTCTTTTTCGGTAGGGACAGCCAGGCTTTGGAATAACTTGTCTATCCATCTATCTGAGCACTGTTTCAGGAAAGAGCTAAAATCTGGCTCTTTAACCAAGTGTAGCTTTGAGTAGCCGTTTCTGTTCTTCAGTCTCTACTTTTTAGATCCTGGACACCTCTGCCAAGGCAGCCGTGTACTTTACAAATGACAGTGCTTGATAAGAAACACCTTCAGCATATTCCAATCCCTCCACCTTTACAGGGCTTGCAGTACTGACACCATCTATGCAGGATCTTCCTCCAACTTAGGGCCTTTGAGAATGTCTCGGCTCCCAGCATTGCCATAGGTCAGTAGGTAGTGTGATACACCCTAAGAAGGGTCCTGCTCACCTTTGCAGGAGAACCTTGAGTACTGACACCCCTTGGGAAGAACCCGCTCCAACTTAGAGCCTTCAGTGTCGTCTCAGCCCTGTCTACAGGACATTCAGTACTGAAGCCTCCCATGGGCAGTATGTTCACTAATGCTCTCTAGCTCAAGATGCATTGCCTGCTAACTCTAATGCAGAACCTTCAGCGTTGCCTCTAGCTCATGATGCAGGGCTTTCAGTACAGATTCCCCACTATGCAGGGCCACCTGCACATTTGCAGAGCCTTCAGTACTGATAGCCTCTATGTAGCACCACCCTCAACCTTCACCTTTGTAGCACACTCAGTAATGACACCCATATGCAAAACTGCTTCTGCAGGACCTTCAGTTTTGATAACCCCTATGCAGGACCCCCTCAATCTTTAGCAGGGCCATCACTATTGCCACCCCCTATGCAGAGGCCCTGCATCTTTACCAGACTTTCAGTACTAACATCCCCTATGCAGGACCTTCAGTACTACATTAAGCCTTTGCAGAAATTTCTGTACTGACTCCCCTTATGCTGGACCCCCTCCGCTTCTGCAGGACCCCCATCCACCTCTGCAGTCCTTTTAGTACTAACACCCCTATGCAAGACCTCCAGTACAGACACCTATATGCGGAACTCCCTCAACGTTAGAAGAACCTTCAGCACTAGCACCTGCTTTGCAGGACCTCCTCCGCTTTTGCAGGACCTTCAGTACTGAACCCTCGTGCAAGAACCCCACCTACCTCAGCAGGCCTTTCAATGCTGACAGCCCCTATGAACAGGCCCTGACATATCTACTCGCCCACTTTCTATGGAGAGTCAGATTTTATCAGGGACAACTATATTTACGGCTTACTCGCCCTTTCTGTGGGGCTAACAAACAACCACCTCATGCTTTAGTAATATATTTATTAAAAGTACGTTTTTAAAGTCGCGCTGAGAAACATTACTGATCCCGCCCTGGGAGCAATGCTATTATTGATCTAAGAGGCAAGTAAGGGATCATGCCCAATCTATATGTGGGCTAGATTCTTATTATACATGAGTAAGCGTTTTGTCATTAAATAAAACCAAATAGTTTTTGTTTGTCCAGCAGGAATGGTGAACATACATATTTGAAGGTGCTCTTATATGTGATAATGAAGGGAAAAGGCGGCTCTGTAAAATTAAATATTTACCTAGAATCGCACAATTTCAGACCAGTTTACGGGTCAAGTACATTACAGTTAGGTGGAGTAGATTATTCAAGTTACTAGTCCTGCAGGTCTAGTAACTTATCATTTTAAAGGCATGATGAAGGACCTTCAATATTAGTATCCCCCATGCAGGACCCCTGCACATTTACAGGACGTTGAGTACTGACACCTTCATGCCAGATCTTCAGTACTGATACCCCTATGCAGGACATCTCCACCTCTGAAGGCCTTTCAGTACTGACACTCCCTTGAAGATCCTTCAGTACGACACCCCTATGCAGGACTGCCACCCCGATGTAGAACATTCAGTACTGCCATCTTACAGGAAGTGACATGTCCAGGGGTTGGTGGGCGGCGGAGTCCCTCCTCCACAGGGCAGACAGCTGACTGCGGGGGCGTGCGAGGGCTCCGCCCCGGGCTCCCCCGCGGGGGGGCGGGGTGCCCCGGACCGAGGGGCCGCACACAGGGGGTTGGGGGTAAGGGGTCATCATCCACACCACACACCATGACGTTCTGTACTGACACCCCTGTGCAGGGCTCTAACCCACCTCTGCACCCCATGCAGGCCCTTCAGTACTGCCATCACTTTGCAGGCCTTCAGTACCAACATCCCTATGTAGGACGTCTTCACCTCTGCAGGACCTTCAGTACTGCCACCCCGGTGTAGAACCTTCAGTTCTGCCACCCCGGTGTAGAACCTTCAGTACTGACATCTTACAGGAAGTGACATGTGCGGGGGGTAAAAGGGGCGGCGGAGTCCCTCCTCCACCGGGCAGACAGCTGACTGCGGTGGAGTGCGAGGACTCCGCCCCGGGTACTGCCATCACTATGCAGGCCTTCAGTGCCAACATCCCTATGTAGGACCTCTCTACCTCTGCAGGACCTTCAGTACTGCCATCCCGGTGTACAGCCTTCAGTACTGCCACCCCGGTGTAGAGCCTTCAGTACTGCCACCCCGGTGCAGGACAGCTCTACATCTCCAGGCCCCTCAGTATGGACACCAATATGCAGGACCTCTCAACATCTCCAGACCCCTGAGTACTGACACTACTAGGCAGGACATTCAGTACTTCCACCCCTGGGCAGGACCTCTCCTCACTCCTGGCCCCTCACTATTGACACCACTGTGCAGGCCCTTCAGTACTGCCACACCTGGGCAGGACCGCTCTATATCTCCAGACCCCCGAGTACTGACAGTACTAGGCAGGACCTTCAGTACTTCCATCCCTGGGCAGGACCTCTCTACATCTCCTGGCCTCTCAGTACTGACACCACTGTGCAGGACCTCTCTACATCTCCAGGGCCCTCAGTACTGCCACCCCTGTGCAGTACGGCTCTACATCCCCAGGCCCCTCAGTACTGACACTATTGTGCAAGACCTTCAGTACAGCCACTCCTGTGCAGAACCGTCCGTACGGTCATCCCTAAGCAGGAGCTTTCTAGGTCTCTAGACCCCGAAGTACTGCCGCCACTAGGCAGGACCTCTCTACATCTCCTGGCCCCTCTGAACCGACACCCCTGTGCAGGCACCTCTGAACCGACACCCCTGTGCAGGCCCCTCTGAACCGACACCCCTGTGCAGGGCCCCTCTGAACCGACACCCCTGGGCAGGCCCCTCTGAACCGACACCCCTGGGCAGGCCCCTCTGAACCGACACCCCTGGGCAGGCCCCTCTGAACCGACACCCCTGGGCAGGCCCCTCTGAACCGACACCCCTGGGCAGGCCCCTCTGAACCGACACCCCTGTGCAGGCCCCTCTGAACCGACACCCCTGTGCAGGCCCCTCTGAACCGACACCCCTGTGCAGGCCCCTCTGAACCGACACCCCTGTGCAGGCCCCTCTGAACCGACACCCCTGTGCAGGCCCCTCTGAACCGACACCCCTGTGCAGGCCCCTCTGAACCGACACCCCTGTGCAGGCCCCTCTGAACCGACACCCCTGTGCAGGCCCCTCTGAACCGACACCCCTGGGCAGGCCCCTCTGAACCGACACCCCTGGGCAGGCCCCTCTGAACCGACACCCCTGGGCAGGCCCCTCTGAACCGACACCCCTGGGCAGGCCCCTCTGAACCGACACCCTGGGCAGGCCCCTCTGAACCGACACCCCTGGGCAGGCCCCTCTGAACCGACACCCCTGGGCAGGCCCCTCTGAACCGACACCCCTGGGCAGGCCCCTCTGAACCGACACCCCTGGGCAGGCCCCTCTGAACCGACACCCCTGGGCAGGCCCCTCTGAACCGACACCCCTGGGCAGGCCCCTCTGAACTGACGGCCCCTCTGAACTGACACCCCTGGGCAGGCCCCTCTGAACTGACACCCCTGGGCAGGCCCCTCTGAACTGACGGCCCCTCTGAACTGACACCCCTGGGCAGGCCCCTCTGAACTGACACCCCTGGGCAGGCCCCTCTGAACTGACACCCCTGGGCAGGCCCCTCTGAACTGACACCCCTGGGAAGGGCCCCCTGCCTACACTTTAGGGCCTTAAGTAACACTCTGACCACCTACAGCTCTGCACCCCCGCCCAGGTGCGGAGGGATCCCCGATGTGGCCGCCTCTGCCCCCCTGTGAGGGACGGAATTGAGCCTCCCTCCTGCCATCCCATCTGATGCCACCTGGGCACTCACCTTCCTCCGGGCCGGCGCAGAGCAGGGGGGTGGGGTCTTTACCCCGGCCTCCCCCGCTCCCCTCCTCCAGGCCGGGGCACGGGCCGCGGGCCCTCAGCTCCGCCGGCCCGAGCTCTGTCCACCGCCAGCCCAGGGCTCCATCTTACAGGAAGTGACATGTGCGGGGGGGGGGGGGGGGGCGCGGCGGAGTGCCTCCTCCACCGGGCAGACAGCTGACTGCGGGGGCGTGCGAGGGCTCCGCCCCGGTCTCCCCCCGGACAGAGCGGCCGCACGGGGAGGGGTGGGGGTAGGGGGGTCATTATAATAAAAAAATAAAAAATCATCCACACCACCCCCCCCCCGGATGGGAGGGGGATCATTAACAGCACCCTCCCCCGACAACTGACAGGCTTTACATCATTAACCCTTCAATCCCTAGCACTGGGGAGGTTTCACTTCCGGGTTTCGCCCCCTCCGTACAGGAGGGCAGCGCGCGCTTCTTATAAGCTATCACACGTATCCAACTCTCCAGCACAGCGCCCCTGCCTCTGCAGCGCCCCCTGGCTGGCCTACTGCCCGCTGCAGCGCCCCAGCCCGGAAGTCAGGTTACTTGTCTATGATGTCACATTCTCAGCTGCCGGTTTCCACTCCGTGACGTCACAGTAATGGCTCTGCTGTCTCGCAGTCCCCCTTCTAGGATGGCGCATTATTAATGTCTCTGTGCTCCGACGTTTATCCCACGATGTCGCGATTATAACTGTACTCTTGCAAACCCCTTTTATAATGTCACAGCGCCTGGTAATGTGCTGCTTGATTCTCTCTCGCGATTATACCTGCATTGTTTGTCCTGTTGCAGTGGTTGTGATGTCAAAGGACCTATTACTTTAATGATGCTTTGGCAGCTTTGCCCTCTGCAGTGTCACAGTAATAGTTGTGCTGCTGCGCTTCTGAGATGTTACAGGCCTATTGCTGTGCTGCTGAATTGCCTGCTGGGACGTCCCAGTAATAGATGTAATGCTGCAACACGCTTTCTATGATGTCACATCACTTCTGTGATGGATATACAAATGGAATGGTGCACACATGACAATTGTAGTCCACAATAGTTTTCAGATTGTATTCCAAATTATTTTATTATTCCTATGATTCATATGATCATTTTCCAAACAAAACAACATCCAGCCAACGCATTTCGTTCAAAAGAATTTTTGAACTTCATCAGGGCTGTAAACAACACATAAACAACATAAAGACAAAATCATATATAAAACACATTAAAAGCACAGATAATATCTCATTATATAACAAGACAGAGACATAAAGAGAATAGCACATCTCTCAATTTAAGATAGAAAAGCAATCTAATATAATGCATTTTTAAATTGTATGGTCTAAAATTAAAAACCATGAAGAACACAAAACAACACTGCAATCACTTATTGACTATACCATATGGTACAAACACTTAACTGGACCTGACCAATCAACATTGTACAATTTTTTATACATACCATTGTTTATTAAATTTATATCAAATGAAAGCAGATGGTCTAAATAAAATATAGCATAGCCTACAATCCAATGGTGTATAATGTCTCATCTAAAAATAAATTATATAATCGCTATCTACTAGAAAATGGGAGATCGTGTCTATTTATTATTTTTTGTTTTTTATTTTCTTTATTATTTTTATATATATATTCATAAATGCTGCAAGGAAGAAAACTACAAATGTGCAAATGAGTTAAGAACACCCTGAAAATGTGAAGCAAATAAAGCCTTGAACAATTTCTTATGCCTGTTTATAGGACAAAGTAATGCTAATATGAGATGTTAAACTTATTAACTTATTTTTTGTGCTTTTTTTAAACTTGTTTAGCACACCATGTGAGTGCATGTCTTTGTTTTCGGGGCATGCCAATCACTCCTCTCTCGACCAGATGGTGGCCTTTATGATTCTTTGTTAAGCTCCTCTACCAAGGCGGCTGTATTAAAAGTATAAAAGCCAATGAAAATATTACTGTTGTAGTTTCAAGATGGCTGTCACGTTGCATAATGCAGCGCGCATTGTGTCTTCAGGTCATGCCAAAGCAGTAGCAGTCTAGAGAATATAGAAAGCTATTTTTTCATTGCTTTCTATAATTTTAATATAGCTGCTCACACATTGGCAAAGATGATCATGTTGTTTGTAGGATTTTGTCAAACGACACCGATTGTCTATGACAATGGTTGTTCAATACTTGGACTCCTGACCATGATCTTTACCTACTTTGGTCTCCTTCTCAAAGGTGGATGATACGCAGCTTATCATCCACGTGAGTGGAGATACCTGTGCTCCCAAAGAATTTCAAAAACTCACTAGTGGCCTTTATCAACTGGACGTTCCACAATTCCTTAAGGCTGACGTCTGATAAAACAGATTGTAATACCTGACAGCCTTAAGATGGTCTTACCCCAAATTTTTGCCTTCTCCCCTCCTGTTTTGCTAGGATTCGTTTTTGGTAGCTTTAGTACTCTCTACTTTACCACTGCTAACCAGTACTAAAGTGCTTGTGCTCACTTCTTTAAACACAGTAAAGTTGGTTTCTATCCAATTGTCACTTTTAATTTTCTAATAAGTCCCTAGTAAAGAGGTACTACTTGTACCCAAGGCCTATAAATTAAATACTGCTAGTGGGCCGGCAACACTTATTGTGCCACCCACTTAAGTAGTCCTTTTAACACGTCTCAGACCTGCCATTGCAGCCTTTGTGGAGTTTTAAACTGCCATTTCAACTGGCCAAATAAACCTTTTGCCAGCCCTAAATCATCCAAGTTAATATATATGTCACTCTAGTGTAGGCCTTAACCAGCCCATACAGCAGGGTGCATTGTATTTAAAAAGTTGGACATGCCCTTTTAACTTTTACATGTCATGGTAGTGTCATTCAGTCAGTCAAAATAACTTTATTTTGTCTAACAAGACCATAAAAGTACATCAAACATTATTACATACATCAATCAATAAAAACAAAATTCATCCATATCCACAAGATAAAATCAGTTAAAAAAAAAAAACTTAAGTCATACTCAAAGTGAATCATCTTGCACAATTAAAAAAACTGAAGGGGACACAATATACATATTGGGGAGATATAATAACCATTTGAATCAGTCATCCCTAAAACCGTACCTTCTTTAACAGCCCCAACATTACTACTATACAGACAACAGTCACAATATAAAATACCACCACATTTATGTCCAGCTAAATGTGCTTCGAAGTAGACATATTGTACAAATTAGGCAAATAAATAAACATACCAGGTGGGTTAAAAACATAGTAATATAACCAAAAACGCTGAGGCATGATGGAGTGCATTGTATATAAAGCTGACCTTTCACTAGTATGTAAGACGATCAGGTCAATCAATCAATCAATCAGGGTTTCGTAAAGCGCGCTTCTCACCCATTAGGGTCTCAAGGCGCTGGGGGGGGGTGGGTGCAGCTCCGTCGGGGTCATTCGAAGAGCCAGGTCTTGAGGTCCTTCCTGAATTGGTCCTGTGTCGGGCTTTGCCGGAGGTGGAGGAGGAGCTCGTTCCATGTCTTGGCTGCAAGGTAGGAGAAGAACCTTCCACCCGCTCTGTTCCTGTAGAAGCATGGGACGTTGGCCAGGGAGAGGTCGGCTGATCGTAGATTTCTCGCGGGTCCGTGGAAGGAGAGGCGGTTGTTGAGGTATTGGGGTGCGATGTTGTGGAGGGCCTTGTATGCATGCGTGAGCAGTTTGAAAGTTATCCTTCGTTCGACGGGGAGCCAGTGGAGGTCGCAGAGGTGTTGGGTGATGTGTGCCTTGGGATGTCGAGGATTAGTCTGGCTGCGGCGTTCTGGACGGTCTGGAGTTTGGGGAGGAGTTTCCTGTTGATTCCAGCATAGAGGGCATTGCCGTAGTCCAATCTGCTGGCAGAGTCCAAGGGATATCTGCCTTCCAAATAGTAGATGGCGACTCAAACAGGGCAGGTCTACCTAGCTTGACAAAAGTATACCAAATATATATCAGCCATTTGATTGACCTCCACACATCCAGCTCCAATCAATCCTAGACTTTCTCCCTTCTTAGATGGTTTTCGGAAAGCACCCAGAGAGTAAGCCACCTAATCCTTCCTGCTCTAAAACATGGAACCAGGGAAAATTATCACAGCCTAAGGAATAAAGTGAGTTACTAGTTGTCCCTTTTGGGCAAAGAAGGCCACAATCTGGCAAACAATCTCATCATGGCCCAAAGGGTAGTTTGGGTGGGACCTCCCCCAAAGCCCTCAATGGGGACTGTGTTGTTATCAACTTTGATTGCTATGGAGTTGTCCCCATAGTTTTGAACCTTGCCGGTCTGATGGCTTGTTCATCTATCATCCAGGCACTGCACCGAGCGGGTGGGAGGTTTAAAACAACACAAGGAAGTATTGGGCCATCTTTGTTACTTACAGCACCCAACCCCTCCGTGAGGGCTAGGCGGCTTTACTATACTCAGGGTCTTTTCAGTGCGCTGACAACTCAGTGTGCCTATGGGTGCCAGGCCGCATGACTTGGGTTGTCAAAAGTTCCTGTCTGATGGGTGAGTGAGTAGGGGGCATTACGATATCATCTTTGAATGAGCAATATATATCTGTGGAACACAATTCTAGCTCCCTCACAATCTTTGTATCCATTGTACCCACCTGCCCCAATCCTCCAAGAGCAAAACTCACAGTGTCCAAAATTGGTCCTATCGATGACAAATTGGTTTTACAAAAGCGTGTTAAAAAAAGCGTGTTAAATTATTTAATCTGTCCTCCATCGATAGAAGTTTATCTAAGCATTGGCCAACTGCTGCCTCTATCATGGACTGCACCATTGGGACAAACTCGCTAAGATTAGTATTTACAATGTGCTCACTGAGCGGTCTCTGGCCATTACCCTTTGTGAATGACTGCTTGACCATTCTGCCATTGGTCTTAGTTCCAGTCCGCGCAGTAGCTGTTCTGCCCTTTTGCCTTTTTTACATTTTGGTGCTGGAGGGCCACAGTCCACAGGAGAATTCCTGGTCCCAACCTCCGCCTTCAGTTGATGAACATCTGCGATAACAATTGTGGCAGTAACTGGCTGGAATGAGCTATACCCTCCTGTGACGCTTTGACTCGTGACATCAAGGCCTCTCATGGGGATTTTCACAGGAATAACCGTGGGAGTTACTACTCATACAGTGGGGCAGATCGAATACCCAACCTCTCCTGCCATGTGCTAATTTCGTCATTAATTGCCCCTGACACTGTAGTTTAGTAGGAAAGAATTGACGACTTAGAGATGCCATTAGCGGCAAGCTCCTTTTGGGCTACACCTATATGTAAGCTCCCTGTGTCTGCAGAGATGCTTTTACGTTTGCCCATCCTGTAGCAAAAATGTAAATGCAAAGTCCGAGAATAATGGCTGGGATTAAGGGGCCCCCCACTAGCTCTACGTTACTTCTTTTACAGCAAATATACAGCGGTGCTTTTTGGTGTGCGCATATAGCAAAATTTGGTAGACCTAAGCAAGCAGTCCACCGTCAGACCCCCACCTACTGGGCTGGCAAAAATAATTTGATAGGCCAAGGGCCAGCTAATAATAAGAGTACCGTTCCACTTTTGAAGTCATGTCACGCTCTATCCTTCAACACGCAACCCACAAGTGGGAAGATCAGGGCGCTAGATGAAAAATCAGCCAGGTGGTGTTAACATTCCTCCCTGTCTCTTGGTATATCCCCTGTAATGGTAGTGAAAAACGTTTAAATTCCATTTTCACTACAGCAAGGCCTACCTCTCCCATAGGATAACATGTATTACACTTATAACATTTGAAAAGTGTTAACGTTTGTTTGGGAACAGGTAAAAATACCATGTTTTATCTCTAGAAAAATATAATTTAAAATCCTCTTTAATGGTAATGTCAGATTTTAAGTCACAATTCTGAAAATGGCACTTTTAGAGAGTTATATATCAAGGAACAATGGTTCCTGTGGACAATGTATTGGATATTTGATAATAATTAAGCTCAATGGCATTGATCATGGGTAAAGATATGTTGAAATGAGAAAATGAATTACACACAACAAAGAAATTACGTACAATGCTGTTTATGCAAGTATTGCAACTGTATTATGAAGTTAATAAAGAGGATAATAAACAGAGTGCTCGGTGTCTCAAGTGAAATTCGAACCTACATATCAAAGGTGACAATTTGTGACATATAAAAAGGTTTGATAATGTACAGAAACGACCATGTAGTAACTATAAGTAGTAAGTATACAATAATTATTAGCAGACTTCTAACACATTAGTAGGGGCTAAAAATTGGTTTGTTTTGAGAGCGTGTCGACGGCGTTTCGACCCCACTGTCAGTAGGGGGTCTCATCAGGACCTAACAATGAGGGACACCTGAAATGAAATATAATAGAAAATGACTCATTCGGCCAGATGTAGAGACTCTAAAAATTATAGTGGTTTCGCTGGTTAGAGGGTTTACCTGAAAGAATGACAATAAGCTGCCAGAGTGGTAATGTGCACACGGATATTAGGAGTGGCTCAAAAGCGAGTGATGTAAAAAAAAAGGGGGGTATTTATTACTCACATTGTATAGATGTAGCAAGCTCATTTCGCTGTGTCTCAGCGGTTCAGTCCATAATTTATCAAATCAGTTCACAAGATTGGCCACAAAACCATGCCATTCCTCAGACGTATTGAGTCCATGGTTAATCGAGTCAGCCCGTTCTATCCTTCTGCTTTTCATTCTTTGTAAGGTCTGCGATATGTCTCCACTTTCTGGAATTACCTGCCATTTTAGATCATTGGCTGTATGTTTTTTTTCTATGAAGTGAGTGACCAAAGGCGCATTCGGTACAGCGCATCTTATTCTGCTTCAATGTTGGCAGATGCGTGTCTTGATGGGTTGTGATGTTTGCCCAATATAGGGTAATTTACTTGGACACCATGTACAATCAACCACATTGCGCGAATTGCAGTTAGATAAAAACTTCAGCTCTTGTTTAATGTTATTATGTTCAAAGAACTTTGTGTCAAAAGAGAAAGTACAGGCAAGACAGTTCCCACATCGAAAATGACCTTTCACTTGGGGAAGGCCGCACGCTGTTTCTAAGGTCCTAAGTTTACCACTTGTACAGCGTTGTGTGGAGGAGTACACTAGATGATCTTTAATGTTTTTTCTATGTTTGAATGCAAACATGGGAGCTTCTATAGTGGAATCAATGCTTTCAATCAAATGCCAGTTCTTTGTAATCAAGCGTCGGATCTTAGTGGGTGCCAAAGGTGGTAACAAATCAGTTTTTCTAGAGGGGTTTTGTTTTTAGTAATAAGCAGCTCCTCTCTCGAGCAAAACCATGCACGTTTTTAGTGAGGTCTTTGCTATCCTGTTGGGGTATCCTCTGGCAACCAATATGGCTCTCAGTATTTCGGCTTCTCTCATGTAGTCCTCTTTGTGGAAACAGTTTCTACGGAGAAGTAGAAATTGGCCGAAGGGTAAGCCATCTCCCAGAGCTCTAGGATGATTACTATTGTAGGATAGGAGAGTATTCCTTTCTGTGGATTTCCTGTGAAGACTGGTATACAGTCTTACTTCCTGATGTTTAATGGCTAAATCTAGAAAGGCAATTTCAGTTTTGTGTACGGTGGACGTGAAAGTCAGGTGCTTTTGAACATTGTTTAAATATATTACAAAGTCATGAAATTGCATTCTGAGCCACACCAGATCAAAAAGATATCGATATAGCGTTTCCAACATAAAATGTTGGAACGATATCTATTTTTCTGGAAAAGTGCATATGTTTGTTCTGTATAGTCCATATAAATATTTGCCAGATTGGGGGCAAAAACTGCTCCCATCGAAGTTCCAGAGCATTGCTGGTAGAATTTCCCATCAGACATAAAGTAGTTGTGCTGTAATGCAATTCTCAGTAGAGAAATGATAAAACTGGTGGGAACTTGTACAGGATTTTTGCATGTGTTTCGTACGTTTTCTATTAGCAAAATGATCTCTTCCTGGGGTATGTTGATGTATAATGAAGATACGTCTAATGTGGCAAGCGAGTCAGTTTCTGTATTGAAGGGCATGTTCTCAATGAGATTTATCATGAATATACTGTCCCTTACATAAGTTTCTTGTATGGGGACAAAATCCCAGATGAACACATCAATGTAACGTCCAATGGGTTCTAAAACCGAGCCACAGCTGGACAGAATTTGGTGACCTGGAGGGGTGGTGGCATTTTTGTGGATTTTAGGCAGGGTATACATAACCGGAACCCGGGGTGTTTCCGTATTGAGGTATTCAAACTCTTTTTTGGATATGTAGCCCTGTTCTTTTCCGTCAGTGGTGTCCTTCAGAATTTCGTTTCTTATCATAGAGGGGATTAGTAGCCAGTTTCTTGTAGTGTCTGACATCTGTGGTTTGTTTACAAAGTTCAGTGTCATAATCAATCCGGTCTTGAATGACAATTCCACCTCCTTTGTCTGCTGGTTTCAAAATTATGTTCTTGTCATTTTCTAGGCTTTGGAGCCCTTTTCTTTCCACCAAAGAGATATTATATGGGATAAAACCTCTAGCTGACTACAAATTGTCAATGACCCTGAGAACGATGTTTTCAAACGTCAGTAATTCAGGTGGTATCATTGAGTTGGAAGGGTAGAAAGTGGAAGGTGGTTTGAGACCTGTGATAGAATCTTGTATGGGCAGTGTCTTGCCCGTAAAAATGTTTTTAATCTTATCTTGCGAAAAAAAATTGAAATAACTCTGTCTTCGGGGTAAAGAAATGTGTCCTTTCTGTGTTGACAAAGGATAGACCTTTGTTCAGTAGTGAAACTTCAGCGGAGGAAAGCAGATTTTGTGATAAATTTAAAATGGGTATTTCTTCTATGCTTGCATTATGTTGATTTGTTTCTAAAATGCCTGTGGCCCCCATTGATAATGTTTCCTCCTTGTCTAGCGTTCTCTAGGGTATTGATACCATGTTTTGCCTCTGCCTCTCTGGCCTCTCTCTAAAAAAGGCTGTCCTGGGTGGGTATCAGTGCGGCTTGGTCCTGCCTGTGTGTCTTGAGTCGTCAGAGCCACCAGATGACTCTGAGAAAGTAACTAGCTGGTTTTTCTTAAACCTACCCCACATATTCTGTCTGTTATGAGTGACTGTAGTAGTATAATAATCTTCTCTCAGGTAAGGATATGCTTTCTCCTTTGTGAAATTTTTAATGTCTTTCGTGACTTTTCAGCTTTTGTCTTTAATTCTTAGGATTTGAATTCATCTACAGTTTTGTTGAGTTTGTCAAGGAGTGCCTTCTGCTTCTGCCACTCCTTCTCCACCCGGAAGTTGGCTTTCTAGCTCCTCTACTTCTTTGAGTACTTCTTTTGCGTGTTCCAGTGCAATGTCCACCCGTAGCACCATCCAGTGGCATGAGCAAGTCGTGGAAATATGGCTGAAACCTCCCTTACATTTTTTGTCCTCTCTTAATATCCCTGGTACATTCCTTAATTGCAAACCTTGTGGTATGATCGCATCTTTTTGGTACTCTGTGAGCATTCGCGCATGTAACTCTGTTCTTACATGCTTCTTTTTGGTCTTTTCTAGTTTTTCAAGAATTAACTGTTTTGGACTTACTGTTCTAATAGGTTGTGCTGAAAACAGTGATGGACCACTTATAATTTTTGCAACGTATTAATCTGTGTGTAATGGTGCTTCTCTATCGGGCATCTTTCCCAAGAGTTGTATGAAACCTTGTAAGGTACAGGGAAAAGGGAAACATCTTACAAAAGAATTAAACCCCTTGCTCTGCAGCCACAGCTCTAAGGGTTGTGTTCAGGAAAACAGGGGCCACCCTACTCACAAGGAACTAGGGTATCTATTATATATCAAGGAACAATGGTTCCTGTGGACATGTATTGGATATTTGATAATAAATAAGCTCAATGGCATTGATCATGGGTAAAGATATGTCGAAGTGAGAAAAAGAATTACACACAATAAAGAAATTACGGGCAATGATGTTTATGCAAGTGACAATTTGTGACATATAAAAAGGTTTCATAATGTACAGAAACGACCATGTAGTAAGTGTACAATAATTATTAGCAGCATTCTAACATATTAGTATGGGCTTAAAAATGGTTAGTTTTGAGAGCGTGTCCTTGGCGTTTCAACATCACCACCAGTAGGGGGTCTCATCAGGACCTAACACTGAGGGACACCTGAAATGAAATAATAGAAAGTATATCCTCCTGAGAATCTGTTAAAGGGGGAATCATTAATGCCTGCTCTCTCTGCAAACATGCCCAAGATAGTAATGAGATGATTACTGAATTGCAGCTTAATTTTCTTTTCATCACAGAATCGTGGCTTAAGGAATGGTGCAACCCAGACATTGCACTATCCCTTCCACCTAGCTATATGATCTGTAGAAAAGACAGAAATGAGACACGAGGAGGGGAACTGCTAATATTTATCATGATTCTATTCAATGTACGAACTTTGACCTTCCCTCCTTGAAAGGGACGGAAAGCCTGGGTTTTTGTTTTAAACTCAATGACTCCTTTTCCTTCGCAGGAGGATTGATATATTGTCACCCTGGCTCCAGCCTTGATTTTTTAGAAACCTTAGGAGATACATTAGGTCACCTTATTCTTCGATACTCAAACTTTACTCTTGTAGGGTATTTTAATATCCATTTAGAGTGCCGGAAAGAACCAGGAGTAGACAGCCTTCTTGAAACACTAGGAACCCTTGGGATCCACCAGTTGGTTTTGACCCCTACACATCAGGCCGGACACACCCTAGATGGGGTCTGCTCCAGTCTCTCTACTCTAACAGTTAACACTCCAGTCCACCAAGTTTGGTCACACCATATGTTAATTCCTTTTAACATTAATCTTTCGTGTACGAGTCATTTCTTGACTCAAAATCCAATCTCAGTACCGTGCCACAAATGGGCTAAGATGATAGCAAACCCTGAGTTGCCTCGTGTAGCACTAGCATCCACACCAGTTCTATCAGGAAATACCTCGGATGATTCCTGGCACTTTAATACATGGATTACAACGATCAGCAATGAATTAGCTCCCATGGTTCAAACTTGTTATATCGTTCTGTCCTCAGGATCGGTTTGATGCTCGGAATGGTCCACCTCTTGATATGCCCAAGCCTGAATAGCCGTAGTGGCACAGGTCAGTGGGAGGATCAAGTGGGGGAAGGAAAGGAAGGGAACTGCAGGGAGGGAGACCTGTAACGACAACAACAATAATAACTACCCTGTTGTAATGTTATACATAAAACATATTAGATCAATGGTTTTAAATGATGCAACCGTATATACCTGTAACAAAAAAGATAACACCTGTAGACAAGACTTTCCTAGATAGACTGTGACTTCAGTGTTGATAATACCCAGAGATGCAGTATGGCTGCAGTGAGGGAAACAAGGAACAAACACTTTTATGTAACATTCGGAATGAAACCAAATAATGGGAAAAGGCGTCACCTCATACGTAACATATAAGGAAATCACGGCCCGGAACCTACCCTGGTCTAGGCTCCACATAGCATCACAGGGATAGAGCGTAGTCCCATACCACTCAAGTTTACCCCTGTTAAATAGAGCCAGAACAGTACAAAATTAAAGCCTTACTCCTTAAGGGCAATGTATGCACAAATGCACAGTTATCCTAGTCAATCCACAAATATGGTTAATTCACCAATTTCCAAATCAGACAGTCAAAGAAACCCCAACCAAAGGGAGGAGAGGAGGTAGGAGAGCTCACCACGATAATAATCCGATTATAAGTTCTCTGAAGGCAGTACCCAAGAGACTGGAACAACGAAGTAGTAAGAAGATCTCTACTTACAGTCTGGGAAGGTGCATGAACTGCCTATAGCAAGGCGCTACCCCACCGTAGATGAGGAGGCAGATAGCGAAGCAGAAGGTTCCTTTCTCCGCACGAGCGAGACGCTCACCAACGGAGAAGGGGAGGGATTGGTCAATGCTGGATACGGGCCGGTAGAGATGAGTAAACGGTGCTAGCACCCTTACCAGCCTTCACAACGGGAGACACCGCAGTCCGCGGCGAACAAGCAGAATTTCTGACGCCGATGCGAGCACCGCCATTTCTTTTATGGGCGGTTCCTCGCGGCGTAATGCGTGTTCTCGCAAGGCTACCTGGGAACGGTAGTTTCCTGGTAGGTTGTCACGGCAACGGAGTCCAGAAAGACGCGATCGCGTTGAGCTAGTGTGCTCGATATGCAGCGCTCATGACAGTACATCCCCTCTCCAACCAGAGCGCGCTAGGGGCCGGGCTTCTGTGGGTATTTCCTATGGAAGGACTTCACTAACCTAGGCGCATGTACGCCCGAGGCGGGCTCCCAGGAATCTTCCTCTGGACCATAACCTTTCCAGGCAACCAGGTACCATAGCCCACGGCCCCGCCTCTTAGAATCTAGTACACCCCGTACCTCGTACTCCGTGTTTTCTCCAACTAGTAGAGGCGGTGGTAATTTCCTCACCGGGGTATAGGAGGGCTTCAGTAAGGAGACATGAAACACAGGATGTATCTTCAAGTGCGAAGGCAGGCTCAGTTTCATAGCCACAGGACCGATACGTTTGCAGATTTTGTAGGGCCCAATGTATCTGGGATTGAATACGCTGTGTTTTTTGAAGCGTATATTCCTGGTAGATAACCAAACGTAGTCTCCTTTCTTGTATAGAGGTCCAGGCCTTCTATGTTTGTCTGCTGCAGCCTTGTACCTCACTTTGGCCATCTTCAGTTGCTCCTGTGTGTTTACCAACGTTTCTTTGATACGGGCAATTCTCTTGGATACCTCCGGTAATTTGGTATTCTCCGTGGGATGAACAAAAGGAAGGTATCTTGGATGATGGCCATAGGTGCAGTAAAACGGAGAGGCATGTGTGGAACTGTGTGTTGCGCTATTATAGGCGATTTCGGCAAGCCATAGATAGTCCACCCATTCCTCTGTGCTGTTATCCACGTAGCACCGTAGATACTGCTTGAGCGTCTGGTTCAGCCGCTCCGTTTGGCCATCCGTCTGAGGGTGGAAGCTTGTGGACAAGGCTGTATTGATGTGTAGGGAGGCACACCACGCTTTCCAGAAATGGGCCGTGAACTGCGAACCCCTATCGGACACGATGGTTCGTGGTAATCCATGTAAACGAACAACATGTCTCATCAGCATCTGTGCTAATTGTCCCGCGGTAGGTACCTGTTTGCAAGCTATGAAGTGTCCCATCTTGGTTAGGTAGTCGATGACTACCAGAATGACTGTACAACCCTTGTCCGACGGTAAACCAACAATGAAGTCCAACGATATGTTTTCCCAAGGAAGGCTCGGAGTGGGGAGAGGTTGTAGTAAACCTTGTGGGCGAAGGTGATCGGACTTCATACTGGCACAGGTTTCGCAAGACTTGATCCAGTTCCTAATGTCCACTCTAAGGGACGGCCACCAGAATTGCCTGTTGATTCGGTCCACGGTTTTTCTACCCCCTGATGTCCAGCACTCGGTAAGTCATGACACCAGTGATACACTTGTTTCCTCAGTTTCGCGGTAGGTACTAGGAGGCGATTGTTATTCATCGGGAAACCGTTCTTTACTTGCCATTCGACATGGCTCCTTAGCCAGGTTCTCCATGCAAAAGTGTTAACCCCTTCTGTACTTCTTTGAGGAAAACATCGGGCTGTATTGCACATAGTACTTTCATGGGGTCTATGATGGGTCGCTTTTGTTCGATTTCTGTGTCCTGGATGGTCGACTGACGTGTAAGAGCGTCTGCTTTTTGTTCTCGACTCCAGGCCGATAGGTAATGACAAAGTGGTATTCGGAGAAAAACAACATCCATCTGAGCTGGCGAGGGTGAGATGTCTGGCGGCTGTCATAAACTGTAGATTTCTGTGATCAGTATAACCGGTTACCACGTGCTTGGCTCCCATCAGAAAG
The DNA here is from genome assembly GCA_963921515.1 of Calotriton arnoldi. Lineage (NCBI taxonomy): Eukaryota > Metazoa > Chordata > Amphibia > Caudata > Salamandridae > Calotriton > Calotriton arnoldi. The sequence goes on from CAWUFW010005941.1 coordinate 1,058,603, forward strand.
TGTCTCCACTCTGAGAAGGCATCCTTGATGGCCAACAGTTCCTTCTCTGCAATGTTGTAGTTCTTTTCGGCATTGTTTAGTTTTCGCGACATGTATGCCACCGGATGGAGTTGTCCCGTACAGGAGTGTCTTTGTGACAACACAGCTCCCAATGCTACATCAGAGGCATCCGCCTCTACAGTGTAAGGTATCTCCGGATCAGGGTGTGTTAAAATTGGGGCTGTCACAAAGGCTGTTTTCAAGGCAATGAATGCGTCTTGTGCTTCCTTAGTCCATTCAAACTTCTGGGCCTTTCTTAGTAGTTGTGTAATGGGTGCCACTGTCTTGGAAAACTGGTTTATAAACTGACGGTAGAAGTTGGCAAACCCAATGAAACATTGAACGTCCCGAACATTCTGTGGAGGAGGCCAGTTCCTTACGGCTATGATCTTTCTTTCGGCCATTTCCTGTCCTGATGGGGTGAGCATAACGCCGAGGAATTCGACAGTGCTAACGTGAAAGTCGCATTTACTTAATTTGCAGAACAGGTGGTGTTTCTGCAGGATCCGTAATACAGTTGCAACATGTCGTATGTGGGTGCTCTCGTTTTCTGAATAGATGAGAATATCATCGATGTACACCACAACATAGTGGTCCAGGATTTCACGTAGCACATCGTTCAGGAAATACTGAAACGCCGCTGGGGCATTACAGAACCCGAAAGGCATTACTGTGTATTCATACAGTCCGTAACGGGTCTTGAAAGCCGTCTTCCACTCGTCACCACTCCTCATGCGAACCAGGTGATAGGCGCCCTTGAGGTCCAGTTTGGTGTATATTTTCGCCTTTTTCACTTGTTCCAGCAGTACAGGAATCAGTGGCAAGGGATAACGGTTTTTTACCGTGATAGCGTTCAACGCTCTAAAGTCTATACAGGCGCGTAATTCGCCATTAGCCTTCGGTATGAAAAATAGTGGGGAAGCCGCAGGAGACTTAGAAGGACGGATAAATCCCATCTTCAGGTATTTGTCCAAATAGGCTCTTAGATGGGTGTTCTCGGGCTCCGTCAAGGCATAGATTCTCCCGCTCGGTATTATCGCCCCAGTAACGAGGTCGATTTGACAGTCGTATTGTCTGTGCGGAGGTAGTTCTTCTGCCTGGACTTCATTAAACACCTCCACATACTCCTGGTATACCGCAGGCAGCCGGACTTCCTTTTCGGCGGCGGTGGCTATACTCATCCCAAAGGCCAAAGCTGTAGCGGGTCCTTCTGGTGTCATGGTTACCTCACAGCAGTGCTCTAAACAGTAGGGGAAGTCATTCGTACTGTCCTGGTCACCCAATCGATTTTAGGATTGTGTTTCCGCAACCACGGCATTCCCAGAATGATGCCGTATTGAGGGGCTCGTATGATGTTAAACGTTATAAGCTCCAGATGGTCATCTCCGTACTGCACCCTGGTTTCTTCTGAGTTATACCCAATGGGACCTGTGTCGAGTTTCCTTCCATCAACTGCATAGACTTCTTCGGGTGAGTCTTTAGGTATTAAGCAGATGCCCATGCGTTTTGCTTCTCCTATGTCCATGAACATACCCGTAGCTCCAGAATCGATCATGGCAGAAGCGTGTTTCCACTCTGCTTGTATAAGCAATAGCACTTCAATAAACAAATGTCCAGGTGTAGGGGTGTTTTCGGTACTTAATGAAGGGAGATATGCCTGACTCCAAGAAACCCCTTCTGCTTTCCTTGAGTCAGCTAGTTTTCCGAAACAGTCTCCATGGCGGCTGTGGCCAGTTTTCTGTTATGGAATCTGTTAGTTTTGGGTTTCACTGGGCATTCTTTTACGAAATGACCTTTCTTGCCGCAATATAAGCAAAGTCCTTGCTTACGGCGTTGATCTTTTTCCACAGTAGTTAATGCGGCCCTTATGGTTCCAATGTCCATGGGTTCGGACCCAGAGGCGTGGTTTGACTCTGAGTATTTCGGGCGTTCACAGAGGAGCATGCCCCTCTCTTTCTTCTTGTGATCCCCTTTTCACTCATTCATCCTATGATCCAGACGCAGCACCAGATTGATCAGATCTTCACACGTGGAGGGTTGTGGGTCAATCTGAGCGATCACATCCTTTAGTTCTTCCCTTAACCCCTGATGGAAGATTGCCGACTGTTTAGCCTCTGGCCACTTTGTTTCCGCTATTAACCTCCTGAAGGCATTTAGATAAACCAGCAGGTCTTTATTACCTTGCCTTAACTCTAATAGTTCCCTATCGGCTGTGAATGACTCAGCGCGTCTGTCAAAGACCTTCAAGAACTCGATCTTAAATGCCTCCCAATCGTGTAGAAGTGGGTCATCTCGGTTAACCAGAGATACGGCCCACTGTGCCGCATCACCGGCTAAGTACGAGATAAGAAATGCTACTCTCGCCTGATTGGTAGGAAACGACTTTTGTTTGCAAGTAAAATGGAGCATGACCTGCGTTAGGAATACCTGTACTTTACCAACTTCCCCATGAAACCGCTCCGGGGTAGCTAACGGTATAGACACAGGCATTTCCACTACTACCGTACTAGGTGTTCCAGCCGTTTGAGCCCCTACGTTAAAAGGGTTCCTTTGCATACCCTCGACCCTGGCCTTGAGATCAGCAGTCTCCCGCCGAGATGCAGCTAACTCTGCCTGTATATTGGCGAGAACTGCTATGACATCCTCAAGAGTGGCCATTTCCAGCACAACCCGACCGGGAGGACGATATTTCGTGGGTCGGAAATTCTGTTATATCGTTCTGTCCTCAGGATCGGTTTGATGCTCGGAATGGTCCACCTCTTGATATGCCCAAGCCTGAATAGCCGTAGTGGCACAGGTCAGTGGGAGGATCAAGTGGGGGAAGGAAAGGAAGGGAACTGCAGGGAGGGAGACCTGTAACGACAACAACAATAATAACTACCCTGTTGTAATGTTATACATAAAACATATTAGATCAATGGTTTTAAATGATGCAACCGTATATACCTGTAACAAAAAAAGATAACACCTGTAGACAAGACTTTCCTAGATAGACTGTGACTTCAGTGTTGATAATACCCAGAGATGCAGTATGGCTGCAGTGAGGGAAACAAGGAACAAACACTTTTATGTAACATTCGGAATGAAACCAAATAATGGGAAAAGGCGTCACCTCATACGTAACATATAAGGGAAATCACGGCCCGGAACCTACCCTGGTCTAGGCTCCACATAGCATCACAGGGATAGAGCGTAGTCCCATACCACTCAAGTTTACCCCTGTTAAATAGAGCCAGAACAGTACAAAATTAAAGCCTTACTCCTTAAGGGCAATGTATGCACAAATGCACAGTTATCCTAGTCAATCCACAAATATGGTTAATTCACCAATTTCCAAATCAGACAGTCAAAGAAACCCCAACCAAAGGGAGGAGAGGAGGTAGGAGAGCTCACCACGATAATAATCCGATTATAAGTTCTCTGAAGGCAGTACCCAAGAGACTGGAACAACAAAGTAGTAAGAAGATCTCTACTTACAGTCTGGGAAGGTGCATGAACTGCCTATAGCAAGGCGCTACCCCACCGTAGATGAGGAGGCAGATAGCGAAGCAGAAGGTTCCTTTCTCCGCACGAGCGAGACGCTCACCAACGGAGAAGGGGAGGGATTGGTCAATGCTGGATACGGGCCGGTAGAGATGAGTAAACGGTGCTAGCACCCTTACCAGCCTTCACAACGGGAGACACCGCAGTCCGCGGCGAACAAGCAGAATTTCCAACGCCGATGCGAGCACCGCCATTTCTTTTATGGGCGGTTCCTCGCGGCGTAATGCGTGTTCTCGCAAGGCTACCTGGGAACGGTAGTTTCCTGGTAGGTTGTCACGGCAACGGAGTCCAGAAAGACGCGATCGCGTTGAGCTAGTGTGCTCGATATGCAGCGCTCATGACAAAACTACAAAAAAACAAACATCAAAAATGTCTGCCTCCTGCTACACGCAGACATTAGCAGATCTCCACCTCTAGTGCAAGCAAACAGAACATAAGTGGAGAAAAGTCTACAAAGCAGAGGAACTAGACCATTTCAAAGCCACTAGAAAAAAATATCATCTACAAATTAAGCTAGCAAAAACAGAGTATTTTTCAAAAAAAATAATAGATGCTCAACCGTATCAGAAAATGATTTTTACAATTGTAAAATCTGTTACAAATCCAAAAGTGTTAGCTAAGGATATCCCTCCATCACAGACTCTATGTGACCAGATTTCTTTTTTTTTTTAGGAAAAAATTCATAACGTTCAAAAAGAATTTAGTGCCACACACTTACCTTTCCAAGATCTAGAGCTAGATCCTACTTACACAGGACCTTCCTTTCAGGCTTTCGACAGGATTACACTAGAACAGTCTCACCAAGCAATCCTTTTGTGTAAATCTGGATCTCCTTTTGATGCATTTCCTCCTGCTGCACTTCATAGGATTAGAGACATTGTCAACCCAGTAATTAGCAACATAGTAAACTCGACACTTGCCACAGCGACAGTCCCCTCAGAATGGAAACTGGGTGTTGTCAAGCCACTCCTGAAAAAACAGGTTACAGATCCCTCTACGCTTTCTAACCTTTCTAACCCCATCTCGTTATTGCCCACACTTGATAAAATTGCAGAAAGACTGCTCAATAAGCAGCTTACAATCTTCCTGGAAGAGGCCAGGATATTGCACCCCCGTCAATCAGGTTTCCGTCCTAAGCACTTGACCGAATCTGCCTTACTGGAAACTGTGGACACACTGAAACTAACCTTAGATAAAGGAAAGAATGCAGTGCTGATCCTAATGGATCTGTTGGCCGCATTTGATACCTTTTTTCATGACATTCTTCTATCTCGAATGAAAAGCTGCGGTATATTGCGAACTGCTTTAGTCTGGATAAAATCCTTTCTTACCAACCACAGACAAACAGTTGTCTTAGGACCCTATCTTTCAACTGAACACCCTATTATCTCTGGCGTACCACAGGGATTTTCCCTTAGCCCACTTTTGTTCAACATCTACATGACCCCGCTTATCTTGTTAATATCCTCATTTGACATCAAAACAACCTCCTACGTGGATGATACGCAATTGATCTTAGTCTTAGACAAAGACTCTAATGACTCAGAGCTTAACTTCAAGGAATGCTTAACAGAGGTCATCCGATGGATGAGACTTAATCACCTTAAATGCAATACGGATAAGACTGAGATAATGTTAATAGGCAAAGATAATCCTTTTAATCCGGCCCTATGGTGGCCAGAAGCTGCTCCTTCCCGCCTAATATGGTAGAAGTAGTAAAAAATCTTGGTGTAAAGTTTCATGCATCTCTCTCTCGTTCCGGCCACATGCCCTTGCAGTGGCAGGGATATGCTTCTGTTTAATCAAATCACTTAATACGTTTTTCGATCTCATCCCCTACTCTGCAACGAAGACAGTAGCAGTAGCACTTATTTTATCCAGATTAGACTACTGTAATAGCCTGTTTGTTGGGGTAAACAAACAAGTGCAAAAAAAATGACACAAAGTACAACATGCAGCTGCCCCCCTGGTGTTGAAATTGCCCTGCCGCTCCTCGGCTTCTGCAGCCCTTAAAACCCTTTATTGGCTGCCTATTCTAAAAAGAATATTATTCAAGCTCTTTTTTCAGTTTAAACAAAGAGCTTTATTTTTTAAAAAGAAATGCAACCAAGTGTACACAATCAAATAAAGTTACAGAATATCGATTGATAATAATTGAGTTAATAACCTATAATGAAAAGAGAAAGTGTAAGAGAGATCAAATAGTTGCATTTTAGAAAAAAGAATTATAATGACTGTGGAAAGAAAAGAAGAAAAAAAAAAGAAGAAAATAAAAAAGATACAATAATAACATGGTAAATGTGTGATCAATCATAGGAAAAACTCAGTATACTATAAAGAAATATCAACTTTATAAAATATAATAGCTGTAATTATGTTTTAAAGAGGGGAAAGGGGGAAAGGAAATTGTATAACAATAAGTAATAAAACATAAGATAACAGTAAAAAAACATTTCATGGAGACTTGGGAACTTCTTCTATTCGAATGTGATGACGAGAAGATTTTTGTGCAGATGTGTCAAGGAAAATAGTGACCGGGGACCAAATATGTTCTCTCTTCAAAAGTAAAGACATAGGTGAAACATATGCTCGATCTAATCGATGATTATAGCAGACGCTATACCACCAAGCCTGAAAAGAAAGTTGCGTAGATTGTTTCCAATTTTTTGTTATTTGTTGGAAAGCAATTGCAATTAATAAGTCAACAACATCCGTGGAATAAGAAAGGGGGAGCCAGTGTTCAGAAAGGGTGCCTAGAAAAATGTCCATCGGTGAAAAAGGGAAGTGGGTATGGAAGAGTATATTGATCTGAGACCACACCTTTAACCAAAAGTGATGAGTCAAAGGACAAGAAAAAAGCATGTGAAATAAGTCGGCCCGAGGATTATTACAAGACCAGCAATTTGGGGAGGATGTAGAATTAAATTTATGTAGGGTCAATGGGGTAAACATAAGTTGGTTATAAATAAAGAAAAGCGTTTGTGTTGTACTTGCTGATCTCGAAGTCTTACGGAGTTTTAACCATATTTTATCCCAAAAAGCAGTAGACCATGTTATATGAAAGTCACGTTCCCATTGGAGTTCTATGTTAGTTTTAGGTCTATCTACGGGAAGGGCAGTGAGAAACTTATATAAAGAGGAAGCGTTAGGTTGGGTGCTTAGAACAGGAAGAATATTACGGTAAGGTATTGAAGAGGGTGTTGTAGAAGATATTGAAGATAAGGAAATTGAAAGATTGTGGATCAATAATTTAAATTTAGTAGAGAAAGATTTTGGCAATTTGTAAAGAGATTGTGCGTCAGAAAAAGTGAGAAAAGTATCATTGGAATAAAGTTGATGAATCCAAAGGAGACCTTTGTCTCGCCAAGTTTTCCAAAAAATGGGTTTATTGTTAATTTAAGGAGGCGATTATGCCAGATGGATGAATTAAGAAACTGATCTTTGCAAGAGAGATGCGAAATCAGAAAGGAGTGAAATAGCCGATGGGAAGTTTTATAGATAGGAGAAGATAAAAATCGGGTTTTATGAGTAAAAGTAAAAGATTCGGTAAAAGAGAAAGGAGACATGAAAGAAAGTTCAATATCTTTCCACAATGGAGAGGGATTAGATATGGATTGGTTAAGGGAGTTAGAAAGTTGCTTAAGAAGAAAAGCAGTGTGATAAAGATGGAAATCTGGGAAATTGACTCCACCTTGTGATTTAGGACGTTTAAGCATGGTTAGGGATAGGCGTGCCTTCTTTTTATTCCATAAGAATGTAGATAAAATAGAATTTATTTTCTTGAAGAAATGAGAGGGAAAACTAAAAGGGATAGCAGAGATCAAATAGAAGATAACAGGAGCGAGCATCATTTTAATAGTATCAAGTCTCCCCCACCAAGATAAATATAGAGGATGCCATTTAGCTATAGATAAAGATATTGTGGAGAGGACATGAGACATATTTAGGGATAAAGTTTGCTTGATAGAGGGAGCGAACCAAAGACCAAACCAAATTCCATGAGAAGTTAGTAGAGATAGAGTCTTGCTTAAAACATAAAATATTAAGGGGAGAACTTCACATTTATCATGGTTCAATTTATATCCACAAATTGAAGAAAAAGCATTTACTTCAGCAGAGAAAGCTGGGAGAGATTGTTCTGGATTAGACATATACAACAAAATATCGTCTGCATAAACACTCATTTTAACATGAAGATTATCTTGTTGAAAACCATGTATTTTAGGATTTTGTTTAATTTTTGCAAGAAAGGGTTCTAAAGCAAGAATAAATAGAAGAGGGGAGAGGGGACATCCCTCTCGTACTCCTCTCTGTAGCGGGAAGGAGGTAGAGGTGGACCCATTAGCAAATATAGAGGCTTTGGGTGAAGTATATAATAAGGAGACATAAGAGATAAACTTGAGACCAAAGCCAAACCAGGATAAAGTATGAAAATTAGAAGACCAGTCCATACGGTCAAAGGCTTTTTCTGCGTCAAGAGAAATAGCTGCAAGCGAATTAAGATATTTATTGGATTTATGTAATATGTTAAAGAAAGTTCTGGTGTTATCAGCGATATTTCGACCTTTAATGAAGCCAGATTGTTCTTTACAAATAAGGGATTGTAAAAGGGGTTCTAAACGAAGAGCAAGAATTTTGGCAAATATTATGTAATCAGAGTTAACTAATGAAATTGGTCTGTAATTTTTACAAAGATGAGGGTCTCTTTCTTCTTTAGGGATTAAGCATATAAGGGCATCTTGAAAAGAACCTTTGGAAGCATTAGAGGAAATAAAATGTGAGAACAAAGAAAGAAGATAAGGAAGAAGGGATTTGGAAAAATGAGAGTAAAATTCTACAGGGAAACCATCTGGGCCAAGGGCTTTCCCTATTTTGAAAAGTTTTAATGCATGGGAAATATCTTTTGTAGAGATATCACGCTCCAGGGTCGAGAAATCTTTATCTAATGGAAATTGCTTTTCTATTGAAGTAAGATAATTTTGTATGTCTATGGGGTCTGGGATAGATTCAGGGGTATACAAAGAGGTATAGTATTTTTTAAATTCTCCCAAAATCTCTAAATTTTTGGTTACAGGAGAGGAGTTAGAGTTAAAACATAATCAATATTAGTACGTTCCTTCTTGATTTTAAGATATGAGGGAAGTAGTTTGCCTGCTTTATTTTGGCCTCCATAGTAACGAGCGCTCCCACGAAGGAGATAAGCAGAAGCGTTTTCTGTTGATAACTTGTTATACTTAAATTTCTCTTTAATAAGGTTATTAAGATCAGCCTGGGAATTAGTTACTGTGTAGATTGACTCTAGTAATTTTATATTTTTAAGAATGTCATTTACCTTCTGAGAATTTTTAAGTTTCTTGTGTGCAACATATGAAATAATAAAGTCTCTAGAAGAGGCTTTGAAAGCATCCCAGATTGTAGAGAAAGAAGACACAGAATCTATATTATGTTTAAAAAAGTCAGTTATAAAATCCTCAAAGGAAGAAGTAAAAGCTTGATCAGCCAGCAAAGAAGTATTGAAACGCCATCATTTATTGGTGACATTAACTGGAAGTAATTCCAAGTCTAATATTACAGGGGCATGGTCTGAGATCAATATAGAGCCAATATCCGCTTTTAATATAGATTGAGTTAGTGCCTTAGAAACAAAAAAATAGTCAATGCGTGATTGTGATAGGTGAGTGGGTGAGAAAAAGGTATATTCACGGAGTTGTGGATTACAAAATCTCCAGGAATCAACAAGAGATCAAGGTGGTGAAATGTTGATGCATTGGGGAAGAAACGAAAGGTGATTTGGAAGTGCGGTCAATATATGGATCAATAATTAGATTACAGTCACCTCCAAAAATAACATATGGTGTAGATATGGACATCAAAAGAGTAGAAATATGTGGCCAAAAATTATTATTGGGTGTAGTAGGAGCATATACATTAAATAAAGTAATAGGTATATTGTTGACTTTAAGGTGAAGAATTAACCTACGGCCGTCGTCATCAGTGTCTTGAGAGAGAAGTAGTATTTTAAGTCTTTTATGACAGAGAATCACGGTCCCATTTCTCTTACTAGTACCTGGGGAGGAAAAAACATGTCCTACCCATTGTCGTTTGAGTTTAAGAACTTCTGAAGCAATTAAATTGGATTCTTTTAGGAATACAATATCGGTCTTAAGATTAGACAAATGGGAAAGAACTCTTTGCCTTTCAATAGGCGAACCCAAATCTTTAACATTCCATGAAGTAACACCTAATGTCATTAATCAACTGTATAAAATAAATATGGAACATTGTATCTTATTACAGCAAAACAAGCTAACAGCAAAAAATGTAATATCTTGAAGCAAGAAAAAGAAGTATTCTAAAAATAAGAGAGCAAGATATGAATTGAGAGTAGTGAAAAGGAGAGAGAAAAGAAAGAGAAGAATAGGAAAAAGAAAAGAGAGAAATAATAGAAGAAAAAGGTGAAGAGGAAATAGAAAGAACAAACAGAAACCAATAAAACGTACCAAAGACTCAAACATGGGTGGAGGTTGTTGAGGCCACAGGGGGAAGACGAACAGCCAGTGACGAAACTCCAGGAGGAACCACGAGGAGGATTTCAATGAAAAAGGACTATAAAACAAAGTGTAGGGCAGGAGAACGGCACCTGGTACGAAAGACACATAAGGAGATTAATTACTCAAAATAAAACTTAGGAACATTGTAAGAAATACAATAATCTTCAGCAAAGAAAGAGAAAAAAGATTCAGATGGACGATGGTCCTGCTAAATCCATGGAATCGTCTCTGCATTCATCAAGAAATTGTTGAAGCAAGCCTGGATCTTCGTATGTTGTTGTTTTATTTTTATAAGTCACTTTAAAAAGGCATGGGTGAATCAAACCATACCTGGCATTTAGATTACGCAGAGCAGGGCGCATTGAAAGAAGAGCTTTCCTTTTGTCTGCTGTGACCTTTGCATAGTCCTGTGAAAAGAATAGTTGGGAATCTTGCCATGTGATGCGACGTTTAGTTTTGGCTGCTTGTAAGACTTTCAGCAAATCTGTATATTCTAGAAAATATAGTATTACACCTCTAGGTTTACGTTGAGATGATTGGTTTTGAGGAGAGCGACCAAGTCTGTGAGCTCGTTGTATGTTTATCTTTGGAGAATCCGGAAATTCTAGAACTTGCGGTAAAAATGATTGAAAAAATGAGATAGGATTAGATCCTTCTAGGTCTTCAACTAGACCATAAATACGTAGGTTGTTACGTCTATTTCGATTCTCAAGGTTCTCCACTTGCTTCTGTAGTTGTAGAATTTCTGATTTCATAGGACGAAGTTGCTGAGAGGAAATTTGTAAAGATTCTATTTGATGTTCCATTGTATTAATTTTGCTGTCTAAGGTAGACCATTTATCCTCTAAAGCTTGCAAGCGGATGTTTGTTTGTTCCATATGAGGTTTGAGTGCTCTAATCTCGTCCAATAATAGTTCCAAAGAAGTTGGCGGCGGAGAAGTGGTTGGAGAAGGAGGATCTTTTTTGATTTTCTTAGTAGCTGTTAATACAGAGGAGGTAAGAACTTTAGGTAAATCTTTTCCATTTGATGGGGTGGGTTGTGAAATAGGAGCAGTATGTGAAGGCATAATGGTCGTCGCATCAGAAAATTGGGAAGAAGTAGTTTGCTCTAAGTCCTCCATGTTGTCCTGTAGTACTGAAAAAGGGTTCGAGGTATGTACTGTATTAGGTTTAGGGTGTGGAGATGGGATGGATGTAGAAACTGCACCTCTGCTGGATTTAATTCTCCCCATAGACATATGTGATTTGTTAAAGGTTTGCCGAGTCACAAAAAAGTATAGTGTTAACAAATTTGGCTACAAATCCAGGATGAATGTTATTCGTAGAAGAAGCAACAAAAGCAACAGTGGTGTCAAGCAGGAAACAGGGATATCCAAGGCAGCAGTAGTAATTAAGCAAAAGTCCACTGACGAATGAAAAAAGTAATGTAAAACGCCTTTATCAGGAGAGAGTATGCAGTAATGTCAACAATGCATCAAATAGTGCCAATTATAAAACCATATGTGGAGATGCGGCACACATTTATCTGAATATCTGAATATGGAGCGACCCTTGACCTCTGGGTAGGTCGCTCCCCATCCGCACAGCGCCACCTGTGCGTCCAGCTCCCTGCTGCTGCTGATCTGAGGCCCTCCTCCACCCGCAGGCTACCACCTGCGCCTCATCCCTGGTGGCCAGTGGTAGGCCGTAGGTAGGTTCTTGTCATTGTGAGCGTCACTGTTACTGTCTTTCCCCTCTATATTTGTGCCCCCACTGTTTTTCCACTGTTTTGCCCTTCCGTTCTGTGCCCCCACTGCTGTGACTGTTTTCGTTCTGTGCCCCCACGGTTTTCCACTGTTTTTGCCCTTCCGTTCTGTGCCCCCACTGCTGTGACTGTTTTCGTTCTGTGCCCCCACTGTTTTGCCCTCCCGTTCTGTGCCCCCACTGCTGTGACTGTTTTCGTTCTGTGCCCCCACTGTTTTTCCACTGTTTTGCCCTTCCGTTCTGTGCCCCCACTGCTGTGACTGTTTTCATTCTGTGCCCCCACTGTTTTTCCACTGTTTTGCCCTTCCGTTCTGTGCCCCCACTGCTGTGACTGTTTTCGTTCTGTGCCCCCACTGTTTTTCCACTGTTTTGCCCTTCCGTTCTGTGCCCCCACTGCTGTGACTGTTTTTGTTCTGTGCCCCCACTGTTTTTCCACTGTTTTGCCCTTCCATTCTGTGCCCCCACTGCTGTGCACTGTTTTTCGTTCTGTGCCCCCCTGTGCCCCTTTTGATTTCTGTACCCCTTCGCCCTCCCGTTTCCCGCCGCTGTGTCCCCTGCGGCCCCGCCCCCCTCGCTGACCACTCGCTGCCCCTGCCTCCCGCCTCCCAGCTGCTCCTCCCTCCCATCTCCCCATATATGGCGCCTGCTGCGCAGCCGCGCCGAAGGTGCGCCTAAGGCAAGCCCGTCTGCGCCCGTCCGCGCCTGGACCGCGCCCAGCGCCAGAACCCCTGGCCCCCGCATCCGCCACGAAGACCACCTCCGATACGACGCCAGCACCCTCATCGTTCTCAACCCAGGATAGACCTCCACCTGCTTCAAGGCCGCCCCGAAACGCACCCATGGTCCCTTCACCTGCCGGAACTGCAGCTTCACCTGCCTTGGAGAGCCCGAGACTCCCGCCAAGAAGGACCTCAACCATCTCCGGTGCATCCTCCTAAACACCCGCTCCGCACGCAAACACGCCGTCGAGCTCTGGGACCTACTCGACACCTCATCACCAGACGTCGCCTTCCTGACAGAGACCTGGATGAACGAATCCTCCGCACCCGACATCGCCATAGCCATCCCCGATGGATACAAGATCACCCGCAGAGACCGCACCAATGGAATCGGAGGAGGAATCGCCATCGTCCACAAAGACACCATCAAGGTCTCGAACAGCACCGACGACACTCTCAGCACCGCCGAACACATGCACTTCCAGATCCACACGGATCCCAACACCACCGTAAGAGGCACCCTCATCTACAGACCCCCCGGACCCCGACCCCAGTTCAGCGACTCCATCGCCGACTTCATCAGCACGCACGCCCTGACCTCCACCGACTACATCCTCCTCGGAGACCTGAACTTTCACCTGGAGAACAACAACGACAGCAACTCCTCCACCCTGACAGCCTGGGTCAACGTGAACACCGAGGACACAATCAAGACCATGGGCACAATCCACTCCGGCTCCCCATCAGACCCTTTTCCACACCACATCTTCAACAAAGCCGGCAGCTCCATCGCACCCCACCTGCGCAACGTCATCAGCCTCTCCTTCGAGACCGCGACCTTCCCAGAGAGCTGGAAATACGCCGAGATCAACGCCCTACTCAAAAAACCCAAGGCGGACCCGAGCGACCTCAAGAACTTCCGGCCCATCTCCCTGCTTCCATTCCCAGCTAAGGTCATCGAGAAGATCGTCAACAGACAGCTCACCCGCTACCTCGAAGATAACAGCATCCTGGACCCCTCTCAGTCAGGATTCCGCAGCAACCACAGCAACGAGACCGCCCTCATCGCCGCCACAGACGACATCAGGATCCTGCTGGACAACGGCGAGACGGCGGCCCTCATCCTCCTGGACCTCTCCGCCGCCTTCGACACTGTCTGCCACTGCACACTATTCACACGCCTCCACGACGCAGGGATCCGAGACAAGGCCCTGGATTGGACCACCTCCTTCCTTTCCGGCAGAACCCAGAGCGTCCGCCTCCCCCCATTCCGATCCGAAGCCTCCGAGATCATCTGCGGCGTACCCCAGGGATCTTCCCTCAGCCCGACACTGTTCAACATCTACATGGCTCCACTCGCACGCATCGCCCGACAGCACGACCTCAACATAATCTCCTACGCCGACGACACTCAACTGATCCTCTCCCTCACCAAGGACCCCCTCACCGCCAAATCCAACCTCCACGAAGGAATGAAAGCCGTCGCCGACTGGATGAAGTGCAGCCGACTTAAGCTGAACACAGACAAGACGGAGATCCTCATCCTCGGCTCCAACCCATCAGCCTGGGACGACTCCTGGTGGCCCTCGTCACTAGGGGCACCCCGACACCAACCGACCACGCACGCAACCTGGGAGTCATCCTCGACTCAACGCTCACCATGACCAAGCAAGTCAACGCAGTCTCCTCCTCCTGCTTCAACACCCTCCGCATGCTCCGCAAGATCTACAGGTGGATCCCGACAGACACGAGAAGAACAGTCACCCAGGCCCTCGTCAGCAGCAGACTCGACTACGGAAACGCCCTCTACGCAGGAGCCCCGACCAAGCTCATCAAACGACTGCAAAGAATCCAAAACGCCTCTGCACGCCTGATCCTCGACATTCCACGCCACAGCCACATCAACCCCCACCTGAAAAACCTGCACTGGCTCCCCGTCGACAAGAGAATCTCCTTCAAACTCCTGATCCACGCACACAAGGCACTCCACAAAACCGGCCCAGCCTACCTCAACAGTCGACTTTCCTTCTACGTTCCCAACCGTCAGCTCCGCTCCGCCGACCTCTCCCTGGCCACCGTCCCGCGCATCCGGAGAACCACCACCGGAGGAAGATCCTTCTCTCACCGCGCCGCCAAGATCTGGAACACCCTTCCCCTCAACCTACGACAGACCCAAGACCTGCTGACCTTCAGTAGACGACTCAAGACCTGGCTATTCGACCAGTAGCGGCAACACCCCCCCTCCTCTCCCTCAGCGCCTTGAGACCCTCGCGGGTAAGTAGTGCACTTTACAAATCTTGTGATTGATTGATTGATTGAAGTAAAGCGTTATACGAAACGCTTGCGTTTGTAAAATGTGATTAAATGGTATGAGGCAGCAAAAATAGCAGAGGCATCAGGAGATAATAAATCCTCAATAATATCATGTGAAAAAAGGAGTACCAAAGGTAGCAGGAGCCTTGAAGCAAAAGATCTTTGCTGAATGAGTATAGAACTAGAAAAGAAAACAAACAGCCTCTGGCAAAAGAAAGTAAGCAGTGGTGCCTAAAAGACGCTTCGAAAAATGCAGGTAAAATGGTGGACGCGAAACCAGTCACGGTGACGCGCCACACATTTAATTATGGTGAAGCATTCTACGGACTTACCGCGACTGCACAACGTGTTAAAGTGCCTAAGAGGCAGTAAAAATATCATTGGCTTCCGGTACAGTTGAGCGTGTATACATTGTAGCGTAATGAAATTATAATAAAGTTCTGCCAGGATGAAGAGAAGCGCAGCGATGCCCGTGGTGCGTAGGCTTTGTAGAAAAACAAAATGGCGGTTGCGACTCCAGTCACGGAGACGCGCCGCACATCTTGAGACAGAAGAAGCGTTACACAGGCTCACCGCGAGTAACAAGGATGCCGCTGGATTCCAGAAATGCTCACAAAAAGAGTCCTAGCATTTCCGTAGGTGACAGGTCGCAGACGCCGCCTGTCAATGCGAAAGTCCTCGGGTGTCCGGCGGAGCGGCGCTAGCCAGCTGCCATCTTGCCTGGCGTCAGACCACGCCCCCCTTATTCAAGCTCTTTTAATCACTTTTAGAACCTTTAGAGCATCAGGGCCTAAATAGCTAGCTGCCAGGTTTACACCGTATGTCACTGCCCGAACACTTAGATCCTCCTCAGCAAATCTGCTAAAGCCCCCTATATTTAGATATAAAACCAAAGGAGGAAAATCCTTGTCAACCCTTGGAACCAGAGCATGGAACCTCAGTCCTCTAAAGCTAAGACTGATGGAATCAGAAACTCAATTTAGGAAATCGCTGAAGACTTGGATTTTTGCAGCTACCGATGCCCTCTGTTCCTCACTTGTGTAAATTGCGATGCAACTCATGCTGGTTTTGATTTCTCTTCTTACTCCCGTACAGCACTAGGATGCTCCCTTCGCAGTGACAGTTGCGCTTTATAAATACATAAATCAAATCAAATCATCAAAACCAGGCAAAAATTGGGGGCTAGAAATACAAAAGAGGCCCTTCTCACATGCACCTTGAACTACCCAGGACTACCGGTTTGACTCCAAGGGCTAGCTGGCTGGCCTCCTGATCAGAGCCTCAGGGACAGAATGGCCTACAAGCACTGTGAACCCAGCACCTATACTCTTTTTGCTGTGAGTCTTGCCCCCCCCCCCCCCCAAGTGGTGCCACCTTAATCCTGGACCCTTGAAAGTGGGCTTTACGGTGCTCTGCCAGACCAGCTGTTGTCCTGTAAGCAGACCCTATGTAACGCAATGCATCTCCTAGCAGCCACATCGGAGCCGCCACTGCGCAACACATTCCCGACGACGAACCTCTTATTGCAGCTTGCAGTCTACTTAGAACTGCCGCTGTGATCGCACGTCTTTTGTTGAAGGCTTCCTCAACGATGATGCAGGACTTCACATTACAGCACCACAGCTTTATCGGAACCAAAGGTGCATAACACATCTTTGACACAGTACTTCACATTGCAAGCCCCTTGTTGACGAAATCCTCGGCGACGATGGAGGACTCCACATCGCAGTCTCACAGCTCCTCGCAACCGTTGCTGTGTGCTGCATCCTCAACGCTGGATCTCAAAGCACTGTATAGCCATGATTTAAGGTACTTTGTTTAGAGGCTCTACCCTGGTTCCTGTGTCTCACCCACACCCCATTGGAGTCGGCCGGAACCTGTGACTTTGTCCTGATCCGGCACAACCAGATAACCATAGTTGGCACTTTGTTCTTCTAGGTTTTCACCCACAACTTGAAAATTGCATATCTCTGGTACTACTGATTGGATTTTTGTTGTTTTGATCTAAAATAATTTATACACGTTTACTCTATTTTTCTAAATTGGCGTGGGATTTTTCTTGTGTTGTGTTTTCACTTTATTACTGTTTGAAGTACTGCATAAATACTTTACACATTGCCTCTAAATTAAGCCTCACTGTTTTTGTGCAGAGCTACCAGATGATTAAGCACAGGTTAATTTGGGGTTTGCTTGTGTTCACCCTGGCAAGAATTGTGGTTGCTGCTTGAGTAGGGTTTAATACCCTTCAGCCAGTAACCCGATTTCCAATATTAAACCTGACTGCTTTTGTGCCAAGCTACCAGAGGGTTAAGCACAGGTTAATTCAGTGACCATTTGTAGTTCACCCTGTCAAAGATTGTGGTTGTTGCTTTGGTAGGGTTTCACCCCCCTCAACCAATAAGCCCATTTTTACATTGGTGTTCACTAGTGGGATTCAGCACTTGTATTTGTGCAGTGCAGTTCAGTGATTTTGAGTAACACTAAAATCTCATTATAAATAATTTGATACCATATCCGTCCTCTTGTTTTTTAAATTCTTCTTGATTGGCCTCTTTTGCTTTTTCCAAATTCACTTCTATTCCACCTGACTTTGTGCACCTGTGACCATCCCTGCTGCAAGCATGGACTTTGAGCTGAAGAACCTGGACAGCTACACTGTGGCTGGGCTCAGAGGATTCTGCAGGAAGAGGGGGACTTCCAGCAAACATTAGTTCCAAGAAGCTGGAGCTCCAGAAGGCCCTCAGGGCATGGAAGGAGGCCTGCCAGATACAAGCTACAGCACAAGTGGTGGATGAGAAGGTGAATGTGAGGAGGAGCAGGAGGAAGGGATGAAAGGAGAGGATGACAACCCCCTGATGGTGGCCCCAGCGGAGAGAGGGCCTACAGGAGTGCCTTCCCCTGCCAGATCCTGAGAAGGCAACATTGCCCACAAACTGTCCCCAGAGGAACAGGCAGACAGAAAAGCAGAAAGCAAATTTAGATTGCAGATGGCTAAACTGAAAACTGAGAAGGCTGCTTCCCAAAGGGTTGCAGAAGAGAGACGGGTTGAGGCAGAGAGAGCCTTGGCAAAGCCAAAAATGTTGTTGGCTCGTGAAGTGAGTCTCAGGGAGCTGGACATCAAAGCCAAACAAACCTCAGATTCCAACAGCAATGGTGGCAGCAATCCATTGTCCCATGGAGAGGTGAGGGTCCGCATACACCGAAACCTGGTGTCCTGCTATGTGGTGGGGGATGATATAGATAAATGGTTTCTGTATATGAGATGTCTCTGAGAATGTACAGGGTCCCAGAGGAGAATTGAAAGCCAGCCTTTGGAAACACATGCCCCCAATGGGAAGGGATACCATTCTTATGTTAGAGGTGGGGGACCGGCTAAGGTACGCTGCTATGAAAGCCATTTTACTCACCAAGTTTGGGCAATATCGTATCGGGTTCATAGACAACCAGAATCTACCAAATCAGTCTTGAGTGGATTTCTTGGACTACTTTAGCAAGGCACTGAGTGGTTAAGTGATAAAATAAGTGATTTTACTGGGCTGTACACCCTAATTCTGAGGGAGCAAACATGCACCTACCCAGCCGGACCTTGGGCAGACCTTCCCTTCGTCTCTCCGTCG
Organism: Calotriton arnoldi; assembly: GCA_963921515.1. Taxonomy (NCBI): domain Eukaryota; kingdom Metazoa; phylum Chordata; class Amphibia; order Caudata; family Salamandridae; genus Calotriton; species Calotriton arnoldi. The sequence continues at coordinate 1,077,128 of CAWUFW010005941.1, forward strand.
TATCTATACCCTACCCCTTTTTCCCCTACCCCCTTTCCCTTCCTCACTCAATTTTCCTTTTCTTCCATGCTCCTTAAAAGTTTTTACTGGTATCTTTGGTAACTTGTAACTGATGTATGTTTGCAACTATGTGGAACCTTATGTAAAGCGCTCTGATACCTTCGGGTCTAGCCAGCGCTATATAAAACTCTTTAAATAAATAAATAAATTAAAAAAAAAAAATGTTCAGTACCTGTTTTATAGAGCTACACCAATACTTGTTTCACAACAAGCTAACTGACCCCAAGAAGCTTGCAAGGAAGGTGGACCTCTGAGTCAGCACTAGAGTGTGCCAAAAGGCATCTTGGGGATTCCCAAACGGGTGGTCAGGGTTCCCACCATAAGAAACAGGGAGGGGGGTTGAAATAAAGTTAGGAGTTTTTTCTTAAGGCCCCCAAAATAGTTCACAGAGGAGGGAGACCCAGGCCCAATCTGACCAGAAAAAGAAAGGATTCTTTGATAAGAAGACAGAAAAGCTTGTCCCCAAGTGCTAGGAGTGCTATAAATATAGAAACGTGAAGGGGGATAACCCCCCACTGGTGAGTAGACCCAAGGGTTTGTCAGTATAGCACTTGGGGAGGAGTTTGCCCTAAAAGATGGTGCCTAAAACCCACATACCTTCAAATACCTCAAAGTATAGGCAGTTAGTCAACACATTCCACTAGGTTAAGGTAGCAAACAGACGTGAGTGTCACTACTCTGTGGCTGTGGTTCCCATTGAGTGCAGAGGGTCTCAGGTTCACTAAAAGTAGCCGTGAGCCCTGCCATGAATTTAGATTGTCAGTTAGGCAATGATCTTGAGCACACTCTCTGGAATGATGCGGAGCTTTAATCTCACCTAGAAACGTTAGGGTGTCCTGACCACACAATCCATGGCTTCCTAAGAGGGGAGTCAAGGTGGCCTGGAGCCTGGAAAAATGGCTCAGACCACTGCCAAAAAGAGGAAGGGAAAGGGACATTGGAAACCAGCCCTTGAAACTTCCACAGTCCAGGCTTAAGGGGTGCCTGAGGAGGCTTCTCTGGAGACTATCGGGTAAGATATTGCAATCCTAGGACACCTGCCTATGTCTGCAGGATAGACAACTCTACAAGGCTTAAAGTAGCAAGCTGAGGCCCAGGCAGCTGGTGACATCTCTGGAGATCACCTGATCTATTGTGTGAATGACCTCCTATATAGTGAGCCTAAGGTTCCTGAGCCTGGGTCAACTCGTGTTGGTGACCCCCAGTGCTACAGAGCCTTTCTGCTGGGCCTGGCTCATAACATACCCTTGGTAGGACATCTGGGGTCGGACAAGATTTTTCCAGACTTGTCACCCACTTTTATTGGCCCCTGATGAAGACAACGTCAGATAGATTCTGGACATGTCCCACCTGCCAGGTCGGTGGAAAAACAGGGGAAAAAGCTGAAGACTCCCTTGGTGCCCTTGACTGTTATCAGCACCCCCTTTAAAGGGTGGAAATAGACATTGTAGAGCCCCTGGAACACAAGACTGCCTTAGGCAAGAGGTTTATCTCGGCTTGGTGGACCGTGCCACCAGATTCCCAGAGGCCATACCACTGAGGTCTCTGACTGCACCCTCAGTGGCTAGAGCTCTGATGAGGATTTTTACCCTTGTTCCCCAAGGAAGCAGCGTCTCACAGGGGCACCAACTTCATGTCTGCTTACGTGAAGTCTATGTGGGCTGAGTGTGGCGTAACCTATAAGTACTCCACACCCTATCACCCTCACACAAATGTGGTTGTTGAGAGATTTAACAAGACCCTCAAGAGCATTATTATGGGCCTGGCTGAGCCCATGAGGCAGAAGTGAGGCGTCCTCTTACCATACATGCTTTTTGCTTACATGTAGGTACCACAGAAGGGAGTTAGTATTAGCTCATTTGAACTCCTCTATGGCCACCCTGTTATGAAACCTCTCAGTTTGGTAAAAGAGGGTTGGAAGCAAGTTTCTAACCTCCCCCCCTCCTCCCAGGATCTAGAAAGCTACATGCTGGTTCTTCAAAACCAGATGCAGAGCTTCTGGAAGAAGGTCATTGAGAATCTGGAAGCCAGACAAGAGCTCATGAAGCTTAGATATAACCATAAGGCCACTGTAGTCGAGTTCCAACCTGAACAGAAAGTGTAGGCTATGGAGCAAGTGGAGCCCAAGGCCCTCCAAGATAGTTGGTTAGGGCCTTAGGAGGTCAAGGGGAGAAAGGGGGAGGACACCTACTTAGTGGACCTCAAGATCCCCAGGAATCTCCTAAGGGTACTTCATATAAATCTTCTCAAACCCTACTGTAAGAGGTCTGAAGTCACCATGCCCCTGGTGACAGATGATGGGGTGGAAGAAGAGAGCGAACCTCTCCCTGACCTACTATCTTCAAAAGGAGCAAGAAAGGTCAGTGGAAGGTGTCAACCTCTCTCCTACCCTGATCCAAGTGCAGCAAAGGGCCTTTCGCCAGTTTTTGGGACAGTTTGCCTATGTGTTCTACCTCACCCCAAGGTTTACACATTTGTGTACTCATGATATTGATACTGGACACAGTATGCCTGAAAGGAAAAGAAAATACAAACTGTCTAAAAAGGGGAGGGCTAGCATTAAGGAGGAGGTCTACAAAATACTTGAATTAGGACTGATTGAGCACTCCAGTAGTCCTTGGTCCAGTCCAGTAGTGCAGTCTCACTGGGTGCCGCCCTTGAACTCAGTTTCTGTATGAATTACAGAGGGCTCATCTCAGTCACAAAGACTGATGTTTACCACATCCCCCGAGCGGATAAGATCCTCGACAGGTTGGGAGCTGCCAAGTTCCTCAGCACTTCTGATCATAGATCAGGGTACTGGCAGATTGCCTGACTGATGGGGCCAAAGAGAGGTCAGCATGCTGTGCCCCAGAGGGCTACTTTATATTTAGGGTGATGCCCTTTGAATTAAAGAATGCCCTTGCCACCTTTCAGTGGCTGGTTAACATGGGTCCTGATGGGGATGGAGGCATTCAATGACGCCTACTTGGACAACATAGCTGTCTACTGCTCCAGCTGGGAGGATCACCTGTACCACCTCCAGGAGGGGCTTCATGCTCTGCAACAGGGGCAGGCTGGGGTATGGAGGCAGGCATGTGCCAGATAGGACAGGCTTCTGTGCTGTATCTGGGACACTTTGTGGGCGGGGGCAAGGTGCAGCCCATCTAGGCCAAGACAGAAACTCTTCTGGCCTGGGTACCCCCTAAAACTCAGACTGAACTGAGGGCCTTCCTGGGCCTCACTGGATACTGGAGGGGATTTGCTAAGGGCTATGGCACCATTGTTGCTCCCTTAACTGAGCTGACTTTGAAGAAGCAACCTAAGAAGGTGATCTGGACAGAGGCTTGCTTGAAAGCTTTTGACTCCTTCAAGGAGGCATGTGCACTGCACCTATGCTCAAGGCCCTTGACTTCACCAATGAATTGATAGTGCAGACAGATATTACAGAGCACGACATAGGGGCTGTACTATCACAGACAAATGAGTAGGTCCTAAACCAACCTGTAGCCTTCATAAGTAGGAGGTTACTCCCCAGGGAACAGAGGCAGAGTGCAATTGAGAGAGAAGCTTTTGCTGTGGTCTGGGCACTGAAGAAGCTGAGACCACACCTCACTTCTGAGTTATAACAGACCACATGCCCCTCATGTGGCTCATGCAGATGAGGCTTGAGAATCCCAAACTATTGAAGTGGTCCATCTCCCTACAGCAAATGAACTTTACGGTGGAACATCGCCCTGAGTCAGACTTCTCCAATGGTGATGGGCTATCCAGGTTCTTCTGCATAAGTGATGAAAACTCCTAGGAGGTTGGGTAGTTCTCCACACTTTCAGCTGGGGGACACATGTTAGACCTGAAAGCCTTACGGTGGGTGTTGGGATGCAAAAGTCAGCTGTGTGGTAAGAGACGTGCACTCTTGCCCTGAGTACCCAACTATACTGTTGTATGGATCCCTAATGCAGATTTCTTTTGTCATAGGCGAATACGGCTCAAGCGTGTGCACCATGACATAGGCTGCCTCACGTATTGCGATCTTTTGGGCCGGAGGGGCACCCAAAGCGCTACCCTCAAACCCGCCTTCGCCACTAGTTAAGCAGCACAAGCGGAGAGGTGTAGCATACAGTGTAGTGATCAGTAGTATTGAACAAGTTCTTTTTACTCTGTCACTGGAGTGAGACCTACAGGCTCACTCACCTTTTTAAAAGTTCCGCTGATATGTGCTTAATTCACCCTGGGTCTACATCAGGTAGATGTGGAGTTCTGCACAGCACAGGAGTAGTGACTCTGCGCTGGATTAATGTGTGCCTGGGAAGGATACAGGGATAGGGCAGTACTGTGTAGTAATTGTGGGATTAGCGCATGTGCTGAGGGTATGTATGCATGCGAGGAATACATAACATGAAAGTGCTGTGCAGTGCGTGCACAATTAAAGCATGTGCTGAGTGTTTGTGTGCTTGCATGAAGTACTATACATGAAGAGTGAAGTGTTGTGCAGTGCGCATATGGTGAGTGAGTATGTGTGTGCTGGCAGAGTGTGTATGTAAATAGCACACCATGGTACAATACAGATAGGCAAGTATGGAGCAGTGCTGAATTCATGTGTGTCTGTAGTGGCACAATGCATGGAGGTAACAGTACTGGAGAGTAAGTGTGTTGTGAAAGTTCACTGAGTGACCCTGAGTTCCATTTTGCGAAGCCCAGGCCTTATTGGAAGTTGGCAGTTAAGAAATGTTTAGAGGGATACAGAGGTACAGCACATGGTATAACAGGAAGAGTGCCATTTAAGTTATTTAGAGGAAGAAAGGTGAATACTATACTATGTCTAGCGTGAACAAATGAGGGAAAGGAATTCTGGTATATGGAAGGAGATGGTAAGTAGAGACGCAAAGAAAAGAGTAAAGTAAATGAGAGAAAGGTGTATGTTGAAAGGAGGAAAGCTGTGAAGAAACCTAGTTAAGGTGGGTGATTTGGTTACAGTAAAAGCTCCCATAAGTCATGTACCGCCATATAAATTTAACAGTCCAATGTGAGTTATTAAAGTAGTGAAGATTTTCTTTTAAAGCTTCAGGGCCATAAAAGCTAAATAAGTCTGCATCTGCAAAGTGCCCAGCTAGCCAGTTGCCACTGGACTTGCCCCTGGACTCCCCTGATGTAGCCCGTAAGATCGAGTCCTAGCTCCCAAGATGTGACTCTCAGATCCTGGACCCTTGATGATTGCTGCTAGGGTGCACTCTTTCTCCTCTCTTTCCAGAATTTCAACTTGTAAGCCAAAGCTAAAAGATAAAACGTTTGAGCTCAGAATACCACCATTTGCCAGTTTGTGGGTAGCTTTGAACGCCGTTGAGAAACAGACCGCTTGACTTTGCCTGTCCGTTGATGTCTAACCAAATTCCATCTTAAAGCTTCAGAGGGCTCTGTCGACCTGGCTGCCGACGAGAAAAAGAAACAGAAAAGATTTGAAGTGCAAAGCTAAATCTTGGCTGGGACCAACTCGACCACTGTATACAGCCCTTGCTCCATCACGGTCGGCCTGAAACTTTGACTTTGCCACGGATTCTCTCGTCCAAGACTCATAGAGTGAGATGATGTGATTTTAAAAAAAATGTAAAAACCATAACCCTGGCTCCCTCCATCTGATCTTTGTTGTTTTTGATGTCTATTTGAAGATAAAAATGTATTTTATTTTTATAAATTGGAGTGGGGGTTTTATTGTGTCGTGTTTCTTACTTATTGACTGTTTTGGTACTGATAGATACTTTAAACTTGTTTTCCTTTGAGTTAAGCCTTGCTGCTCTGTGCCAATAGGTATTCCGGACTAAGAAAACATTTAAATAAAAGAAACCTAACTGGACCTGATCTGGTTAACGACATTGATAATGTTTTGTCTTTTCGACCACAAGTATTGTAAACGGCTGGAACGTGCTTTTATCTGATCAAATCTTTTTTTTTTTATTCCTCGCCTTTCTCCCCTTGGCCTCCAAGAAAACGATGGTCTTTGCGCTTATAACATCAAGAGTGGACTATTGGAGACGTGGCCAACCATCATGGCCGTGTCGATGTGATCCACTGAGGCTCTGCGCCACACCCTACAGATCTCCTTCCATCTGGCGCCATCCAGCTTAATCCGAGCCGTGAATTACCGGGGACAACAAATGTGATCTCCGAGGCGGATGCCTCGCCTGGGCCTCCAGGGGTGTGGAAACCCTCCGTTAGTCATCGCGGCACACTCCAGAGGCCTGCGGGGTTATGGCCGCTACCAAGGCAGAGGCCTCTCTGCACCACTGAGGCGACCCCGGACAATGCCTAACAGCACGGATGGTGGCGTGCACTGTACCTGATCGTACCCCAGTGTTAAGGAGAGAGGGAGTAGCAGCACAGTGAAGGAAGCAGCAGTTCCACACCTGACTTGGTCTCCACAGCCTGCACCAATATGGCGGCCATCAGACCCAGAGCGCTTCCCCACCTGTAAGCTGCAAATGATAGGTAGATATTTTTTATAGAGATTGCTGCAGCGTAACATAACGCCCGCTCCAGTTAGGACTTTGAACAGGTGCCTGGTGAGCATCCCGGAGCTTGAACCCACGCTGTCTGACCTCATTATGGCATCCACAATGCACGAAGGATGGCGCCTCTTACTGCATCAGTTGTGAGAGGCTCACCTTCTCTCTGCTCCGACTGGCATCTGGGCCTTGGCCGGCCTCACAGCTCACATTGACTCTACTGTCCACCCTGGCCTGACCCGCTGTAGGAAGCTGGCTCTCTATATACTATACCAAAGTGAGGTATAGTGTGCACAGATTCCAGTGGATCCCAAGAGGCTTATTTAGATAATACTAAAAGCTCTATTCGTAGTAGTGTGGTCGAGCAGTTAGGCTTAAAGAGGGCTGTGTTAAGCATTTATTGTACATAACCAGGCAAGAGATGATAGCACACACTGAATCCAGACCAATTGTTTTGTATAAAAAGTTATTACTTTGTTGTTTTATTTGAAGAACCAAGAGGAACTCAGTTGCAGGTAAGTAACAATTTCAAAAGTAGTAATACTTTTCAAATGCAGTCAGTATTGTTTTGCTAGGCAGTAGAAAATGCTTTACAGTATTATAAATACTTTTTATAGAATCAGATTGGAACAGTGGAACTTTGCAGTAGAAGTGGATAGACTTTTTATATGCAATAGGTTTGTAAATGCAATAAAATCCTATGGGAGGAAGTGTTATGCCACAAGGCAACACCAAAGCTACGCCACCAGTAACACAGGGGCACCCGGGTGCAGGGTGCAAAATCAGCATCAGTCACCCAATGCGTTTCAATAGAGATTGTTGGTCGCACAAAGAGACTGCAGGCTCGGACCTGGAGGCTGGTTGAAGGTGACCACTGGTTGGGCAGGTAAGTTGGAGGGCTGGGGGAGGTCGAGATACAGTCGGTTGAGCACCCCAAGGCCGGAGGGCCGAGGATGCTGGGGTACCTCTTGGTGTTGGATCATCTGGGTTAGAGCCGGTCACTGTCAGGGGACCCTTCGTGTTGAGGCTGCAGGCGACTTTGTGGGGTCCAGGAAGGGTCACCCACTGATAAGGATGAGGCTAGAATCGCTGGGGAGACTTCACAGGACAGGTGAGCCACTCAAGCTTGGGCTGTGGGCGTTTGGATCCTGAATCCTTGAAGATCGAGTTTTTCTGGACAGGGCCGCTGTCCACAGGAGATCTGGTCTTTATTGAAGAGTGGCAGTCTTCCTGGGGTTCTTGGAAGTCACTGGCCACGGGACAGGCGTCGTCTCGTTTGCAGGCTTGAGAAGCATGAAACAGGCCGGTAGGGCTGGGGCCAAGGCAGTAGGTCTCTTCTTGCTTTGCTGCATGGCGTCCTCTTCGTCCGTCTCTTTCTTAGGTTTCAGGAATCTGAGGATCATGGTTCAAGGGTGCCCCTAAATACTGAATTTAGGGATGTTACAGGGTCTGGCAGAGGGTAGCCAATGGGCTACTTGCCTTTAGGGTGACTACACCTTTAGAATGCCCCCTCCCTTTGGGGAGGTTGCATCCCACTAACCTGATTGGGTAGAATCCTTCCATTCAAGATGGAGGATTTCCTAAGGAGGGGGTCACCTCGGTCCAGGGCACCTTAGGGGTGGTCCTGGCAGAGAAGGGGCACATCTCTCCTGACTACACATGTTCCTGCTGAACTTGCTGCCAGAAGTGGGGCTTAATCAAGGGGGCAGGCATCTCCACTGGCTGGAGAGGCCCTGACTAGCATTTCAAAGGGCAGGAAGCCTTTGAGGCTCACCGTCCTGAATGCTGTTTCTGCTTGGGGGTGGGTTTGAAGCACCCCTACCCCAAGCAGCTTTTATCCTTCACCCATGAGAGCACAATGGCTCCCACCTCAGCGTGTCAGAAACATGTCTGTGTGTGGCAGGCTGGTGAAGACCAGTGAGCTGGACATGAGGGAGTTGGTTGATTTTCAGTGGGCATCTCTAAGATGCCTTCTGAGTGCGTTTTGTAATAAATCCAACACTGTTATCAGTGTGGGTTTATTATGCTGAGGAGTTTGATACTAAACTTGTTAGAATTCAGTAAAGCCATCTAGAAGCTGTGGATTTCGTAATGACCAACTCCCACCCCATGTACTCAATATGGCTCCACTGCACTTACAATGACTGTAAATGGCACTGACACAGTATGGGCACATTGTTCATGCAGCTGTGCCCTTACCTGTGGTATAGTGCACCCTGCCTTAGGGCTGTGAGGCCGGCTAGAGTGGTGACTTACCTATGCCAGAGGCAGTGATAGGTGGGGATGGCACCCAGGGGTGTGTGCTAATGGAGCAGGGTTTTCGCGAAAGTAAAACCTGCTCGGATTGAACCCTCAGTAACATTTACTAACTGTGTGCGGTGAAAAATTATACGAAGAGGCTTAACATGAGGGAAAATGCTACTGCGCAAGCGCGTACTAAAGTACTAAGAGTAGGCCGCAAATGCTTTTTGACTAACGAAAATACAAATGACTAATGCTGCTTATGTGCACGGTATCAACGTCTGCTAGGGAAAAATAAATAACTAATGTGAGTTGCGCAGGGATTAGTGCAGCATTGGGTTGGTGCGTAGAGAAAAAGCATTATAAGTGAATAATAATGCCTGTGTTTGTTTTCCTAGAAACATGACTTTTATTCTGCATGACAAGTAATGGGTAAAAGTGCTGTCAGGATCAAAAAATACGCTAAATAATGAAAAATGAGCATGAAGAAGAGAGTGGGACATTATTTTGCCCTTCAAAACCTGAGTGTCTGCCAAAATCAGTATGAAAGAACAATGCGACAAATAGAAGGAAACTTCCTCTGCGGAGAGGCGCTCAGCGAGAAAGATATACAGTGATTGAAACATTTTGCCGGAGAAGAGGAAGAAAATGACGATAGTTTGGAATTGTATTTCCTGGGGTGAAAGCATAGGTCATAGATTAATTGAAAACAAAAGGACATTTAGAGAGGCTGTCATGCTGAAACTGGTGTGACCATACACCCCCTTCCTTAACCAATCAAATGTGAAGAAAACCTGTACTTTGTTACATGTGAGGGTTGGACATTTGGGTTTTAGGGTATATTGAGGTGACTAATGGGAGGGGTTAAGGTGTCTGACTAAATTGCTTGGTTGGAGATCGTCGCTGTCTTCGGTTTGCTGTCCTGTTCCAGTTTACTGATTCCTGACTTAGTCTTTGCCTCTTCAAATCTTCTTGAGGGGCCTTGCTGCTCTCATGGCCAGAGAGTAGATTTCCTATTTCCTATTTGGGTTAGTATAGACTGAAATCTGAATTTGCATATGCATTTGCAAATGTATTTTGTCTCTGAATCTTTTGTCTCTTCTTCTATCCACTCCTCTATGCATTGTCATTGATTTGAATTTGTCATTTTCTCTTCTGATTTTGTTTTCCTTTTGATGTTCTATGATTTGTGCTATTTGTTTTGTATTTTGAGCATTATTTTCACATTATTTAGATAAACATTAAAAAATGACAAATGATTCTGTCTTTATTAGGAGTGATTCATTATTGTGTTTTGGTTTGCCAAATATAATCAACTATACAAAGATCACATCGCCAATTATGGTATATAGTGATGAAGTGAAGATTTGGAATTTGGTAAGTTTAGTATAGTCACTGATAATATACTGAACCCCAGCGTGAAGGGATTTTGTTGGGTAATGGAAACTGGGCCTAGTCATTAGAAAAATTTCTAGTCCTGAATCGCTGGATCAGTTTTGGTAGCAGAAATTTATGGTTATTTTCGTTATTTTGGCAAATTAATGATTAGTTTATTGAATTTTAAGGTTTTGATTACTAATACGAAAAGTTAGTGTCTTTGTTTTTATGTAGTCTGGAAGTACGGGTACGGAGTTGCCTAAGATCCCGGGATGCTAATTTAAGCCGTTGTGGCATAGTCATAGTGTGGAGAAATACTACACTGGAAGTCATAGTGTGAAGAAATATCACACTGGAAGTTCTTTGTCTGTTGTTGTAATATCGAACAGTGAAAGGCTGTTGATGTTATTTTAGGGACTTACTCTGTTGTAAGGAGAGTGTATGAAATAGTGGAAAGTCCGCTTCCGAAACTCTGGCCTTATTCCCAAAGGAGTCCCAAGACCTCTTTTAATAAAAAGTCCTCTTCGAAACTTTGGCTTTATCCCTAGAGGAGTATCAAGACCTCTTTTCACTTGATTGGGAGTAGAGTGACGCTGGTCATTATTTTACTGGAAGTAAAAAGAATATGTTGAAGTAATTGAACTATCTCTTTATTAGTGGAGCAGACAAAGGCGCTGTTTTGTGTTGTTTCTAATAAGAATCTAGTTAGGAAAAAAAACTTTGTTTTACATTGCCGTAACATTTTTGCAAAGGGAGGGTCACTAGCAGGAGTTATACTGACGTCACAAGAGCCGCGCTGGCATTGGTCAGAATAGCGGGTGTGTTTTGTGCTGTGATTGGTTGGTTGGTGTGAGTCGCGCTGGTATTGGACAAGCGTGAGCCAATAGAGTAAGTGGAATTACGGAAGGATTTTCTTAATTTTCCGAAAAAGTTAGCGAAGAGAGAAAAGAGGGTTGAAAATGAAGTTGATTAAAGCAATTCAAGATTTCTTTAAAAAGGAAAAACCGATTGTGATTAGAGAGGGAATTCCTGTACCACCTCAAGAGCGCCTGCTTCCTTTATGATGTTAGAACGTGGATATCATACGTGTACATGATTGGAGAACTGGGTAAAATATACAGAAGATGATGGAGTGTTAGCTTTCCCAGAGTATGGTACATTTAATGTGAAAATGTTGGCGCATCTGAGGAGACGAATGAACTCTTTGAAACCAAATCCTAGACCTATGCAGTATGAGGCGCTTGAAGAATAGGAGCATGAAGGGTACAGAAGGGAGAGAGACAGGAATGGATTGAAATACAAGAATACGATGAGATGGTTTTCAGAGGCTAAGTGGGATGCTCAAATGAGAAGATGGAGGAGAGATGTAATTCTGGATAGATTGTATTCAGTAATGGTTGCTGAGAATCAGGCTGGTGGAAAATGTAAGGAGAAAAATAATAATATAGAAACTTCAGAATTAGATATGGATCCGAATGAAATTGATGATGAGCTATTAGAAGAGATGTTATTGAAAAGACCTCCACCGTATCAAGAGAGCCCGGATGGGACTACTCCAAGTGCACCGTTAATTGAAATAGAAATTCCTCAAAATCCACAGGTTTCACAGGTTACTCGAATATCATAGGAAAAAGAAATTGAGATGCTTAATAGAGCAAAAGAAGAATTGACTCAGAAAATTAATCAGATGAGTTTAAATGCAGAAGCATTGTCAGTTCCAGTTATGATTGGTCCTATATTTCCATTGTATAGTGAGGGTCAAAATATTTCAAGAGTACATGCATTGACAGTTCCGGTGGATAATGTTAGGAATGTTAGTGGGACAGAGTCAAATGAGGCTAGTACATCATTAATTGATCTTCCAGTAAATGGAAATGTAACTGAAACGCCAAGAAGAAATATTCAGATAGATCCTAGAAAGTTATTGACGAATGCAAGGGAAACAACTTCGATATCAGGGAGTTCTGGTTCAGTGAGACCTTGGCCGGAGGAATTGGATGAATGGATAAGAGGAATGGCATCTAATAAATCTAAACCAAGTATAGATTTAGGGAAATTGAAAGTAGATTTGGAAGAAATGATTATTGGTACAATCAGTCCAGAGAGATTGAGTAAATATCAGGATGAAGAGTTGTTATTTTTGTGTAAGCATATTACATTGAAAGCGAAAGATTTGCATAAGAAATTGGCAGAAGCTGCACAAGAATATGGTGTGGATATAGAGAAATCAAAAGCTTTGCAAAAGACGTACAGATTGGTTTTCAGTGGTAAAGACTTGGAGAGTTTGAATGCTTCTGGAAAACGATTGCAAATAAAGAAGTTGATAAATATACTGAAAAGATCGGATGACTGCTTCTCCCTTACTTCCTTTAAAGGAGACAGAGTCTACTGAAATGATATATCCAATGAGAGAAGTTCTGGGTGGTGGATATGTTCACATTCCTTGGTCAAGACAGGATATATTGTCTTTCACAAATGAGTTACCCAGATTGAGAGAAAAGCCTGTCGAATGGTACAAACAGGTAGAGAGGTTTGTAAAGGTTTCAAAAGTCTTGTTGAAAGATTTGGATGGTCTATTTGATATTGTGGTTCCAGCTGATTTATGGACTGAGTGTAAAATTGCAGTCGATTGGCCAAAAGATGAATATCCTAGAGATATTAAAACAGGAGCACCATCAGAAGAGGTGATGAAAAAATATAATCAAGTGATTACATATTTGAAGAGTAAAATTTCTCCAAAAGAAACAGATTGGGTTAAGATTGACAGGACGACACCGGAATCAAAAGAATCGGTGCATGCCTATTATGAGAGGTTGTTACAGGTGTTCAAACAGTATAGTGGTTTTGAAAGCATTACTGACAAGGATATGGGACATTTTGTCTATAAGTTTGTGTTTGCATTGAAACTGGAGATTAACAATATGATTCAGCAACATTTGATTTGTTGGCAGAACAAGACAGTGGATGAAATTTTGAGGTAGGCAAAATATTGTAGTGATGATATTGAATCGAGACATAAGAAATTGAAGGAAAAAGTGATGTGGGCACAGGTGAAAGTGGCACAACAGAATAATGGGAATTTTGTTGATTGATCGCAAGCAGGTTATCAAATGAAAGGACAGAATCAGAGTTTTCAAAATAGTCAGGTACCAATGAATGTTGTACCGAATGGGGTTGTTCAAGTGCAGTTACCGGGAAAAGTTCCATGTCATGGATGTGGCCAATTGGGGCATTGGAAGAACGAGTGTAAGTCTTTGATAAGAAATAATGGGATGGTTCAAAATTTCAATCAACAGATGCAGAATGAGGTGGTTGTGAATCAACAACAACAGCAATAGCAACAGTTAGTTACACCACAGGTACAACAGGTACAGGTGCCTCAAGCACCTATGCCAAATAATGTGAATGCTCAAGTGCAGAGATACAGTGCGGATGCTGGTTTTCACGTGAGTGAACAGGTTGGTAAGAATCAAAATGTACAAATGGTTTCACAATATTGGATGCAATGTTCTGAGAGTGATTCAGATTTATCTCAATGACGGTGCCTGAGGGGGGAGGAAGAGTGCGTGCTTGGTGCATCTCTAGTGGTAGATCAGTCAGGTCCTTTTGTGGATGGGAAGGTGGAAGGTAATGATATTACATTCCTTGTGGATACTGGCGCTACCCGTTCTACTGTGAGAACAGCGGAAATTCCAAACCTACCCCCCTCGGGAGAAACTATCCAAGTTGTAGGAGTCTCAAATAGACATATTAAGACTCCAGTGACCAAACCAATGGAGGATCATATTGGAAAATTGAAAGATTTGCATCGGTTTGTAGTGTGTGACTTGAGTCCAGTGAATCTTTTAGGTAGAGACTTGCTGTGCAAAATGAATTGCAGCATTTATTGTACACCGGATGGTATTGCTCCAAGGACCGTTAGGGACCAGCGAGCTCTTCCTGCTTCTACCGAGCCTCGGTATTGCGTTCCAAACACCAGATGAGGATGTTGCTTTTAAGATGATGTTAGCAAAGCAAGGGACAGAGGTGAATGATTTGTATCCTATGCTTACGATGAGTGAATTGCCAGTTGAATTAAGAGATACAGTGTCAGCTGATGTGTGGGATCTTTCAGAAAAAGACATCGGATTAATGAAAGGTGTTGATCCTATCCAGATTATGGTTAAGCAAAGTGCAGAATTCCCGAAAACACCACAGTATAAAATGAGTCCTGAGACTATAGAGGGAGTTACTCCAGTAATTGAGCAAATGATTGAACAAGGTATTTTGAGAGAAATACTAGAGAGTCCTTGTAATTCACTGTAGGAAGGTGGAATCTGACTATATGGTTGCCCCCACTTTTTTTATGGTGTTTTGCTGGTTTATGACTTAGTTGGACTGGGATCCTGCTATTCAGGGCCCCAGTCTATCTGCTTTCTCTGTAAAAGGTTTCCATGTGCCTTAGGCACATCTCTGATTGGAATCTGGAGTGCCCTTATAAGTCCCTAGTATATGGTATACTATGTACCAAGGGCATAGGTACCTCAGAGGCCTACCAGGGGCTGCAGCATGTATTATGCCACCCCTGGAAGGCCATCCAAACTGACACCACAGGTCTGCTACTGCAGCCTGGGTAGGGTGGTGCATGCACCCCTTACTGTGATATAGGTTACCTATATCACTAAATACATACACACATATAAACCTATAAGTCACTCCTAAGGCAGGCCTTATCAATCCTAAAGGCAGAGTGCATGGTTCCTATGTGAGAGGGTGCCCCTGCATGAGCAGGGCCCCTCTGCAGCGTTCGGAGACCATCTCTGATGCTGTTTGTAGTGCAGCCTGACCATATACTCTTAAGCGCATTATATCCTCGCGGTAAAATGCTAACTTTGGAATGGCTGCACCTAAACATGTCGTGTTTGGTGTCAAACATCTTGGAATACTACCCCCCCGCCAATCCTGGCGGCGGGGGTAGCATTCCACCCTTCTAGAGGGAAAGACATGTTAACTCTGGCTTACCCGGTAACTTCTTTCTGAAGCCCTGGCATCACAAAATGGATGCTGCTGCCACAGACACAAGTCTGGCCTCCTGCTGCTGGACGAAACTCCGGCAGGGGAGGCCTGGACAATAGGTTTCCTGTTGCAGGGAGGTGTGACCACCTCCCCAGACAGGATAATGTGTATTGGGGCTGGGTGGGTGCACTCTTCGAGTGCTTTGAAGTCATGCACTGGGGGAGCAAAAGGCTCCTCTGTGCATATGCCAGTTCAAACCAGCTCAGGGGCTACCTGCCCCTGCTCTGGCGCGAAACTGGACAAAGGGAAGTGGGTGTAGCCACCCCTCCCTTGACCCTCCCATAGGTGGGGTCATAGAGCTAGTCCATCCCCTCTTTTAGTATAAGAGGGGGAACCTTGCCATTGCAAAGCAGATAACCCCTGGACGACGCTCTACAGAAGAATCCGGGCCCTTCGACGTTCCACTACCTTTGGAAGACAGAAGAATCTCCCTTGGAGTCAAGGAGTGACTCCCCTGCTTGGCAGGCGCCAAAACGACAACGACGGTCGCAAACTACGCCGCTCCCGCCGGAGTCCGAAGTCCCTGCAGCCCAAGAAGTGGATTTCCTGACCTCTCCCAGGCCATCGTGAGTCCCCAGCGAAGCTGAGGCAAGTGGACCCCACGAGTAACGAGGAACCGCGACCCCTGGGTACCGTGCACTATTGTCGAGTGCAACCCCTTCACAACGTTCTACGAACTTGTGCTTTGGACCACGTGTGGTCCCGACCTCCAGCAGGAATCCTCCGAAGATCAGAGGCCTACACCGTCCCGAGTGACCGTGGGCCCCTGTTGAGTGATTCCGCCCGAGGTGTCTTCGCGATCCCTTGCCCGCCGGCTTGTGGGTCCACAGAAGACTTCTTAAAGAAACCAAAGGGCTCCCTGGTTGCTCCAGGCCTGCCCTGACTTACCCTCGCTGGGTGAGTCCCTCAGACCTTGCTGGTCTGCGCCATCGACTTTTCTTCATCTCCCCGAGACTTGCTTTTGCCAAGGCTTGTTGGCTCCAATCGAGTTGCCGACACCGCAGTCAGCTGCAGACGTCGAGGGACCCACCGAATCCAGCTCCTGGTCGTCGTCGACACCTCCTGGACCACGTGGCTGAAGAGTCAAGGCACCCGCAACCGACCTGAATCAACCGACGACGGTGGGCATCCATCTTCCTTGCCCCGGGTCACTGCCAAGTGACTTTGAACACTGTCCCCTCTGCTTTCAGGTCATCCTTCTTCAGAATCCAGGCTTGGATTCCACCGGACACTTCTTCAGCTCCCGCAAGCAGCAAGTCTTCTTTGTTCGCCATTGAAAACGACGCCGCGACCCGACACCAAAGGACACCTATGCACCCGGCTTCCCTGGGTGAGGTAACTCCAGCACTACGGTGCTCCTGTGGGTGTGGGCCCTAGAACTACTTACCCTGTAAGTGACTTGCTTGTAGGTTCTACAGAAGTATCCTAAAACTCTTTATTTCCAACCGCGACTTGCCCCATTGAAGTCAACGGCGATCCGCGCCTGTGTATCTACACTGCACGCGTCCCCCGTGGGTCCTTTACTTACCTGCCTTGGGTGGTTTCGTGAGGCCCCCGCACTTCTGAAGGCCCTAGGCCTTGTCTCCCTGCAAGTCGTTGTCCCTAAGTCTCTTACTTAGTATATGGTCTGGTACGCCCCTAGGGCCCCAGCCATATTTTGTGCTTAACTTATTGTGAAACGTTGATTTGTGCATATGTTTGTCTTCTAATCTCATAAAGAGATTAGTAGAGAGTTATTTAGAAATAAATACATATATTTGATATATATACCTGTGTGGTGTCTTTTCATTTGGTGATTCAAGAGATTATATGGTAAAACAAGCTGCTTTACATTCCTCCGAGACTTAGCCTGAAGGCTGCTCTCCACAGCTACCACTAGGATAGCTTTCTTTAAAAGGTTGTCTTAAACCTATCTACCATAAGAGTCGATTTGCCCTGGTGCAAGGTGTCCACTTTAATTAGTGAACAGCATATACCAGGCCAACTTCTCACATTGGTGGGCAGCGTGTGGGATTCCAGCTTGCCATTGTTTTACCAGAAAATCTCTATTTGAAATACTAACTGAAAACCATTATAGGTACTCAAGGTACATATAAAGTCAAGCTTAGTATCAATAAGTTCTACTGAACTTAGAGCTGGGTGCCAAGGGATAGCACACCCTTTCCACAGCTCAAGCTAGGATCAGTAGGCCACAAACTAGTGTAGGTAGTACAACACTGCACAACACTAGAATGTCTTTAAGGGGAGGATCCAAAGAATCCTTGCAGGAAGCCATTGAGCTTCCACCCTCCAAGTATGATACACTCCCATTCTTGGAATTGAGAGCTTTATGCAACTTGAGAAAAATAAGGACAGGCCAAAGCCCCACCACCCAACACCTCAAGGAGTTGTTGGTGGCTTATGACCTTAGTAAGCCTGTAGGGACTGAAGGGGTAGGAGCTGAGGGTGGGGCAGAAGAAGAGGAGGAGGCCAGGGTACCAATACCCCCAGCCCCCCTCTGAAACTGGCCAGGAGGGTGACAATGACCCTGACCTGGAAAACCCAATCCCTCCTGTGGATGATGATGAGGATGATCAAATTGATGCCCTCTTTGTCCCCCAGGAAGGATTAAGAGTGTGCCCAGGAAGTCTAGATCTCCTTCTCAGGAGTCTAACCACTCTGGCACCTCTATAGGGAGCTCTGTCTCCTCTCACAGGAGGGAATCCTCTCATGAGAGGAGAGCCAGGCTGGTCCGGTATGAGGAAACTCAGCTGGAAATCAGAAAAAAGCAACTGGCTTTAGATAGGGAATCCCTAGATCTCCTCAGGGAGAGAAGAAAGTTGGGACTAGAGTCCCATGGTGGCAGCAATATCCCTAGAGATAGGGACAGGTCTTATGACCATAGAAACCTAAACAAGATTGTCCCTCCCTACCAGAGTGGGGATGACATCCACAAATGGATAACTGCACTGGAGAGGGCCTGTAAAGTTCAGAAGGTCCCCCAGAGGCAGTGGGCAGCAATCTTGTGGCTCTCCTTTGCAGACAAAGGTAGAGACAAGCTCCTCACTGTAAGAGAAGAGGATGCTGACAATTACACAGTCTTGAAGAGTGCTCTGATAGATGGGTTTGGCCTAACCACTGAACAGTATAGGTTGAAGTTCAGAGACACCCAAAAAGCTCAGACTCAAGACTGGGTTGATTTTGTAGATGGTGCTACAAAGGCTCTGGAAGGTTGGATACATGGCAACAAAGTGCAGGACTTTTTAGGATTGTACAATTTGATTATGAGGGAGCAGATCCTTAATAATTGTCAAAACCAGCTTTTGCACCAGTATCTGGTGGACTCTGATCTGACCTCTCCCCAAGAATTGGGAAAGAAGGCAGACAAGTGGGTCAGAACCAGAGTAAAAACTAGAAATCAGGGTGGTGACCAGAAGAAAGATTCTACTAAGTCCCAAGAGAAAGGTGGGGATAAATCTAAGGATAAGTCCCCTACAGGGCCCCAAAATTCCTCTTCTGGGGGTGGGTCCCAAACTCCTTCCTCTCCTGAAAAGAAACCCTATTGCCATGTCTGTAAAAGCCTGGGCACTGGAAAACTGATCCCAGTTGCCCCAGGATTGGCAATAAAGAAAATGTTCCTCCCACAACAACTACCACCCCTCCTGGTACTACCAGTAGTAATCCTCCAGTTGGGAGTAGTGCACCCAAAAAGTTAGGTGCTTTTGCAAGAGGAACAGAGGTGGGCCCTAGTTTAGACTGGATCCCTCAACAGACTCCTCTGACTCTGATGGTGGTATAGGATTTGCCACCTTTACCATGGGTCCCATAGCATTGGGCAGGTACAGATTGGAGCCAATAATTAATGGTCAGAAAGCTGTGGCATTTAGGGACACAGGGGCTAGTGTCACCATGGTGGCAGGGAAACTAGTCCCCCCTCACCAGCTTTTACCTGAGTTTAAATACCAGGTGACCAACATTGATGGTGTCAGAACAGATCACCCCATGGCCATAGTCAATCTCAGCTGGGAGGGGGTCACAGGCCCAAAAAGAGTGGCAGTGTCCCCAACCCTACCTGTAGATTGCCTGATGGGCAATGATCTGGAAATTTCAGCCTGGGCTGAAGTGGAACACCAAACCCATCTTAGGATGTTGGGCGTCCCTGTAAAGGTTAGTGGGGCTGTGATGGCCACAGCCCCAGCTCAAGAATTTGGAGAGATGGAGCCTGAAAGAATGGCCCACTCTCCCCCAAAAGAGAGCACAAGGGTTGAAGAAAAGTCTTCTTCCCCCCAGGCAGTAGGTAAGGGTCAGCCTCCTCAGGAACCCTACCCCTAGTGAAGGAACTGCCACAGAGGTAGTCAGGCCTGGCCTGGCCACACCCCTGATGGCAGAGGACCCTTCCAAGGTGGTACCCCGTCTGGAGCAGGTAACCTGCCCTCTCTACCCTGCCTCAGTCAGCCCAGGGCTGCAGAGGTCAGGAGGTCAGTGGACCCCCAGGGCCCCTGTCCAGAGGAAGCCCCCATCAGCAGATTAGGGGCACCCAGTCTAGTAGCCCTAGCCAGGTGAAAATTCCTCTACACACTGAGGGATCCCCCATACCTTTATGTAGGGACCTCCCCCAGAAGGACTCTGGTAGGCAAGGACAAACCTGGGACCAGAAGGTTCCAAACCTGCCATGTCCCTCCAGTAGTCCATCCAAAGGGACCCAACCCCCAGCTGTAGGCAGCCAAAGGTTGACCCTTAGAGCAAAGTGCAACTCAGTCATGGAAAGACAGGCATACATGGTGACCAGTGATCTGAGGAAGCTGAGGCCAACATTCCTAGGGCCTCACTTCCCTACTCAGACACCTCACCAGCCTTGTACTTTACCTAAGCACACCACAGGTAGTGATTCCCCATGGTGGAGACCCTCTCATACCCTTAGGGTGAGGGATTGCTTAGTGGACCATAAGACAGGGGGCAACCATGCTAGTGCAGGTGCTTCCTTATATGACCACTTAGTCAATGAAGGCTCAACTGGCCAAGGTTAGCCTTATCTCCTTTCGTTTGGGGGGTTATGTAGGAAGGTGGAATCTGACTATATGGTTGCCCCCACTTTTTTATGGTGTTTTGCTGGTTTATGACTTAGTTGGACTGGGATCCTGCTATTCAGGGCCCCAGTCTATCTGCTTTCTCTGTAAAAGGTTTCCATGTGCCTTAGGCACATCTCTGATTGGAATCTGGAGTGCCCTTATAAGTCCCTAGTATATGGTATACTATGTACCAAGGGCATAGGTACCTCAGAGGCCTACCAGGGGCTGCAGCATGTATTATGCCACCCCTGGAAGGCCATCCAAACTGACACCACAGGTCTGCTACTGCAGCCTGGGTAGGGTGGTGCATGCACTCCTTACTGTGATATAGGTTACCTATATCACTAAATACATACACACATATAAACCTATAAGTCACTCCTAAGGCAGGCCTTATCAATCCTAAAGGCAGAGTGCATGGTTCCTATGTGAGAGGGTGCCCCTGCATGAGCAGGGCCCCTCTGCAGCGTTCGGAGACCATCTCTGATGCTGTTTGTAGTGCAGCCTGACCATATACTCTTAAGCGCATTATATCCTCGCGGTAAAATGCTAACTTTGGAATGGCTGCACCTAAACATGTCGTGTTTGGTGTCAAACATCTTGAATACTACCCCCCACCAATCCTGGCGGCGGGGGTAGCATTCCACCCTTCTAGAGGGAAAGACATGTTAACTCTGGCTTACCCGGTAACTTCTTTCTGAAGCCCTGGCATCACAAAATGGATGCTGCTGCCACAGACACAAGTCTGGCCTCCTGCTGCTGGATGAAACTCCGGCAGGGGAGGCCTGGACAATAGGTTTCCTGTTGCAGGGAGGTGTGACCACCTCCCAGACAGGATAATGTGTATTGGGGCTGGGTGGGTGCACTCTTAGAGTGCTTTGAAGTCCTGCACTGGGGGAGCAAAAGGCTCCTCTGTGCATATGCCAGTTCAAACCAGCTCAGGGGCTACCTGCCCCTGCTCTGGCGCGAAACTGGACAAAGGGAAGTGGGTGTAGCCACCCCTCCCTTGACCCTCCCATAGGTGGGGTCATAGAGCTAGTCCATCCCCTCTTTTTAGTATAAGAGGGGGAACCTTGCCATTGCAAAGCAGATAACCCCTGGACGACGCTCTACAGAAGAATCCGGGCCCTTCGACGTTCCACTACCTTTGGAAGACAGAAGAATCTCCTTGGAGTCAAGGAGTGACTCCCTGCTTGGCAGGCGCCAAAAACGACAACGACGGTCGCAAACTACGCCGCTCCCGCCGGAGTCCGAAGTCCCTGCAGCCCAAGAAGTGGATTTCCTGACCTCTCCCAGGCCATCGTGAGTCCCCAGCGAAGCTGAGGCAAGTGGACCCCACGAGTAACGAGGAACCGCGACCCCTGGGTACCGTGCACTATTGTCGAGTGCAACCCCTTCACAACGTTCTACGAACTTGTGCTTTGGACCACGTGTGGTCCCGACCTCCAGCAGGAATCCTCCGAAGATCAGAGGCCTACACCGTCCCGAGTGACCGTGGGCCCCTGTTGAGTGATTCCGCCCGAGGTGTCTTCGCGATCCCTTGCCCGCCGGCTTGTGGGTCCCCAGAAGACTTCTTAAAGAAACCAAAGGGCTCCCCTGGTTGCTCCAGGCCTGCCCTGACTTACCCTCGCTGGGTGAGTCCCTCAGACCTTGCTGGTCTGCGCCATCGACTTTTCTTCATCGCCCGAGACTTGCTGTTGCCAAGGCTTGTTGGCTCCAATCGAGTTGCCGACACCGCAGTCAGCTGCAGACGTCGAGGGACCCACCGAATCCAGCTCCTGGTCGTCGTCGACACCTCCTGGACCACGTGGCTGAAGAGTCAAGGCACCCGCAACCGACCTGAATCAACCGACGACGGTGGCAATCCATCTTCCTTGCCCCGGGTCACTGCCAAGTGACTTTGAACACTGTCCCCTCTGCTTTCAGGTCATCCTTCTTCAGAATCCAGGCTTGGATTCCACCGGACACTTCTTCAGCTCCCGCAAGCAGCAAGTCTTCTTTGTTCGCCATTGAAAACGACGCCGCGACCCGACACCAAAGGACACCTATGCACCCGGCTTCCTGGGTGAGGTAACTCCAGCACTACGGTGCTCCTGTGGGTGTGGGCCCTAGAACTACTTACCCTGTAAGTGACTTGCTTGTAGGTTCTACAGAAGTATCCTAAAACTCTTTATTTCCAACCGCAACTTGCCCCATTGAAGTCAACGGCGATCCGCGCCTGTGTATCTACACTGCACGCGTCCCCCGTGGGTCCTTTACTTACCTGCCTTGGGTGGTTTCGTGAGGCCCCCGCACTTCTGAAGGCCCTAGGCCTTGTCTCCCTGCAAGTCGTTGTCCCTAAGTCTCTTACTTAGTATATGGTCTGGTACGCCCCTAGGGCCCCAGCCATATTTTATGCTTAACTTATTGTGAAACGTTGATTTGTGCATATGTTTGTCTTCTAATCTCATAAAGAGATTAGTAGAGAGTTATTTAGAAATAAATACATATATTTGATATATATACCTGTGTGGTGTCTTTTCATTTGGTGATTCAAGAGATTATATGGTAAAACAAGCTGCTTTACATTCCTCCGAGACTTAGCCTGAAGGCTGCTCTCCACAGCTACCACTAGGATAGCTTTCTTTAAAAGGTTGTCTTAAACCTATCTACCATAAGAGTCGATTTGCCCTGGTGCAAGGTGTCCACTTTAATTAGTGAACAGCATATACCAGGCCAACTTCTCACATTCACCTATCATGGGAATTAAGAAACCGAGTGGGAAGTACAGAATTGTACAAGATTTTCACAAAGTTAATAAGAATGTGGTACCTTGTTGTCCGATAGTGCCTAATCCAGCAGTGATTCTTTACCAAATTCCTTGTGACGCGGAGTGGTTCATGATTATTGATTTGTGTCAAGCGTTTTTTTCAATACCCCTACATTGGAGAAGTGTGGCTCAATGGTTAGAGCGGCAGACCCTGATGCAGAGATCTGGCCCGGGGCCAGGGTTCAATTCCCGCCTCGGCGGGTCTTGGGCTCAATTTCCTCGGACCTGATAATTCTCGCCTCGGTGCCTATTCTAATCATGGGTCCCACTCTGCAACTCTGGGCAATAGCTTGCTTAATCTCCACAACGGCCCCACCAGCGCTGGGATGCCTGGCTTCACCTTGGGGGTGCCCAGGAGTGGACATTTCACAGGGAAAAGACAGGAAGGGTTCCACAGCGGTATGCGTACAGCGCCAGGACACCCTAGGGTAACAGTGCGCTTTACAAGTACAAATTTCATTTCATTTCATTTCATCCGGATAGCCAATATCTTTTTGCTTTCAGGTTCGGTGTTTTGGCATGGTGCCGAGTTCCTCAAGGGTATACAGAGAGTCCTTCAATTTTCAATCAAATTCTGAAAAAGTGTCTGGAGTCATTGGTAATGCCAGAGGACTCAGTGTTGGTGCAATACATCGATGATCTATTGGTGGCATCAAAGACATGAGAGGCATGTGTGATGGATACAATTGCTCTACTGAACCATTTGGCAGTAGGTGGGCATAAAGTGTCACCAGCAAAATTACTATTTTGTAAAAAAGAAGTTCAATATTTGGGACACAAAATTGAGAGAGGAGTCAGAAAAGTATCACAAGATCGAATTGCTGTGATCTTGCAAATGGGACCTCCAAAGACACAGAAAGAAGTTCGAATGTTTTTGGGTATGGTTGGTTACTGTAGACAGTGGATTAGTGGATTTTCTTTGATAGCAAAGCCATTACAGAAATTGACTCACAAAGATGTAGTCGATCCAATTCAATTGGATGAAGAAAGTATGAAGGCTTTTATGGAAGTGCGAGATAGTATATGTCGTGCACCTGCATTGGGAATGCCAGATTATGGTAAAGAATTTGCATTGTTCTGTTTTGAGAGAGATGGGTGTGCGCTTTCAGGTCTGACACAAACACACGGAATGGCACGTCGACCAGTGGCATATTTTTCTGCTACTTTAGATTTGGTGGCTGCAGCGTTACCAGGTTGTTTGAAAGCAGTGGCTGCAACATGTGTGAGTTTGGAACAAAGTAAGTCGATTGTAATGGGACATCCAGTGAAAGTGTATGTGCCACATTCTGTTGAGATTTTGTTGACTCGTACCAGGACTCAGCACATGACAAGTAGTCATTTGACTAGATATGGAAGGGTGATCCTGGGTGCTGCAAATGTGACAGTAACGAGATGTACTACAATGAACCCAGCAACTTTGTTGCCGAGTTCAAGTTGTGAAGAAGTGAAAGATGAAGCAGACCATGATTGTTTGGATGTGACAGAATTGTGCACGAAGCCAAGGCCTGACATAAAAGATGTACCGTTATCAGAGTCAGATTGTGTGATGTTTGTTGATGGTTCCTGTCTGAGAGATGAAAAAGGTGTTATGCTTCGTATGCTGTATGTACAGTGGCCATGGTTCTTGAAGCATCTTGTTTAAGAGGGATAAATTCAGCCCAAATTTCTGAGTTGGTCGCTTTGACCAGGGCTTGCATAATTGGCAAAAATCTGAGAATAACCATATTTACAGACAGTCAATATGGTTTTGGGGTGGTGCATGACTTTGGTCAATTGTGGATGCAACGTGGATTCCTGACTTCTTCGGGAACACCGATTCGGAATAGTAAAGATGTAAAAGAATTATTGAATGCACTACAATTGCCCAAGGAGATTGCAGTGGTCAAATGTCCGGCACATAGATCAGAAAATGACTATGTGACTAGTGGAAACAGATATGCTGACCAAGTGGCTCGTTTCTGTGCACAAAATTCAGTTTTGATTAACAAAGGATCAGAGGAAAAGAATACAGATTGTCACTTGATGTTCTCTACTATTGAAACGTGGGATGAAATTAGACAATTGCAGGAAGAAGCCAGTGATGAGGAAAAAGAACTTTGGATTAAATCAGGCTGTAAAAAGAGATTAGATGATGAAATATGGGTGTATACAGATGACAGAGTAGTGATGCCAGATTTTCTACTGTCGCAAATGGCCAGAATGCACCATGGAATTACACATGTGGGAAGAGATGCCATGATCAGACTCTTTAAGCAATCATGGTATAACCCCAAGTTTAGGGTTATTGCAGAGAGCCTGTGCCAAAGGTGCGTAGTGTGTCAGCAACAAAATCCAGGCAGAAAAACAGTTGTTAGTTGGGCCGAATTGGAAAAGCAGCCGGACCTTCTACTAAGTTGCAGGCAGACTTCATAGAGCGTCCTCCTTGTAATGGACTGAAATATGTGTTGGTTGTTGTTTGTTTGTTTTCTCGTTGGGTAGAAGCTTATCCGACAAGAAGAAGTGATAGTTTAACAGTTGCTAAATTGCTTTTCAGAGAAATGATTCCTAGATTTGGATTTCCAGTCTCTTTAGAAACAGATATAGGTACTCATTTTAATAATGAAATAATTCGGATGATTTGCGCAGCATTACAAATTGAGCAAAAGCTGCATTGTACCAACCGACCAGAAGCGTCAGGTGTGGTCGAGCAGATTAACGGCACTATTAAGTCCAGACTGTCAAAAGTGTGTGCCTCGACAACACTGAAATGGCCAGATGCATTACCCTTGGTGTTAATGAGTTTGAGAAGCATTCCTGATAAAAAGACTGGATTATCCCCTCACAAAATTATTATGGGGAGAGCAATGAGACAGTCGATTGTACCAGTAAATCAACTGATGAATATTACTGATGATTTAGTACTTTATTATTGCAAAGGATTGGCTGATGTGGTGCGTTCTGTGTCTCATCAGGTTGGAGAAATTGCAACCACAACACAGCAGGAACAAGCACATGATTTAAGTCCAGGTGAGTGGATCCTAGTGAAGAAGCATGTGAGAAAGTCGTGTTTGGAACCTAGATGGCATGGCCCTTACCAAATCATATTGGTAACGACAACAGCAGTAAAGTGTGATGGCTTGCCGAATTGGATACATGCAAGTCATACAAGAAGAGTCCCAAGTCCACTTGAAAGACAAGAAGAAGAGCAGCAACTGGTGGAGAGACGGGAAGAGCCAGAAGCTGAAGAACCTGAAGCTGCAGAGTCTGAAGCTACAGACTTTGAGAGTGTTGAACACGTATTTGAACAAGGAAAAAGTCGAATAAAGTGGGCACCAGCTACTGGGTCTCATAAGACTGCTGTTGAAGGGGACAAAGGAGAAGTGTTAAGTGGAAGCAAAAAGCAAGAGAAACAGAGAAAAGGACTGAATAAAAGAGCTTGCGAACTTGACACAGATGCAAAAGAAGCAGTTCAAGTAAAGAAAGCAAGAAAAGGTGATGTGTGGCCAGAAGGAGTGAAAAGACTGAAATACACTGTGAAACAAAGATCACCTGACACGATAATTGAAGTTCCAGATCAGACTGAGCAAAGTGAGTCTGAAGAAGAATCAGTTCGTAAAACAAAAAGAATAAGAGTTCCAAACAAGAAATACACAGCTCCAGAATGGACATATGTGGTGATGGAAGAAATTGAAAAAACAGATCAGTTCAAAGAAGACGTTGGTGCAGAGCAAAGTGAAGGAGACGGTTTTGCACCACCTTAAAGAACTGTATAAAATAAGGTGAAAGATCAGAAAAAGAAAATTCATTGAAAGAATTACAGAAAATAGAAGCAGAAGATCTGAAGAAGAAGATAAATAAAAAAATAAAAAATTTTAAAAAAGAAAAAGAGGGGGTAAAGAAGAAAGCCATAAAGTGTGAAAATACACTACTTTGGATAGATATGTTTATAGATTAGATTTTTAGATATTTTTTTAGATTAGATTTTTGAGTTTTTCTTACTTCTTTTTAAATATTTTTAATTTTTAGACTTGATAGAAATTTTTATTAGAAATGGCAAATACAGCAGAGACTGGACTTCAAAATCGTAGTTTTAAACGTAGATGTATTAATGCTTGCTTGTTTAGTATTTTTCTACTAATGTTGGTGTGGTTAACATTAATTGTTATTGTGCCTGTCTTAATGGTAACTAATCATAAGAAAGGGGGCTCAGGCATCCATTGCACAGCAGTCAAAGCTAAGGGTGCTGGTGAAAGGGAAGTTCCACTTATTTACGCGGGTAGAAGAAGCCCAGGAATTCCTGAAAGAGATTACTGTTATAAGATGAATCTGCTTTTCAATTTTTGTTCACTGTAGAAAATTGTTTTGTCATCTGGGTGGGGCTGGTCACTGAGGGTGCAAAGTCAGGGCATCCCATCAAGAGAAAGGGGGTGAAATGTGGTCAGTGGGACTAGAGAAGACCACATTTTGGGGGAGGGGAGGGTTGGTGAGGGGTAAAAGCAGTAGTAAAATGAGCAGTTGCAGGGATATGATTGGAAAAATGGTCAGGATTCTGAGAAGTATTGATGTAGGTGGTAGGGTTACAGCTACATGGTTTAAAAATGACAAGTAAGTGTTGTATTCTTTCACTTAACGTAAATGGGATATTAAATAAACAGAAATATGGGGCGTTAATTAGATGGTTAGCTTCTTTTTCACCACAGGTTTTATTTTTACAGGAGACACACCTAAAAACTAATTTCCCAGGATTATTCCTTCCCAGGTGGTATTCGCATGCCTTTTTTGCTTCGGCAGGACTGGCTAAAAGAGGAGTAGCTTTATATTTTTGCAGGGGTCTTCCCTGGGAATTTGGCCAGATTCTGAGAGATCCGAAGGGGAGATGGATATGGGTTGAGGCCAAACTAAATGATACAAGATTATATTTTAGTAATTACTACGGTCCCATTGTAGACGACATCACAGCCCTGTTAAAGATTAGTGATATACTTAGGGGGGTACCTGGGAAGGTAATTTTGGGTGGCGATTTTAATTTTATTCAGGACTTAAAGAAAGATACTTCGAATAAAAATAAAAAGAGCTTAAACCCAAAACCAAAAAGGTGATAGGAATATTAAGACAGGAGCATATTTTGATAGATCCTTGGCGTGATGCTAATCCATCTAAATTGGAATTTACTTGTTATTCGAATCAATTTCATACGGCATCTCGAATTGATTTTTTTTTAATATCGCAATCCCTAGGCTATATGACCTCCGATATAGATATTAATCCATTCTCTGATCATTCTCTTATTAAACTCGAAGTGGAAATTAGGATGTGCAGGAGGCCAAGATCCAGGTGGCAGATGGATCGTCTCCTCCTGCAGGATCCCCAATGGGTGGCTGACATAAAGGAGTGGATTGTCGAATTTTTTAAGATAAATGAGAATACGGCAGAAATTTTTTCAGTCTGGGGGGGGTTTAAGGCAGCTCTTCGTGGGCAAATGATTGCTCTTTCCGCCTTCCAAATTAAATATAGGAAAGAGAAAATTTTCAAACTTCAGCAGGCAGTAGTAGAAACAACAAAATTAAGATCTACACAACCTATTGGGGGACGCCAAAGCCCAGATAGATAGGGCCAAATACGAGCTGAAGGAGTTTTTATGTTAGAAGAGATTGCTAGCTCCAGAACATATCTACAGCGAGTGTACGAGGAGAGTCAAATGGTCGGCAAGATGCTGGCCGGAACTACAAAAACGAAACAAGAAGCAGCTATGATTACTGAAATTATTGACCCTAAGACTAGAACCTCGTTAACGGATAAAGAAGAAATAGCTCAAGTTTTTTTAGAACATTACTCACAATTATATACGACCAGATATGAAGCTGCAGCTAATCAAATTATCAATTATTTTGAGGAGGTTAATCTCCCTATTTTATCAGGACTAATGGTGATTCAGCTCCAGCTAGATATTTCGGAAGAAGAAATCATAAATGTGATAAAATCCATTGCAGGGGCTAAAGCCTGTGGAGTCGATGGACTCCCAATTGAATTTTATAAAACCTTTTTAAAGAGTTGACCCCTTTTTTTGTAAAACTTTTAATAATATCAAACAGGAGGTTCCGTTCCCCCAAGTTTTAAGGAGTCTATATTGGTTAGCTTTGTTAAAAAGGGGAAAAATGGTAAGGATGTAAATTCATACAGGCCAATTAGCCTTCTCAATACAGATTTTAAAATATTAATGAAAATCTGGGCA
Organism: Calotriton arnoldi; assembly: GCA_963921515.1. Classification (NCBI taxonomy): domain Eukaryota; kingdom Metazoa; phylum Chordata; class Amphibia; order Caudata; family Salamandridae; genus Calotriton; species Calotriton arnoldi. The sequence goes on from CAWUFW010005941.1 coordinate 1,106,408, forward strand.
CAACGCTTTACCCCCATTGCTCAAGGATTGATTCATCATGATCAAACTGAGTTTGTGGCAGGAAGGTCCATGTCTACTAATACTGGGTTTTTAATTCAGGCTCTTGATTATGCGACTAACAATAAAATACCGATTCTTATTACTTCGGTCGACGCTGAAAAAGCTTTCGACTTGGTCAATTGGGATGCACTTTTTTTGGTTTAGGGAAATTTGGTTTCCCGGTTCAAGTATTAAATATGTTGAAAAACATTTATCAAGGTGCCCATGCCCGGGTTATAGTTAATGGAGATTCAATAGGGTTTGTGGAAATAAATCGTGGAACCAGACAAGGGTGTCCATTGTCACCCTTGCTTTTACTTTTTCATTGAACCCCTAGCAATAAGAATTCGTGGAAATTCTTTGATCAAAGCCCCAATCGAAGGGATGGCCAAGTTGAAACTTTTTGCGGATGACATAATAATGTATTTATGCCCGGAAAAGCAGACTGTGGAAGAAGCTCTTTTAGAATTTAGTAAATTTGAACAAATAGGAGGTTATAAAATTAATCAAGGGAAGACGGGGGTTTTAATGCTAAATAGGATTGTAACTTTTACCTTCCAATCTAAGAATTCAGGCACTGAAAGAAGAGCCGATTAGATATTTGGGTATTTTTGTGTCTAATCATATAGAACAATTATTTAGTTTGAATTATGTTGCTATGCGAAATAAAATAAAAATTCTACTGGATAAATGGACTCTGTTACCATTGACTTTGATTGGTCGTGTAGCACTTTTAAAAATGTCAATTCTTCCCCTATTAATATTTTTGTTTATTAATGTACCATTAAAAATATATTCTAAATTTTTTAAGGACATTGATTCAATGTTTAGGGAATTTATTTGGAATAAAAAGGCCTCAAGAGTTCAATTGCCCATATTACAACTGGAGATAAATCAAGGGGTTTAGCCTTACCAAATATCCAAACCTATTATGAGGCAGCTATATTAGACCTTACAGCACGTCTATTGGAACCTAATGATCGGATAGATACATATTTTTTGAAAAAATGATTTGTGAGTCTGGCATACAAATTCCAACTTTTTAAAAACATCTAAACTGCCTAAAAAGTCCCGTTACAAGACTATTCGTGATTATTCTGATCGACTCCAGTCCTTTTTAAGCAGGCGAATTCTTCTGGGTTTGTTTTTTTGAAGTTAGAGGAATGTAGGGTTTTTGGTCTGCAGATTCATTCTAGTCACCTTAAGAGATGGAAGGATAGTGGCTTTGAGGATTTGGGCCATTTCTTAATTGCTAATGCAGTAATATCGTGGGATGAGGTTCTATTTAGAATTGGTAATCGAATTAAGCCAGGGTTTCTGGAATATTTGCAGATCGTAAACTTTATTAAAAAATACAATATCCTAACAAGTGGTGTTCCAATCGACCAGGTCAATGCCCTATATAAAGCAAAATTAAAGGGGGTAGGAAACTGGTATTCTATGTTGATAAAACTTAGGGCATTTCCCCTGGTCGATGAATTTTTGGGGAAAATAACTCAGGAGACTAATTGCTCCCTTTCTCACCAAGAATGGCAGGCTATATCCCAGGTAGGAAGTAAGGCCTTGAGAGCAGCCAATTTTAAAAGGATGGCCTTTTTGTCACGGTGGCTGGCTTATTATACTCCGAAAAAGTTAAACAAGCATCATGTGGAAGTGGATAATAAAAGCTTTAGATGCCAGTCCCAGGGTGAGGGGGACTGGCTTCATATATTTTTACATGTCCGAAGCTTGAAGTTGTTTTTGGAGTAATATTTTTTAGCAATAAGCCAGGCTATTAAAAAAGATCGATCCCGAGACAGAAGTGGCCCTCTTTGGGTTTTCTAAAGCAAGGTCAGATTTGACCAAAGCCGAAGAGGCGTGCATTACAATCTGCTCGATAGTAGCACGTTCACTAATTCTCCAAAATTGGAGATCGGAGGAGATTCCATCTTATTCTAAATGGATAAATAAAATGTTAAGGATAAGGAAATTCGAAGAAGCATATGCTAAACGGGCTGGGGCAATAAAAAGTTTACAGCAGTTTGGAAGTTTTTTGATAATAGGGATGTATTAATGGAAGTTTAGCACTTTAGCACATTGCACTTTAGGCCTTTACAATTGAAAGGTTCTGATTGTTTTTGTTATTGGGATATGTTGATAAAAATTTAGCACTTTAGCACATTGCACTTTAAGCCTCTATATATTAGGGGGAATTTGATTGTACTGTAATAGAGTTATTTTTTATATTTATGAATATATGGCTTGTCGGACTTTTTTTAATTGATATTGATCAATTAGGATATGTTTATCCCTGTTTTGATAAATGTATAGAATTTGTATTGGTGTAAAATGTGATCTGATGACCAATTTTATTATAATACTGTTATGTCCTTTGCTCTGCTCTGCAAAAATAAAAATAATAATAAAAAAAAAATAATCATAAGAATAACACTAATACTAATGGTGTGATGAGTGATAAAGTAGATACTAAAGATTCTGAAGAAGATTCACATACTAAATTAGAAAAGATGAAGGATGACAACATCTATCATCATGATAAATCAATTAATGATTTCTCATTAACTGTTTTCACAAAATTACTTTATGAATATGTGGATATTATGGATGCGAGAGATTGTTATGTGTGCATGCAATTACCGTTGTCTGTCTCAGAGGGGGTGACTTACCATCAACCTACTTTTAACATATGGTGTTTCCTGTAGTGTATTAACAAGCCTCTTTTACGAGAGGGGAAGCCTCCAATATTATTACTCTAACATAGATTTAGTGTTTTCAGAAATTCCTATTAGAAAGAATATGAATAGAATAAATAGTGCTAAAAATGCAGAATATATGGGAGAATTATTTCATTCAACACAAACAATAGATACAGTATATGCACATAGACATAATTTAACTTGTGGATTACGATTTGAAGAAATAGAATTCATTAACATGGTTGAGGATAGAAGACAAGATTTCCAAAGAAAAGCTGCTGAGCAAAAGTCTCATGTACCTCCATGGGCTTTCAGAGAAGGAGATTACAAGAAAGGCGAGACTTACGCTGCCATGACCCTAGACTGGTATCATAAAGGGAAGCTTTGCTTGCTTAGATAAAAGACTGATTATAATAATTATTTCATTGGTTCTAGTGAATGTGACCATACAATCCTAATTACGGTAGGATGGGGAATAAAAGGAGGAACTGATCCTGTCTTTCCAGGAATTTATTATGTGTGTGGAAAGAACAACTATTATAGGTTGCCTGCACATTGGTATGGGTGTTGTTATTTAGCCATAGTATTTCCGAAAATTTATCACATGGATAAGAATAATAGAATCAAGGAAGTAAAGAATGGACTAATACACAATAAAAGAGCAAGTTTTTCAGAAATAATTGGGGATGTTTTTGGAGCACTGATACCTTCAGTTGGAGTTATTCTGAATTCACACAAAATTAGAAAATTGTCCACAGTGGTTGATCGTTTATCAACAGACACTGCGGGTGAGTTTTTAATGGTTGATACTGAGATGGTTGCAATTAGATCTATGGTTTTGCAAAATCAACTTGCCCTTGATGTATTGTTGGCTAAAGAGGGTGGAGTCTGCAATATGTTGAAAATACAACAATGTTGCACTTATATCCCAGACAAGAGTAAGAGTCTTTTTTTTTCTTTTTTTTTCCTTTGAGTGACAAATTCAATCCTTTATTTTCTTTGTATATTCTCCTTTGCCATCAACATATAAACATGAAAAAACATCCAGCCAACGCGTTTCGTTCAGGAAAAAAGAAATTTTTCCGAACTTCCTCAGGGCTGTGAATAACTCATATTTTTTTATTTTGAATGTAGCATATAAAACAATTAATGATACTTCTTCCATAAATTACACCAATTAATTACAAGAATCAAGAAACATGCTATACATAATGAATATAATAGGCATAGAAAACTCTTAAAAATTGCACATCACATCGAGCTAGAAACTTTCCATTATTTCCATTCTTTCCATATTCTATTTACTTTGACCATAGAACCAACTCTCCCTGCATACATGGTTTCCCGATTAAAATGTTTATTCTTTTTATGTATCCATTGGGAGAGGGTTGGGATTATTTCTGATTTCCAATTTGCCAAAATTAATGATCTTGCTACCAAAGCGGCGATAAAAATAAATTGACGTTGAGAAAATGTTAAGAGGCTCTGAGCTTCAGCTAAGCCTCAAGAGAGCTGTGGAAGCCTTAAAGGGGAGATCGATTGCCAATAGTCTTCTTACTTCTGAAAAACATTTTCCCAGAAGCTTGCGATTTTAGTACAAGTAAATCCCACATGTGGCCAATCTCCTAGAACCTGACAGCCTCTAAAGCAGCAAGGATTAACTGCAGGATAGATTTTATTAAGTTTGGCCGGAGTAAAGTAAATCTACCATTTACTAAAAAAGGCCAACCTCCTTAAGTTAGCTGCTCTCACTGCCTTACAACTCATTTTATTAAAAAAACGCCATTGCTGAAGATTGAAACGATAATCAATTGATTGAGAAATTTTTTCCAAATGGGTTAGGACTATTTGATCGTTCTGCGTAGATTTGAGCAGCCTGTACCAATTCCCAATTCCCGAGTTTTCAGTATAAAATGAGCTTTACTTAATAGTAACCCTTTCGAATGAACCAAATTCCTCAAACCCACACAAAACTTATTTATCTGATAGTGACTGAAAAAAAGAGACGTCTTGATGTTGTTATTAAACGATTTAATTTCCTGCCAGGTTCTAAATCTATCATTTAAAAAAAAATCCTGAAGCTTAGAGAAACCAAATTTAGACCAGAGATCGCAAGTCCGAGTGGACATGTGTAAACCGAAAGGGAGGCATTCCACTAATCTCAGCTGTGGATGTAACCAAGGGATATTAAATGTCTTCCAGATCCTCTGGAATTGAAAAGCCACTAATTTAGGAAATTTATATCGCGATCTCTTTGGAAGCTTCGGAATTCGTAAAAAAGGTGCTAAAGCAATCTCCATTTCGCCTCACACTAACTCAAGAAAAAAATTTGCGGAAGACATTTGTACCGTGTTGTTATAATTAAGCCAGTTGATCAGTGAAGCTTGGTAGTATAAGCGTATATTAGGAAACGCCAAACCCCCATCTATGACTTCTAATTGCAAAGTTTCTAACTTTAATCTTGGTTTCTTACCCTGCCAAATAAACGATCTCTATTCTGAATTAATTTGCTCAAAAAAAGACTGAGGTACTTTAACCATCAGATTAGAAAATAAAAATAAGAACAGGGGGAGTATCTTCATTTTAATGAGAGCTACTCTGCCCATAATAGTCAGAGGAAGATCCTTCCATTGAGAAAGCAGGTTTTGCATTTTATTGAATGTAGGAATATAATTAAGCGAGAACAGATCTTCCAAGTGCGATGAAAAAATATTCCCAGATACCTTATAGAGTGAGATCTAAGATGTTGTCCCTGCATCGAAAGGGGTAAGACAGCTGGCGAGCAGTTGAAAAGAAGTGCCTCTGATTTTGCTTGATTGATTTTATAACCCCGATAACTGTAAATTCATTTATTTTAGCCAAGGCAGGTCTGATATTATCTTCCTCGGCTGCCAAGTACAAAGTCATATCATCGGCAAAAAGCTTCAGCTTGGCTGCACCTGAAATAGGGAGTAAAATAGAATGATCTTGCCTTATTGCACAGGCTAGCGGCTCCAAAAACAAGGAAAACAATATTGGAGAAAGGGGGCAGCCTTGCCGCGTCCCCCGGCTGATGGAAACCATGCCCGCACTTTTGCCATTTATCACTATGGACGCCTGAGCACCTAGATATAGGTTACTTATCGCTCGACAGAGCTCAGATGGAAGCGCCAATTTATTTAAGATTGAGAAGAGAACGTTCCACTGAACTCTGTCGAACGCTTTCTCCGCATCCAACATCATAATGACTGCCTTCGTCTTATTGGTATTGAAATAATCAATCGCTTGGCATAAATAATGAGAGTTAGTAGCTAAAAGTCTACCTGGGATAAACCGATTCTGGTCACCATGTACAAGAGAGGTAGAGACCAGAGATAGGCGATTCGCCAGAATCTTTGAAAAAGTCTTATAGTCGTTATTTAACAGGCTTATTGGACGATAAGAATTAACCTCCTCCTCTGCTTTGCCTTTTTAACGAAGCTAACTACCACAGCTTGCGTAAATGAAGCTGGGATCAACTCGCCTTCCAAAATTCCATTAAATAAAAGCTCCAAAATAGGGCTAGCTGAGGTAGAAAAAGCTTATAAAACTCAATAGGGATCCCATCGCATCCGCATGCTTTCCCAGAGGGTGAAGACATCACAGCGTTTTTTATTTCTTCTTCTGTAATTTCTGCAATTAAGCTATCTTTCTTTGCCTGTGACAATGAAGGGCAATTAATACCGTTAAGCCAGGTATCCGCTTGCTCTACTGAGCTATTGTAAGGATCAGAGTAGAGCTTCTTATAGTGATCCAAAAAAATGGCCGAAATTTCCTGAGGATGGGAAGTAGATCTACCAGTAACTGGGTCCTTTATCAATTTAATAGTATTTCGATTAACCTTGCGTTTTGCTGACCAGGCTAAATATTTGCCTATATGCCCATTCTCCTCATACCTTTTCTGTAAAACTGCGTCATGTGCTAGAATTTCTTTGGAGACAAAAAATTCTTGTAGATTATACTTAGACTGAGACAGCTTAATTTTATTTTCCCTGGAGGGTGCTGCTAAATATTGGGCCGTCAATCTAGAAAACTGATTCTCGAGCTGCAACTTTTCTTCCTTCTCTTTGCTTCTCTTGTATGCAGTATAATTTATTGCTTCCCATCGAAAAAAAGCCGTCAAAGCCCCCCAAACTGCAAAAATTGAAGCCGTGTTTCTATTACGTTTCCAGAAATCCTCTAAAAGCAAACGTACACTTGCCACCCAATTCTCGTCAACTAGAAGAGACTTATCTAATGACCATCTAAACTCAGTTTGGACTTGAGTTTGAATTGAAAATTGAACCGAGATTAATGCATGGTCAGAAAAAGGATTTTCAATGATCTCTGATTTGGTACTTAAAAGAGCGTGTGAGACAAGAAAAAAATCGATTCGTGAGGACAAGTGATATCTCTTTGAGTGGCAAGTGTACTTCCTCTCATTGGGGAATTCATCGCGCCAGCAATCAACCAGCCTCAAATCACATAGTAGATCTCTACATAGCCTGATAGATTTAGGTTTAGACTGAGATTTCTGGGGTCGTGATGAGTCAATGGCTGGATTAATTAACAAATTAAAGTCTCCTCCAATGACGAGATATCCTATTTGAGCAGAGGCAAAGTCGTATAATGACTGAAGCGACTCTGTTGAGTCATCTATTGGACCATAAAAACTAAGAAAGTTGAATATTTGGTTGCAGATCTTCATTTGCAACCAGAGCCATCTTGCGTTATTGTCCTTCTGTACCATTGTAATATCTCCCTGAATCTTTTTGCTGACTAAAATTGCAACCCCCCTAATAGCCACATTTGCAGAGGCAAGGAATTCATATTGAACAAAGGCAGGGGTTTTATCCCTAGGCGCGCCCTCCTTGTAGTGAGTCTCCTGTAAAAAAATTATATCAGCTTGGAAGGTTTTAAACCAGGCCAACATGGAGCGGCGCTTCAGTCTATTATTAAACCCGTTCACATTACAGGAAATAATCTTTAATGGTCTAGAAGTCATTCAAGAAAAAGAGAGAGAAAAAAAAAATATATATATATATATAGTTTCTTGATCCTCTGCATTCCCATCAGAAATCCGCTACATTTTATGTTTTCACCCCCCTGCCCTCTGTGCCCCTCACACCCTTCCCGCCCCCTACCCTTCGTGAACCCCTCCTCCCCGCTCCCATGGGTCTCCTCCATCATGGAGCCTCCCCCGCCTGGGGCTCGCTGAGGCGACCCTCCCCCCCTCAGTGCACCTAGACCCCTCCCATCTCCCCCATGTGGTCCCTCCCACCTCCCAACATTGGGGTGCTGTGACATGGCACCCAGGTGGTAAGCCAATCGCTGGCGATCTGAAAGCGCAAAATGAAAAAGGAAGAAACAAAAAAAAATCCCTTAGATCAGCTACAATTCATTAGACTATGACCAAAAAGTCAATTTGAAGCTGCCTTCCCTGGATGTTTCAGAGAATAAAGGAGTTCCTGTGCCTCTTGAACTGATTGGAATATATGGACTTTCCCTTTATAAATTACTTTCAGTTTTGACTGTTGAACTAGTCCTGCATGGGCCCCAACTTGCTGAAAACCATATATCATGCCTTTAAATTCTTTTCTCCGCCTAGCCGAATAAGCAGACATGTCTGAAAAGATTTTGAACAAAAAATTGTCACTTGTCTGATACCCCTTATCACGGATTGCACAGGTGAGAATTTTCTCCTTTATTCTAAAATCCCCAAAATTCACAATGATTGTTCTGGGATATTTAGCATTCGGATATTGAACTGCCGGGACTCGATGTGCATGCAAAATCGTGAGGTCCGTCTTCTGGGTGGTAAGGTCTGGGCATACATATTTGGTGATCAATTCCGAGATGACTTTATCCATTGGCTGCCCCTTTTCAAATCCTTCCGTAACTCCAGTAATGCATAGATTACATCTTCGTGCGCGGTTTTCCGCATCGTCTACCTTTGACTGGAGATTTGCTAGCTCAGTTTGCAGTTTAGTTATCTGATCTGTTGCACTTATATCCCAGACAAGAGTAAGAGTCTTGAGGGGTATATTAATAATATTACGAATCTTCATCAAGATTTGTCTGAATTGAAAGTTGATGGTGCTTGGGAGAAACTTGATAAGAGTTTTTCTTCTGTGGGTAATTGGTTCTCTACTTTTGGAAACAGTGTATTAGGGAAAATATTAACACCAATTATTGCAGTAGCTACAGCAATAGTAATGATTCGTCTGATTTATAAGTGTTGTAAATGTAAAAGAGAAACATCTGAAAATAAACGAAAGGCAAGAAAGAGAAAGAGAGAAGAAATAGAATTAGAAGATATGAAAGGAAATTAGTATGAAGTAATGAAGGATTTAGATGGAATAATGATAAAACGAGAGAGAACATCTGCTTTCTAATAAGTGACAACCTGTATTGGTGGGTATTTTGGTGATGGCTTTAAATGCCATCAAAGGGGGGATTGATGGAGCAGGGTTTTCGCTAAAATAAAACCTGCTCGGATTGAACCCTCAGTAACATTTACTGGGGTGAAAAATTATACGAAGAGGCTTAACATGAGGGAAAATGCAACTGCGCAAGCGCGTACTAAAGTACTAAGAGTAGGCCGCAAATGCATTTTGACTAACGAAAATACAAAGGACTAATGCTGCTTATGTGCACGGTATCAACGTCTGCTAGGGAAAAATAAATAACTAATGTGAGTTGCGCAGGGATTAGTGCAGCATTGGGTTGGTGCGTAGAGAAAAAGCATAAGTGAATAATAATGTCTGTGTTTGTTTTCCTAGAAACATGACTTTTATTCTGCATGACAAGTAATGGGTTAAAGTGCTGTCAGGATCAAAAAATACGCTAAATAATGAAAAATGAGCACGAAGAAGAGAGTGGGACATTATTTTGCCCTTCAAGACCTGAGTGTCTGCCAAAATCAGTATGAAAGAACAATGCGACAAATAGAAGGAAGCTTCCTCTGCGGAGAGGCGCTCAGCGAGAAAGATATACAGTGATTGAAACATTTTGCCGGAGAAGAGGAAGAAAATGACGATAGTTTGGAATTGTATTTCCTAGGGTGAAAGCATAGGTCATAGATTAATTGAAAACAAAAGGACATTTAGAGAGGCTGTCATGCTGAAAGTGGTGTGACCATACACCCCCTTCCTTAACCAATCAAATGTGAAGAAAACCTGTACTTTGTTACATGTGAGGGTTGGACATTTGGGTTTTAGTGTATAATTGAGGTGACTAATGGGAGGGGTTAGGGTGTCTGACTAGATTGCTTGGTGGGAGATCGTCGCTGTCGTCGGTTTGCTGTCCTGTTCCAGTTTACTGAGTCCTGACTTAGTCTTTGCCTCTTCAAATCTTCTTGAGGAGCCTTGCTGCTCTCATGGCCAGAGAGTATATTTCCTATTTCCTATTTCTATTTGGGTTAGTATAGACTGAAATCTGAATTTGCATATTCATTTGCAAATGTATTGTGTCTCTGAATCTTTTGTCTCTTCTTCTATCCACTCCTCTATGCATTGTCATTGATTTGAATTTGTCATTGTCGCTTCTGATTTTGTTCTCCTTGTGACGATCTGTGATTCGTGCTGTATGATTTGTATAATGAGCATTATTTTCACATTAGTTAGATAAACATTATAAAATTACAAATGATTCTGTCTTTATTAGGAGTGATTCATTATTGTGTTTTGGTTTGCCAAATATAATCAACTATACAAAGATTACATCGCCAATTATGGTATATAGTGATGAAGTGAAGATTTGGAATTTGGTAAGTTTATTATAGTCATTGAAAATATACTGAACCCCAGCGTGAAGGGATTTTGTTGGGTAATGGAAATTGGGTCTAGTCATTAGAAAAATTTCTAGTCCTGAATCGCTGGATAATGTGCCATGTCGACTCTGAAGTTTTGTCTGCACCAAAACACACAGCCAGCAATGGCAGTGTGTATGTATTTGGTGAGGGGTCTCTGAGGGTGGCACAATACATGCTGCAGTCCTTAGAGACCCTCTCTGGTCACAAGGCCCTTGGTACCACAGGTACCTTTTACAAGCGACTTACAAGTACTCCAGAGGTGTCCCAATTGTGGAAACAAAGGTACAGTTTTGGGAAAGAACACAGGCACTGGGAACCTGATTGGAAGGGACCCAGTCAAAGTGCCTCAGATATCAGGAAAAAAGTGGGGGGTAACCATGCAAAAAGGGGGCACTTTCCTACACACGCTATAGCCATTAATGACTGCTGCCTGCTAACTCTCCCTGCTGCAGCCCCCAGCCTGACTGCTGAGGATCCTCCCTAGGGCAACACTGGCCCGCCCAGCTCATTCTGCTCAACCCCAGCTTCTAGGAAGTGCCTTATGAGCTGTGACACCATCGCGTTCCGCTCCACATTCCTACCAGCCGGGCAGTGATCTGTACAGCAGTGGTTTTTGGCTGCTTCCTGCTATAGCTCCTCTGGGAACTCCTTCCCCAGCACCAGTAAATTGCATCCATCACCCCCGCCATTGGGGAGGCTGATATATACTGGACTAACTCATTCTGCCCTCTCCATAAGTTTGCTGGTGGTCACCCCCTGGGTCTCCTTGCCATTCATGACCGAGTAGCTTTTATGCCACCAAAGAGGGTTCAGGCGAACAGGGTGTCCAATTACTTCACCACAGCGGAAACCGGAAGCCCAGGTGCTGACCCTAGCCCTGCGACAGCAATGGCCCTGACTTAGAAAGGCCTTCTCGCATCTCTATGGATGTTCAAGAAAGAACTTAGGAATGACCTCAAGGCAGACGTGGCCACCTCTTTTGAAACCTTCAAGGCAGAGATCATTTCCTGCCTGTCTACAGACAGACATAAACTCGGCTAGGGTGCGCGCGCTGGACCTTGAAACGAAACAGCAAAATCTGGAACAGTGACTAACCCCAATGGAATGCACCACGGAATACCTCCGATCCCAGCTACATTCAGCCATAATAAACTGTGAGGATCTGGAAAATCGCTCCAGACGGGATAACATACGGATACGAGGCCTGGAGGAAAGGGTCGAGGGGCCTGACTTGGAGGCCTTCATAGTAGGCATGTGCTCAGAACTTCACTGCGAGGATCGAAGGACATAGAGTGGGCCCACCAATCTCGGAAGGTGGAAAGCGACCTAGAGATGTCCTTGTTGAGCAACAATCATTCAGAACCAAGGAACTGATTCTCCAAGCAGCTAAATGAAGAGACTCCATCTCCATCCAAGAAGCGGCATGTTCACTTTTCCATGATATCGCCCCTGCCCCTCTAACATGACGCCTGCAATTTAAGCCAGTGACTGATGCCTTGCGCCGAGATCACATTAAATACCGATGGTCTTACCCCTTTGGCACCGCCTTTGAATTTCACAATCAGCTGCATCACTTTGCAGAGCTGGAAGATGCGGCATCCCAGCTGGGCTTGACTGTAGCTTCCCATCCGGGCCCTGACAACCACAGTGGAGATACCTCAGCTGGTTCAACAGATAATTCTATTCCAGGAACAAGGCAGCCACTGAGGAAGAGAGATCAGTGGCACAAGATGACTTTTAAGATGGACCTCATTGCTTTCCTTTTGCCTCTGTTCTCTGAATTTGCCAGACCTCAAGGTACTGCTCTTACCCCATTACCTCAGTCTCCTTTACTGCTATTTAGAGACTTTGTGAGATTCATATCTGCAATATTTACATCTAACTCCCGGAAGGCCAACACCACTTACTTTTACCCGGCCTCTTTATTACCACACACAATACATCATAATAAACTTACATATAGATGCCAGACTACTATGCTACCCAAAAGCTACACATGCTGACACAGCTCTCTACAACAAAGGACCAGCATACCTGAACCACAGCCTCGCATTCCACGTACCTGCCAGATAACTTCGTTCCACCCAACGCACCCTAGCCTCCGTCCCCAGGATCCACAAGACCAGAACCGGAGGAAGTTAACTGTCCTACCTCGCTGCCAAGACCTGGAACACCCTGCCCCTCCACCTCATGCAAACGGCGTCGCGGATCCAGTTCAAGGAGGACCTCAAGACCTGCCTCTTCGCATGATCCTCCACACCCAGAGGAACCAGCAGCCCCCCCAACCACTCCCCCCAGCACCATGAAACCCTCACAGGTGAGTAGTCATGCTTTACAAACCCCTGATTGATTGATTGATTGATTGATTGATTGATTGATTGATTGAAAAGCAATCTGTAGTGGGCACTAGCAGGTTGAATCCACTATACCCAGCCCATTTGAGCTCTATGTGAGGGTATTCAATTGTTGGGAGATCTCGCTCCCTCGTTTGTATTGTTTCATGTTCTTATATCTGTTGCATGGATGGGTTTCTCATTTCATGACAAGGAGGGGGGACCGAGTGACCGGTGGGGAGGGAAGACAGGGGGGTACACTGGGTGAGATGGAGGGGCATCAGCAGTCCCTTCTTTAGCCTTTCAGGGAGTTGTTCTATGTACTTCACACGTCCTCAGCCCTTTCATAGTACTTAATGCCATACAATGGTATGTTAACGGGCTAAACCCCCCTGCAAAAGCGCCACCAACTATGGAAGTATATTCTCGACCAGCGCCTCGATGTCGCCCTGCAGGAAACACACCTTAAGCGTAGCGATGATCACAGACTGCGCCATAAATCGTACCCTCTAATATATAAATCATCGGCCACCACTAAACATAATGGTGTAGTGCTCCTTTTCCACTCCTCCCTTAAATTCCAAATTTCTGGTGGCAAATCTGATAGGGATGGGAGGATACTGATGGTAAAGGGCAATATTAGAGGCCGCCTCTGCACCATAGCCACGATCTACCCCCCCAACTCGGGTTAATCTGACTTTCTCCTCTCCTTCCTTACACGGTTGGGCGGGTTTGCTGAGGGGAACATTATACTGATGGTCGAATTCAACCTCGTCTGGGACCCTTCTGTAGTTAGCACATACTCCCACAGAACACAAGCTGGCACATTTGCTAAAAGTATGAAGTTGGTACTTCGCCAATTAGGCTTATTGGACGCATAGAGGACTCTACATCTCACCACCCGAGATGATACCTTTTTTCACATTTCCATCGTACATATTCTAGATTAGATCATATATTCATCAGGCAACCTCTACAGCACACTGTTTCGGCTGCCACTATATACCCCATTATTCTCTTGGACCATGACCCGGTAGAAGTGGTCTTGAACTGGCACAGTCCGAAGTCTACATTTCGTTGTTGTTTTTTTTCCAAACGCCCCTCACATGTGATTGTCTCTTTTGAGATAAGCTAAGTAAAACAATTAGAGAATACTTCCAAGTGAATAAATCTCAAGATACTCCCCCATCAACAACCTGGGACGCCTTTAATGTGGTTGTCAGGGTGAAATGTATCACTCTGATGACTACGTTCACCCAACCGAAATCTCGAGAGCGACAAGCACTGGAAACAACTTCATTTAGCGGAACAAGCCCACAAGGTTTCACCAACCCTGGTCCTTTAGAGAAATGTCACGGCACTAAATGGGAAAATTAAGGTCATCTAAGTTAATAGAGGGGAACTGAACCTACTCTGCCTTAAGGAAGCCACAGGGAAGCACTGCTGGCGAGACAATTGCGGACTAAACACTAGAAGGAATATATCTGTCAGATACAGGGGGCATCGGGAAATTATGCAAATAAAGGTGGGAAAGGCTAGGGTTTTTCACAACTTTTATGAAAGCCTCTACACTTCAGACCCTACTAACACTAAGGCACAACTCACTTACCTAGAAGAGGTCAAGTTTCTTCAGGTCTCCCCAACCGTCAATGAATCTCTAGACTGCTCCATAATGAAAGAGGAGGTCCAGACTGCTATAGATTCCCTCAAACTCCATAAATCGCCTGGACCTGATAGATTTATGGCCCAATTTTACCAGACTTTTTCTTCCGTCCTAACCACTCACCTGACGGTGCTCTTTAACTACATCACAGATACACAAGTGGTATCTTCCTCAGTGGGAGAAGCCTTGATTATCATCATCCCAAAGCCAGAGAAGGATCCTATTTCCTGCGCGTCCTACCAACCAATTGCTTTGCTTAATCTAGATGCCAAATTATATACAAAAATACTAGCCAACAGATTGGAGGACATCATGCCAGAATTGATTCATCTGGACCAATCCTGTTTCATTAAAGTGAGTCAGACTCATTACAATTTGAGACGGGTAGTCCGCTAGGTCGAAAAAGCAAATAGAAAGAATATCCCCACGATCCTAATGGTGCTAGACGCTGAGAAAGCATTCGACCGAGTGGATTGGCCTTTCTTCTTCCACACACTTCGTCGATTTGACTTTGGGGATCGATTTATATCGATGATCCATGCAAATTATGCTTGCCCTCGCTCCAGGGTGCTGGTAAAGGGGATGGCTTTTGAATACTTTAATTTTGATCGGGCTACGAGACAGGGGTACTCCCTCGCCCCCTTATTATTTGCCCTCAGCACTGAACACGGGTCGCTAAAATATGGGTAAAACCCTCCATTCATGGCCTGTCTTTTAGATCCGTGAAGCACCAAAAATCAATGTTTGCAAATGACATACTGTTATCCCTTTCCTCCCCCAAACGTCGCTCCTAGCCCTACAAACCGAACTGCGGCTTTATGAAACAATTGTTGGCTTTTGTGTCAACCTTCATAAATCGTTTCTGCTTAACCTGACAGTCTTGGTAGGCAAAAGGGAGGTGATTGTGGCCTCCTACCCCTTTCATTGGGTGAAAATGGAACTTACTTATTTGGGGATCAAAATTGCTCTTAGAGTGGCTGACATATACAAAGCATACTACCGTCCCTACTTCGGCAACTAAAAAATTATCTTAAACGATGGGTTCCATTATATCTGTCCCCATTAATGAGGCTTGGCATCATTAATGCGGTAAAGATGACGATACTACCTCGAATTTTGTACCTTTTTCAGGGGCTCCCTATAGCCGTTGATAGAGACAGTTGATGCTGGCTCCCCAAGAGTGCAGGGGACTCTCCCAGCCAAATTCCACCCTCTAATATAAGGCCTCTCAATTACGAGTCATCTCTGAATGGTCACTTAAGGAGCCCAATAAACATTGGCTGCACATGGATACAGCGGTGGTAAATAAAACAATCTGGGATGTCCTGTGGAAAACCCAAACTTGACCGACCACACAATGCCTATTTGAGCACTACGACTAGTGCCAATTTGAAGGCTCCGGATAGTGTCAATAGAACACATGGCGTGACAACATTTCCCTCTCCCTACACCCCTATCCATTATACTGACGCCTTTAAACTGGCCTTATTCCTTCGATTTGTGGTGGGAGGGGGGGTTTACTCACTATCTCAAATTCGTTTCATGGGTGGGACATACTCACCTTCGAGAACTGCCACCATAACTTTCACCTATCTGCATCAGAGATATATCACTACACCCAACTAAAACACTGGGTGCTGCAGCCGGCCCTGTGATTAGCGGCCACCAGAGACCAGGGGTGCATTTCCTTTTTGTACTGACATCCACCATGCGCACATATACTCCACGCCACGCATTACACTGGGAACAAACATAGGGGACTGCGATAACTGACAAACAATGGGGCACACTCTGGAAAGATATCCCCAGGTTTAATCTTTCAATCGGCTTGTGGGAAGCCCACTACAAATTACTTTAGGATTGGTACCTATATCCAGCATAGCTTCAGAAACTGTTTCAAAACACATCCGATCACTGCTGGAGAGGATGTGGGCTCCTGGACGACTTTCAATACATCTGGTGGAATTGCCCTACGATACAACCGTACTGGGCCAAGATTTAGGCACAGATTAAAGACATTCTGGGCTACCCCATTCCACACAACCTGGAGTTTGTACTCTTGGGTCTTCGAAATGCATCCCTTAAACACCAAACGCGGGGGTATTGCTCTATCCTGTTTGGGAGCTGCCAAAATGTCCCTAGCGCCAACCTGGAAAAACCTGAAGCTCCACCTATGTCACAATGGCATGCCCATCTTTGGCAGGCTCTCACATGGAGCGCATGTCTGACATCCTCACAGACACCGGTCTGGAGCTTGACTTCCTCCCGACAAGACGTGCTACAGCTCCTCCACCCATGCATGTTATTTAGTTGTTGTTTTCCTTTGTTTTAAGATGTTTCAGTGATAACAATTATTGGGCATCTAGAATGTTGAAATGTATCCTATTTGAACGAGAGTGTTTTCTCTTTTCTCTTGCTGTACAATTGATCCTTGTATTGTTATGTATTGGGATCTACTCATTATGAACATGAACCTATTACTAGCTACATGACTACATAGCTGGTCCTCAGTACTTGTAACACTGTAACGAATAATCTTTACCCTGTCAAATTTAATAAAGAAAGTTTGATTAAAAAAAAGACTGGACTACTGTAACAGCCTCTACTTAGGAGTTTCTTAACAGCTTTTCCACAGGTTACAGGTTATCCAGAACTCAGCAGCTAGGCTAGTGCTGAGACTTCCCAGGAACAGTTCCGCTTCTAAAGCACTTAGGGCCAGATGTAGGAAGCGAAATAGCGATCGCAAACGCTGAAATTCGCAGAATTTCAACGTTTGCGACCGCAAAATAGCCCTGTGCAATGTAGGAAGTGAAAAACCCACTTGCAAAATAAGGAATCGCAAAGTTTGCGATTCCCTATTTTGCGCAAGCATTTAGAGAATCGCAATTTGCGATTCCCTAAATGCTATTCTGGGAGACATCGCAAATTGCGATTTTGCTGTAAGGAATCGCAAATTACCAACAACTTCAGGTTGGTGGTAAATTGCAATTTCCTTTAAAAATGCAATTTTATGCATGTTTCGAAGTGCCATGTGGCACACATATATGCCCTTTGGGCATGTATGTGCGCCACATCTGCACACCTGCACATTTCAGGGGTGCAACAGGGTGTCCTTTAGGAACCCTTGCATCCCTGAAATTGCGTGCGCAATTTGCGAGTACCTATTAGGTACTCGCAAATTGCGCACGCTATTCCCATTCATTCCTATGGGCCTCTTGGCCTATAGGAATGTTTGGGAAGCCATTCCTTATTTGCGAATCGCAATTTGCGAGTCGCAAATAAGGAATGCGTAGTAATCGCTAAATATTAGCAGATTCCTACCTGCATAGCAGTTTGCGAGTCCTTAATAGCGATT
Organism: Calotriton arnoldi; assembly: GCA_963921515.1. Lineage (NCBI taxonomy): Eukaryota > Metazoa > Chordata > Amphibia > Caudata > Salamandridae > Calotriton > Calotriton arnoldi. The sequence continues at coordinate 1,124,304 of CAWUFW010005941.1, forward strand.
CCCAAAAAATCGCTATTAAGGACTCGCAAAATCCTGTTTTGCTACATCTGGCCCTTAGAGAATTGCACTGGCTACCTATCCACTAAAGAGTTCTTTTCAAACACTGGTCTTGGTTTTTAGACGGAGAGGTGTGGTGCAGCGGCCAGGGCAGCTGACTTCGGAGCACAGGGTTCACGGTTCGATCCCTGGCTCCGGTGGCAGCTCAGCTCAGCACCATGTGACTCTGGGCAATAGCTCACTTAATTTCCACTACGGCCCCCAGTGCCTTGAGACCCGTAAGGGTGAGTAGCTGCGCTATATAAAAACGGACTTACGTTTACATTTTTTTTTTACATTTAGATCTTTTCAAGCAACGGGCCCAAAATACCAATCTAATCGCTTTTTTTACACAATAGAGGCATATGAGAACTCTCAGATCATCAAACTCCAATCAGTTGACTCCCTCCCCCCCCCCCCCACCTTCAGACTAAAGTCAATTGGAGGAAAATCCTTCATCGTTTTAGGTTCTAAGGCCTGGAACCATCGCTCTCTTTCACTATAACTGTTTCAAGAAGGGCCTCAAAACATGGCTGTTTTCTGCACCAGAGGATTTGTGTAGTAGTCTAATCTAACTTGCCTCTTCATTTAATTTTAATGCATTGGTCTATGTAAAGAGGATCTGTGTGTGAGTTTAGTGCCAGGATTGCACTTTACAAGTCCTGGTTTCATTATTAATTGGTGAGGCTTCACCATCCCCCAACAACATTTTCGGTGATTTGACAGGAGTCAAAATGTATCAGGATGAAATATTAGTCTTTGGGAGCACTATGGAAGAACATGATGTTAGAGTTAGGGCTTTAGTAAACAGATTAATGAATAAGAGTTTGACACTCAAGGTTGACAAATATAAGTTTTACAGGGTCTGTATCCGACCCCGGCTTCCACCTTTGCATTCGAGGCTGACTTCCGGTATGAGTGTCAAGCAGTGATTCACTAACTTTTGAATACTTTTCCAAACTTTTTGGAGTTAAAAGCAGTGATTTATGAAAACCTTGCAAAAATCATAACTTGGGTTCCCTCCAACAGATTATTTTCATTTTGGTGTCTATTTCAAGAAAAACATATGTTCTATTTTTATAAGTTGGAGTGGGGCTTTTTTGTGTTGTGTTTCTTACATATTGACTGTTTTGGTATTGCTGTGTACCAGAGCTACCCAACACTGAGCTAAGGTTTGATTTAAAGAAACCTAACTGGACCTGATATGGATTTGTGACATTATTACTTGGTGAGGCCTCACAACCACCCCAACTAATAATTCACTTTTCTCCTAATTTCAAAATTTATTACACTCTTAAACTAATAGTTTTTTAGATGGCCAACAAATTCCCATCAGTTGTATTACATTCTGATTTCTACAGTCCTCCAAAAGACCATGTCATTCTGATACACTTTGACACCTGACCAATCACCCAAATTGTTCTTCCTGGCCCTTTGGAAGACTGAGGCCACTGAAACTAGCCCATGTGGCATTCTTCTAAATCAATATGCTAATCTAATGTGGAAAATATGGAGGTTTTCCAAAAATGAAATCCCATAAAATGAAATCCCCAAATAAACTTATACCTTACAGAAACCAAGGTCACTTATCTCTCTCGTTTCCTCCCAGCATCTCTTGAACAGATTCTCCATTCCATTCTAATCTGCTTCACGACAGAACTAGAATCCTATGCCAATCAATTCCACAACACGCCTGTTTTCAACTTGCCCCGTGACCGAGTGTGTGGTGCTCTGCCCAAACTCTGCTGAACTCCCCTCGGGGCTCAACAAATACCTATAAATGATGGTTAGATTGGCAGAGGATGTGCAGGGGGACTCCTCTCCAGAGGGTCTCTTGGCCCCAGAGACCCCAATCCCAGGTGCCCAATGCAAGACTGTTCAGGAAACCTTATTCTACCAGGACTAAAACCTAGAAAGGAGAAGCCATCCTAGGGCCAGGGGCATTGCCCATCCTCCTTCCTGAGTCTTCGGGGGTTGGGTAACAGTGACCACTCCTCTTCCTGTCCATGCTCCCCACTGGTTTACACTGCTCCCTTCAACGGACAGGAGCATAATAAAAACCAGGGAGAAAACCAGAAACTGTGCCAGCTCCTGAACGCTGCATAGGAGGTGTGTGCCAGGAGCCGAGTTGAGCTTGGGGCCCTAAGGGCTCCCTCCACCCCCCACAGCCCCCCCACAGCCCCCACTGTGGAAATCCTGCTTTGGGTGGGCCAGGTGGGACCGATGTACCCCTAAATCAAAACCAAAAATCTAGCACTGCAGAAGCTGCTAGAAATAAAACAAAGTGGGCAGGCTCACTCATTCAATAGCCGACCAATCAGGCCCCAGGAACATCTCTAATGTGTCTATTCTTCAACTTCTGTGTTACCCCAAATTGGGCAGGGGCACCAGCAATGCTTATGAACAAGTGTTTGGGGGGCAGCAGCCCTCCCCATCCCATGCTGCTTTTGAAAAGTTACCCTACCTCTTCCAGGGGATTGAATCCCTGTCCCTGACCCAGGGAGAGGTTTACTATTTTTCTTAAACACTCCTAGAGTGAAAGCCTTTGTTTTTTGGCTCTGGAGTGCAGGGGGCCCTCGTGGTTTGGTCTTATGCCTACATTTTGAAGCCTGTAGAATGTAAAGTAACACCTTGGCACATATACAAATTAAAATGTGTTTTTGAGAATACTGGTTATAAAAAGTGCAATTCTTATTCTTATAATGAATGGGTATGGGTATCCTCTTTGGTTTTAATGGTATTACACTGACGAAATATTACATGGTTATTGTTGATATGGAGATGGCCCTGACAAAGCCAGCAGCCCTGCCTTTAATATGCTGAAAACCCATTATGTTGTAATGTTGCCTCTGGTATGGGGGGATATTGTCATTATATGGTTTAGGACCCGCAAGGGGTGTGAAAAGAAGCAAGGCAGACTTCAGGGAAGTATGGAGGTAGGTTTATTCATGGCTGACCAGGAGGGACACTTCCTGCAAATGTCGCCAACACACCTTCCATTCTAGAACCCACAACCTTCCACCCATGCAAAAGATGCAACACATCTCCCTCCCTTAACATTGACAAATAGGGAACATCATTTAACATTAGTACAACTCAACAATACAAAAAGGTAAGAACAAATGAAAGGTCAGCAGAAATAATGCCTAAGCCGATTTTCAGGAACACAACATACTTACAACACATTTAAGGGAAAAGAACACAATTAACTTGCATACATAACTGAATACAATATATTGAGACTAATTCAAAAAGAACTCATCAAATTTCCTTGGGAGCGGGAACTCTCTCCGATCCATGAGATTCGTGGATCTGCTCTCATTTCCATGCAACCCCATTTGTATCATATTCTTGCTTGACCAGATCTCTCCGTTCCAATCCACCAAGGGCCCTCACTACCTCCTTACGATTCCAAACATTACCATCACTCAATGAAATGGTTATTTGTTCACCCTTCTCACCTGGAGGGGACTAGAGTACTTGGACTTTCACTTGTTCACTCTGTGCCCTTTTCACATGCAAACTCAATCTCCAACTTCATAGTTACGCTTCTTTCCAAAACAATCTTTTCCCTTTCGACTCCTTTAGACAGCAATGCTCAAAATTTGTGACCTCCTCCAATTTTCTCCACAAGTCAATGCCAACTACAGTCCCTCTTTTAAAGCCCCGTTCCAGTTCTCAACAAGACCATTGCGTTCAGGGTAGTATACTGATGAACGAATGTGCTCCACACAATACTCCATGAGAACATTTCTCATGAGTCCAAAAACAAATTGGGCACCATTATCTGAAGCAATGATCTCTGGTACATGTAAAGAAGCGGAGTCTTCAGGTAGGTGAGAAAAGCTTTATTTAAGTCAGCAGAACACGCAAATCCAACTTCTCTCCGCAAATGCCAAAGACCGTTAAAACCCCGCTCCCGAATCCCGTTTCCCTAATGTTCTGTGCATTCTCTCGGCACGCGGAGACTAAGACGCCCCCAGAGAATGCACAGAGTACCCAACACATCTTTCCCCTTTACACAATGAAATGGAAAAAACAAAACCTGAAAACAAAGACAAAGGATATAAAATACACGGAACAAAAAAGAAAAAATATTTCAAATAACATAAGTGCATAAACAGTGTCACTGTAAAACATAATCTTGGAATTTGGACGGCAATTTGATGGATCTGGATGACGAGGAACGGGCCATGGGATTAGTGTCCTTATTGACCTCAACCCGGACAGAGTTCTTGGATTGGACATTCAAACCCATCTTAGACACAGCAATCTTCCCCTTGTTCCACCACTTGCCATCATCCAATTTAACAGCACTTCTGTTAACTTTTACAACCTTGTTCAGGACTGAAAACTTGGACGCCCCTTGGGTAATATCCTGGAACACTTCATTCTCACCTTGTCCCCCACACTGACATTTAACTGTTTGGGACTGGTTCGACCCGCGTTTGGTCGTATCTGTTTTGTGCCTCAACACATCTTCTGCAAACCTCATCAATCTTTTGCCTAGGCAACATGAACCCTTTATCACCCATCCATCTTCTCAACAGCTTGGAAGCAGGTACCCGACCTCTTAGCAGAACGAATGGGGACACACCAGTGTCAGAATTGACGGTAGTGCAAACAGCCCACCGAAGCTTTTTCAACTTGTGCCTTACTATTCAGACCACTCGCTCTCTCCAACTGCACATTCTGTTTAATGACCCTGTTAAAGCGTTCCACTAGGCCCTTGCTTCTCGGATGGTAAAGAGAAGTTTTAACATGTTTGATGCCCAGAGAATGTAGAAATTCTTCAAATTGGACAGAAACTAATTGGGGGTCATTGTCGCTGAGTAGTTCCTCAGGAACGCCCTCCCTCGCAAATAGTGACTTAAGAAACTTGAATATAGTGGAGGAGGTGTGCGTGTCACCGTAGAAGATGCACGCAAAAATGCACTTGTAGGGTGATGAGAAAAGAAAATGTAGGTAAATTCACTTTAAGTATGGTGTGCTGATCACTGGAATCAGTACGTGCACTATAGAATAATATAATATTAGGAGTGCACACAAGGACGCATCAGACCAGTAATAAGATAAAAATGTAGGAAAATGCACTTTGAGTATGGTGTGTTGATCACCGGAATCAACACGTGTACTGCAGACAATGAGGAAGAAGACTTGCACTAGAGGTGATACGTAACACCTGCGGTGTGCAAATCACCGAGATCGGCATCTCAAATAATGTTGGAATAGTGCCTGGTTTAAAGATGGCGGCCACGCCCAACGCGTGAGCATGGTGACGTAGGAGAGCGTGGTGTGCGGGTCACCGCGAACTGCACTGGAGATGATTGATGATGACGCTGCAGTGATGTGACACTGGAAGGAGCAGCGAAGAGAATAGAGAAGCCAGAAGAAATAAAAAGAGTCAAATACCTTTGTGGTGGTGCAGAGGCAGCACGATACCTTAGGTGTCAGTTCGTAGATCCTGACTCCAAAACCGGGAAACTGTTAAGCTGAGGTGTCCCGCTGCATTGTGTGTCCGCAGGTTGCTGCGTTGAGGTCACGCTGACTGGCAACTCGTCACCAGTGTAAAGAAGCGGAGTCTTCAGGTAGGTGAGAAAAGCTTTATTTAAGTCAGCGGAACACGCAAATCCAACTTCTCTCCACAAATGCCAAAGACTGTTAAAACCCCGCTCCCGAATCCCGTTTCCCTAACGTTCTGTGCATTTTCTCAGCGCGCGTAGACTAAGACACCCCCAGAGAATGCACAGAGAACCCAACAGTACCTTCTCTCATGACCAATTCCTGCAAAAACGGAATCCCTGTTTCAGAAGTGGCTTGCCCTGTAAATTTCATTTCGGCCCATCGTGAGAAATAGTCTAATACCACTATGGCATACTTGGGTTAGTTATCCAAAACATGATTTGGGCCTGTGACACCAATAGCAGTCTTTTTCCACAGACCATCAGATTTGTCAGTTACCACAGGAGGGTATTTCACAGTCATCTGCGACTTGTTCCTCTCCACTTCACGATCAACCCCATTCCACCAAAAATCCACTCCTCTCTGACGCATCTTTTGGTGGCCCTCGTACCTATTTGTCCCTCATGCTCCAGTTTTACCACACGTCCCTTCAATTTCACCTCTACAACCAGAAAATCACCTTGTATTAGTACTCCACTTACCACCGACAGCTCCTCACTTGCTTCTTCAGACTCTCTTACTTTTGCTGGCCACCCTTCGCGAAGATACTTCTCTATTTCCTGGAATACAGCATCATTCGTGGTAGCACTCATCCGTTCTTCATGGGAAATTTTGCCTTCGGTGATCACATTAACATTTGCCACTACCCATTCATCCTGCTTTCACTCTATGCTTGAACTCTCACTAACTGGCAACGCAGATAAACGTTCAGCCAAAACATTTCTCGTCCCAGGAACACACACCATCTAATAGCTGTACTCCAACAAACTCATCATCCAACGTACTATTCTAGGAGAAACTCTTCTTCCCCTGACTGAAAAAAATCCATCACAGGACGGCAGTTAGTCCTAATGATGAACTTGATACCAAACATACGTTCTGAAATGGTTCACACCCCACCAAACAGCCAATGCTTCTCTCTCAATGGTGAAGTAATTTTTCTCTGCATCCCTCAAAGGCCTGAATGCATAAGCAATGGTAACATCTATGCCATTCCTTCTCTGCAAAAAAGCAGCACCTAACCCCACCGAACTAACATCGGTGTTGATTATGATGGCATCGTTGATATCAAAATGATTAAGTGCCGTACAGATGCAATGCTACCTTTCAGTTCTTTGAACTCATTCTCACATTTCTCACACCAACTAAATTTATCCCTCTTCATCATCAGTTTGCGCATGTGCTTGGTTTTATCCGCAAACATGGAAACAAATCTATAATAATATTCTGCTAGGCCCAAAAACGATTTCAATTGGTCTTTACATGTAGGGAAAGGAGCTTTTTCTATGTCTGAAACCAATTGTATTTTCAGGGAAATCCCATTCCCACCAATCCAATGTCCTAAATACTCTACACCATCCACCCTAAATTTACATTTCTCTTTTTTGATTGTCAAACCACTTTTTTGTAGAATTTCAAGTACAGCTCTCACCGTTAAATCATGTTCCATCACATTCTCCAGGATATCATCCTGAAAATATGTCATGTGAGGTGTGTTTTTGAACAAATGGTGCATAGTCGGCTGAAATACTGCAGCCACCAAGGATAAGCCAAATTGCATTCTCTTGTATGTGTATGCTCCCTCAGGTGTAGCAAAAGATGCCAGCGGGTGAGACTTAGGATGCAATACAATCTAGTGGTATGCTGACGACAGATCTAAAGTGGAAAACACATGCGCCTAGTTGATGGTAGTCAGCATCTCCCCTATGCCGGCAGGGGATGTCTATCCACCCAGATTGTTGCATTAAAATTCAGCAAGTCCACACAGAGTTGCAAATCATGATTTCGCTTTTGGCAATCACCACTGGAGCGAGTCACTCAGATGCCCTAATTCCTTCAATTATACCCTCATTACATAGTCTCTGCAGTTTTTGATGCAGCGGCTTCCTCATGATAAGTGGGACACCACGCAGCTTATGAGCCGGGTAGTCATTCCTTCCCTCAAAATAATTTTGTGCATGAATTCCTTGAGTGTTCCTAGTTGGTCTTTGAACACTGAAGGATATGTACGACACACTCACCTACACCTCACACACACGTGATTTTGCCCCAAATACTTGATCTGGATGGTTAGGGTTAAACCTCATGTGCAAATCTCTTTGTTGGGGCTATCCCAACAGACAAATCATCCTTGGTAAAATAAACTTTGGAAGGCACAATAACTTGTTGAAACTCTAAATGATCTTCAATAAAATCCAACTACTCAATGGGTTTATTACCTTATGCCACCAACTTTACATCAGGTGCGCTGAGCACATGATTAGGGAACTTGCTCAAATATTCTTCCCCATGAGAGTATATCTGGCTCCAGAATCTGCCATCACTCTCACACTCACTCTGTCAATTTTGAAGGTACAATAAAGCTTCAAACTTGTTGCATTTGTAGGATAACATCCTGGCCCTCGTCTTTACTTCCCCGTACTTCCACCACACTCACAGTACTTTTGTTTTTACTCACTCAAACTATCCTTCCCCCACACATTCCAGCGAAATGCCCCTTCCTACATATTTGACCAATAGCAGGACATGACTCATCAGTTGCCACATAACCTGTCTACCTGCACTTATAGCATGTTACTATTCTTTTGTCCCCACGTCTCACAGTCCCAATGTCATCTTCTCCCTGTAACTTTTTTATTTTATTTTGAACCACCTCTATTTTTTCTCTCCATGGCAACTCTTTTAGACCTTAATCTGCAATTACAGCTCTTTTCATCATATCCCTTTGAAGTGTTGCTTCGTCTGTATTCAACAGTTTCTCTTGCATTTTATTCTTGTTGACCTTCAACACCAATTGGTCCCTTAACATTAATCGTCCAAGAAAACCATTGTAGTTACACATTGCAGCATGTGACCTCAGACCAGCCAAGCAACTCTCAACTGATTCACCTGGAAATTGACTTCTTTTTAATCATCCCATGGTAGTCATTGATGAGTATTCACGCTTTCCTTTAGTAGAGGAGCCATCATCAACAACCGATGACAAGGTCATCGAGAGGCTGGACATCTTTGCAGCATGGGGTATCCCCACCATTCTTAAAACTGACAATGATCTAAATGTGTTGTGGTTGAATTTGTGCTGTAAAGGTTCAAAAGGTCTTTCTAGAAAAATCTATTATCATTTTCCTAAGGTATACCCTGACCAGGGAAACCTCCATAGTAAGGGAGTTGATTCGAGATTCCAGCGAAGTTTGCACTCTGTTTAAAGCCATCACTATGTCTTGCAGTGTCCGGTTGTCTGTGGCAACTGGTCCCGAGGCGTTAGCAGTGGCTTCTGTATTTGCAGTTTCTTCTGCTTCTGTCTGTTTTGTCCGGGCGTATTTATCCAGCTTGGCGGGTGTTTTGCCCTACTTTGCTGCCTGTCATGGTGACGGATGTTTGTCTGTTACTGAGGGCCCTGAGGTTTCGTCTCCTCCGGGTTCTTGCGCCGCTTGACCATTCGTGCCTTTGGGCACTACGTGGCCTGTCGGGTGCCTCCCACTGGGACTAGGGTGAGGATCGTGTTATACTCCTGCCAATTTGATCTGGCGGGACGCACTGTTAACTGCGCGTTTCTTCTGTGGTGATTGACGTGTTGCTTGCCTGAGGGTTTGTCTTCCTGTGGGGGGGAGGGGGTGTTTCCCCTCGGTTCAGTGCATAGATTCTGGTGGGGGAGGTAGAGTCTCTCGTTCCCGCTTTTTCAGGCTAAGTTTTGGGTGGTCAGCCACGATCTGCATGCCTATCTGACCACAGGGGAAGGGATGTGGAATGCACTCTTGGCGTCTTGTACCAGTATCAGTTCTTCTTCAATTTCCCCCACTGCTATAATTGTGGGGCCTCCTGATCTTTTCAATCCCCCGTCTGCCCTGAGTATTCCCTTGCTGCCCCCCTCCAGAGCGCATTTCAAGCTCTCTCGGGCCCAGCTGGTAGCCCACTTGTGTTTTGTGCCCTCCATCGCGGTCTTTCGGCGTCTGCTGTCTCAACAGGCCGCCGCCTCGCACTCTCAGCTTCCGACAGACCGTCTTCTCATCTCCAGTCTCTTCCTCCCGTTTTGTAAACTCAGCCCCTCTGTGCAGTGTTTTGTGTCTCCCCGGGGCCCGGCCATCATTCCTTTATTCCGACGATTACGACGATTCTCGCTCGTTTGCCAGTCTGTGGCTTCGCCCCCTTCACGTTTGTCTCCAAGCGGGCTTCCGACCCTCAGCTCATCTCGTCTGGTCGGGGGTCCGCCAGCACCTCTGGTCTCGGGGGGGTCTTCAGCCACTGTCACTCTGTTGCTTGATCTGCTGGGGTGCAGGTGTTTCTTGACGTGAGTCCCCGGTTGACGGCCGTGTCTAGGCCCCAACTCGGATCTCCTCGTCCGTTCCTCCTCGGGGCCCACTTCTTCACCCCTGCTCTCCGGAGAGGCTCTAACATCGGCGGTGCCTCTTCTTGTTCACCTAGCACGGATTATAGTTCGGATTTTTATAGTAAGAGGGTTTGGGATTCGGGAGCTCCTCTAGCTATCGGCCATCTTGCCTTGTGCTGGCCTCTACTGCAGAGCGAGCAAACAACACTCTACATTCTTGGCTTACATCAGCCTTAAACACCTTTATTCCTACTGGACCGGTTTGTAGTAGGAAAGATGTTATGATGTAAAGGGGAGTTCCAGTAGTCGAGGTTAAGTTATAGATGAATACGTTTATTGTTGTTAGAAGTTAAGATGGTCTTCCAGTAAGTTCAGTAATACACTTGTAATCAGCCCCACCAGGAGCCCCCTTACTGCTGCTCAGCCCATGATCGAACTGACACTCTACCTCACAGTAATCCACACATTCCAAACATCACCATCCACACCCACATTCTACCCAACACATTCATACTGGCTGAGCGGCAGAGAAACAGGGAAGATGCATAGTATGAAAACCTAGATATAACACACCTTCCCCGTTTACTGAATACACAAAAACAATAGCAAAAATAAGTAGGAAGACCGCAATTATACAAAAGAATCTTGCAAGAGAAAATATAGCAAATGCAAATTGTAAACAGTATTACATAAGAAACGCAAGGCACTAGAATAGTGACCATGCATAAACATGCTGAAATCTGCAAGGCGGAAGAAATACATAAGAAAACAAAAGAGAATATAATTAGAAACATTGCAGTTATAGAGAAGAAACTTGCATGAGAAAATGTTGCAAATGCAAATTGTATACAGTATTTCATAAGAAAACGCAAAACACTTCAATGGTGACAATGCATAAACATGCTGAAACATACAGGGACGAAATAGAATACAAAAAAGATGTATATAAATAAGTAACAACACATAAATGGAAATATCGCATACAAATACTAGATGCGACACACATCTCCCTTCTTTGCAGAGCAAAAGAAAACAAGAAAATGCAAGAAGAAGGATGCTGTCCATAAACAACATAAAATAAGGAAAGAAACATATAAAAATATGTATAAGTCCTCCACACGCATACAACCCAAAAGCAAGATGCTCTAAGTTTCCACCACAAATACACCAGCTGGCCAGTCTAGCATAGAAAGTGAGAGAAACACTGAACACAGAAAAGAAGAAAAGACACAACCTAAGAACAAACCAGGACACCGAGAAGGAGAGAAAACCTGAGACAAACCAGGCACTCCCAAAACAAAACACACACAGAACTCCCCAACTCTCACACGTGCAGAAAATAACTAAACCAGAAAACAAGCAACGGGTGGCTTACACCCAACACATCATCCCTGGAAGAGGGCATCTAGTGAAAAGTAAAGAATGGGTGAAGTACACCCCACCGGTGAATAAGCAAGAAATATATAAAGAATGGGAAAACTACCCCACTAAAGTATCAACGTGAACTATACCCCCTAGAGGTGTCAACCAGAAGAAAAATGAAAGGTTGAACTACCGCACTGAAGTATCAACCTGAACTACACCCCCTAAAGGTGTCAACCAGAAGAAAAATGAATGGGAGAACTACCCCACTTAAGTATCAACCTTAATTACACCCCATAAAGGTGTCAACCAGGAGAAAAATGAATGGGAGAACTACCCCACTAAAGTATCAACCTTAACTACACCCCATTAGGGTGTAAATCAGAAGTAAAAATAAATGGGTGAACCGCACCACACTAGAGAAACACTAGAAAGAAAAAAGTAAGAAGCGGGTAGACTATACCTTCTAGAGTAGTAACACCTCAAACAAAATCAAGAATGACAATAAATGCGAGAGCGCAAGAACCTGCGCACAAGTGAAAAATACACTGCCATTGGAAGATTTATAATGTAGCAGAAAACACAGTAGAATTCACATGAGGATAAAGAAGTGAATGTTACACATCCAAGGTACAGGCAGGAAAGAAAACGTTTGAAGATCTGCATGCAAGTAAGGATTCACACATACATAGCACAATCGCAAGTAATGACAATATGGCAATAACAAACATATCATTAATTAATAAAACAGCAAAAATCGAATAAAAAAAATCATATGTAACGTCATGAATATCATGGCAGTACTAAACATAAATATACAAGTACCATGAAAAGCTGAATAACTGAAAGTCAAAACGATGGCAAACCCTTGACTGACCACAAAATTTAAAGATAACGCTTAGACGATGACATCTCAGAATAGTGAAGTGACCTAGAGTGAAGAAAATAGAGAAAACCTATGCAAACAACATGCTAGAATCAAAAGTTATGGAGCATTAATTGTGAGGGGCGGTATTTTAAAACAATGGGCTTAAAGAAATTGAACTAAATTGACATGGTGTGAGGATCAACCCCCTGTCCCCGTCCAATCAGAAGTAGTGGGCGCATAATTTTGAAACATTAATGGGAGGGGAACCAAATGATAATGGCAAAATTCCGTTACTTCAATCCCGAAGCAAATGCACTGGAGTAGAACACATTATCGTGATGAAAGAGAAATGCAGTAATGTAGACTCCATAGCGTCTCTGAGTTCAGGCGGCAGCAGGACGAATAAGAGGCTTTAAAAGTATATACCCCAACACACTTAACTCAAATCTGGCTCCATGAACGTTATGCCACGCCAACTTGCGTGAAAAGAGATCGCAGGGAAGAATCTAGATGGGTGCTGGATGAATCGCTCCAAATCAAAATGGCGGCACGTAGAGACGATGCACGCCGGATGGCTCTAGGCGCGTCAGAGTTGAAAAGCGTCAATGAGCAGATAGAATTCTACTGCTCCAGGTTGGGAGCAGAAAGAAGTAAAACACCCTCACGTGAACGAGTGCGTGCTCAGCAAGTATGAACTCCTCGCGGACCATTCGAATGGCGCATGTTGATAACAGTGAGAGTGCGCGCTGAGCAACTTGAATAAAATGCCGCATATAGAGAGAAAATGACACACTAGTAACTTGACACTTCGAAAATGCGACTTACAAATTAGTCTCACTGCAAAAGAATGGGAGCGTCCTGATGCAGCGGGTTACTAGCAACAAGCATTCATACACCAAATACTCACCTGGGCCCATTCATTCATACTACGCTAGCAATTCCCGCTGGTGGGTCAGTTGTACTCTTTATCAATATCCCTGCTACCAATTACTTTTCTGATTGAAGAGTAATGACTTACCAATGGACCCTTTGATTAATTGGGAAGTTTAAAATGAGTGACATTCATTATAATTCATGAATTCTAAAATAATCACTGAGTCAAGAAGTTTTAAAAGTTTATCTAAAGTTTTAGCAGAGTAAAATACAGAACCACATGATACTTAATCGTATATCAAGGATGAAGCATAATAATCAATTATCGATCAATGACGGTTCCTCAGAAAGAAGAAGATAGAGACAGCAGCACAACTAAAGGTTGCGTTTATATTTACCTAAAGGTGCGAGAAACCAAACCCCTTGGCCAAGGAGTTGGAAAGATAGGTCCCAAGAAAGATGATCTAAGACCTCCGGACCTGATTCAGGACAGGACAGGTAACCTCTCTATCAATGACGCCAGCGTCGTTCCCCTCTCTGATACTTCGCTTCTCCCCGATTCTCCCGTGTCTTCCTTCTAATGGAGTCCGCCGCCCCCACCTCAGGACCTCTTCTGGACAGCGGTTCAGTCTGCAATCGATCAGCTCGTCGAGCACCAACACCTGATCTCGAACTCCTTCTCTCTCCTCGGAGCTCCTCAGTCTAACTAATTAACTAATTCTATATCTATTATACCCTTCTACACCCATGTACCTCCCATTAATGTTTCAAAATTATGGGCCCACTACTTCTGATTGGACGGGGACAGGGGGTTGATCCTCACACCATGTCAATTTAGTTCAATTTCTTTAAGCCCATTGTTTTAAAATACCGCCCCTCACAATTAATACATTTGCTTTATTTCCCACCCGTCTCACGACAAGGTTTAATACAATGTTTATATAAATTGTTTCTTTTCTGTAGGAACATCGTGGGTGCAATAGAGTTGGCCACCAGGTCACAGCCTTGGACGACGTCCAAGTTGACTTCATCGTTTCCTCTGGGTAGCCTTGTAGGGCGCATGCGCTGAAGCAATGTCTCTCGAGCTGCAGTTCAACCAACCCAGGCCCATTTACGAACTAATACAAAGTCAAAGAGGAAAATATTAAAATCACAAATAAATGTTTTCACTGTATACCCATTATGTCTACTCTAATCCCCTTTAATTATAAATCTATCCCGCATTAATAGTATTAGAATACCACAGTTTTAATTGCAGCATATGCGCAAGCTGTAGCACGTGAAAACATTAAGCAGCCATTTTAATACACACTGCGCAGAAGCAAAGATTTCCCTCCAAGCAAAGAAAGACGTCATACCACGTGTTATGGTTGACACATGCGCAATGAAATTCCCGCGCATTAGCAGCCATTTTTGATTTAGACAAGCGTTATTTATTAGTTTAAACACATAGGCACGCTTCTCTAGGATAGGGTTTATGTGTGCATCTGTTAATAAAGACATTACAAAGATTAATAATTAATACTGTGAGAGGATTGCTTACGAGCAAGTCTCATTGTGAGTTCTTGCTCCATCAATCCCCTCTCTGATGGCGTTTCTGAGCCATCAAAATACTATCCACAACCAGATGCCAACTTTTAGCATAAAATTGTCTCAGATTCATTTTTACACTTTCTATTTTTAACGTCTCCTTTTAGTTTCTTGTATAATTCACTTTTCAAATCTTCTAGTTCAATTTCATCAAATTTTCGTTTCTTTCCTTTTCCTGTCACTCTATACATCTCATTCTTTCTACAACATTTGCACCATATTATTATCAACAATACTATTCTTGCTATCCCTGCTAAGGGTACTAATATTTTACCTATAAGTCCTTTCCCTACATTAGCAAACCAGGTACCAATTGACGTAATACTATTTGTCAATCTTTCCCATACATCATCAACTTCCAGTGGTTTTAGTTCATTCTCAAGTTTTGTTATATTCTGTATATATGTTCCAATTTATTCACTTTTGTCAGGTATGTACGTGCAACAATGTTTCGTTTTCAATAATTTACAGACTCTGCCCTCTTTTTCCAATATTATATCAAGAGCAAGTCAATTTTGCATAACCATAGATCTAATCGCAACCATCTCCGCATTAATCATTAAAAATCCTCCAGCAGTGTCCGTTGATAAACGATCAACCACTGTAGACAATTTACATATTCTCCTTGAGTTCAGAATTATTCCCACTGAAGGTATCAATGCACCAAATATATCACCTACAATTTCAGAAAAACTAGCTCTTTTGTTGCGTATTAATCCATTATTTTCATTGCTGCCAGTGTTTCTTTTTACGTGGTATATTTTTGGAAAAACTATTCCAAAATAACAACTTCCATACCACCGTGCAGGAAGCCTAAAGTAAGCCTTATTCCCACACACATAATAGATTCCAGGAAAAACTGAATCTGTTCCTCCTTTTAGTCCCCAACCTCCAAGAATTAAGAAATTATGTTCACATTCACTTTTACCGATGAAAACATTGTTTTAATCAGTCTTTAACCTATGAAGACAAATTTTCCCTGTCTTTACAAAATCCAGAGCCATAGCAGCTTGAGCCTTGCCAGGTGTGTAACTCACTCTTTCTCAGCCCAAGGTAGCAGATGAGCCTTATGCTCAGATGCTTTCTTTTGAAATCTTGTCTTCTATTTTCTACTAAATTCAAAAATATCTTTTCTTCTTCATGTAACGAACATGTTAGATTGCTTCTATGTGCATGTATTATATCTATCGATTTCATTGTTAAGAAAAATTCTCCCATAAACTGTGCATCTTGACTACTAAGCACTGGATTCATACTCTTTCGAATCAGAACCTTAGAAAATATCACATCTATATTTGAATAATAATACTGAAGTCTCCCTGTGCTATAAAATAAACTAGTCAATACACTACATGATATGCCATAAGTTAATGGTAAATGATGGTATGTTAATCCTTCTGCTACTGATGCTGGTAACTTCATACAGACGTAACAATTACTAACTTCCATGGTATCTACATATTGAAACAATAATTTTGTGAAAACATTCAAACTAGTGTCGTTATCTGTTACCTCATGATGAAACTCTGGTTCATCTTCTGCTTCTAATTTTACTCTTTTACTTTTCAAGTTATCTATCCTTCCCTTTGTTGCGTTGTTAATCTTTTTATCCATTATCAGAAGGTAAGGAATTGCTACGATCTCAACTAACCATACTATAAGCACCACTACCAGACTACATATGCATATAGCACAGCATCTTTTACAACATTTCCGTTTCGGTCTCCCAGAGACTCTGTCGTCAGGCATTTTTGACAAGGAAGATTTCTCTTCTTATCTTTATTTTTAAGTCTTTAAACGATATCAAGGTGGTTTTATTTCTTTCTCATAAGTCAGTTCCGCACTTGTTCCTTCGTCACCACTTTCACTTGATTCTGAACTTTCGTAGTCTTCAAGGATTATATAAGTCCAATCAGGACCTTTAAATTTATTGTTCACAAGTTTCAGTCTTTTGCTTTTTCGCTTTTCAGTTCCACTTGTTTGTCCCGTTAGGCTTGTTACTTCATTTACTTGTTCCGGATCTTCACTTCTGGTTTTTATATGGTATTTCACTCTTTTAATGACACTAGGCCAATGATCACCTTTTCTGGCCTTCTTTGTTTGCACTGTCTCTTCACTTCTTATTTCTTCTTCAGAAGTTCTTTTATTTTCAGATTGTGGCACAGTTTGTTTTTCTTCATTCTCAGTTTCTTCTTCTATTTGTTCTTTTTCAGGTCTTATTGGTTTTTCTTCGGTTGCTCCAATGTGAGTTTCTGGCAACTGACTTTGTTCAGGATTTACGTCTTCATGCTCGGGGTTTTCGTGATTTTCTTCTCCCTGAACGTATTTTTCTAGTTCTAACTGGTCCTGATCAGGGCTTATTGCACTTTGTACTTCTGCAGCCTGACCGCGTTCTTCTAAACCTATCTGTCCCTGCTCAAATTTTGTTGCTTTGTTGTTGATTTCAGCCCAATTTCCTCTCCTTATCTGGTCCTGCTCAGGTTCTCTTATTGTTTCATTTTCCTCTTCCTGAGCTGCTTCTTCTTCACCTATCTGGTCTTCCCTAATTTCTTCTAAATTTGCTCGGCTTCTTGTTCTGTTATAAACCTCTGGTATATCAACCACTGGTATCCAGTCCTGACTTGTGCTCGGTTGTTCTTCCTCAGTGTTAGACCTGGCATCCTTGACGTGGGTCTCCCTTCCATTTTTTCATAAATGCCTCCACTGTTTTCGATATGTTTTTGCTGGACTAGATGCTCATGGGCACTTTGCCACTGCTAATCAGTGCCAAAGTGCAAGTGCTCCCTATTGTAAATTGTGATGTGAATTAGTGACTCCCTGTTTGGCTTATTTGAATTACTGTCAGACCCTAGTACAGTGCACTGAGTGTGCCCAGGGCTCGTAAATCAAATGCTGCTGGTGGGCTTGCAGCACTGGTTGTGCCACCCACAGAAGTAGCTTGTAAAGTGTGTCTCAGGCCTGCCATTGCAGAGCCTCTGTGCAGTCTGTGACTGCCATGTCGACTTGGTAAGTGCACCCACCTACCAGTCCCCAAACCTTCCCTTTTCTTCATATCAGACACCCCTATGGTAGGCCTACGGGCAGGGTGCATTGTAAGGATAAGGTGCGACATGCCTGGTGTGTGTGGCATGTCCTAATAGTGAATTACAGCCATTTTCGTTTTTCACTATTGCAAGGCTACCTGTTCCCCATAGGCCAGAATGGGCAGTTTGATTATAACATCTTATAATCCTAAACTGACTCAGGGAACTAGGTAGAAATTCGAGTTTAGTATGCCTGAACTCAGAATGATAAAATACATCTTTTAGTGAAGTTGATTTTAACATTCTGTGTTTGAAAATACCACTTTTAGAAAGTGGGTATTTTCTTGCCTAACTATCCAGCCTGCCTCTGCCAGCTTGTGTATTGTGTGTCTGGTTTGTGTGTGACAGGGGCTGGGGGTGGCCACAGGAGACAGGGTGAGGCAGCCCAGGGCTGAATAGAGAGATCTGCATCCAGAGTGGAGGAGGAGTTGCATCTGGGTCTGAATAGGGCTGTACCTGCCTGCCACAATGCTGGCTCCACCCCCTGCCGGGCGTCTGAGTACCCTGCCCCACATTCTGAAAGGAAAGAAGGAGTTATGTACACAGAGTGCTCCAAAGCTGCACAGAACTGGTTTAAGCTAGGCAAAGGCCTCTCTGCCTCCAGAGAACAAAGAGAATCAGGGTATAAGAGGTGCACCCAGACCCCAGGAAAGTTAGATCACTTTTTGGGAACAAGAAGAAACCTTTGCTGAGGAGCGGAACCAAGAAGAAACTGAGGAGAGACTATCCCTAAGCCTGAAGTGCTGCTTGGGGGATTGGCCTGCAGTGGTTTGCCTGACTGCCAAAGAAAGGAGAAAGGAACTTTTGCTTTGCTGTGACTTTCATCAACTTGTGAAGGATCTCCAAGGGCTTGGAAGAGAGCTTGCCCCCTGATCGAAGTCCCAGGACCATTGGACTTCACCCCCTTTGTGAATTGCTGCTGGAAACTCTGTTTCAGTGGCTACAGAGGTAGGGAGCTGTCACCGACTCTCCCGACCGGCTCGGTGTCCTGTTGGCACCGCATCGAGCAACACCTGCATCTTGCAACACGGCCTTGGTCTCACCGACTCCGTCAACGAGCCGCTGCCTGCACCGTAACCTGTGAGCACCGCACCTTGCAACGCCTCGCTACACCGAATCCATCTGGTCCGACCGACACGGTCACTGTTGCTGAGTTCGAGTCCTGTGACCGCACCGGAGTTGGGCACCGCCACGCAAGCTTCGCGACGCACCGCCCGACTCGCACCGCTGTCCAGACTGATCGATGCCAGCTCCTGAATCCCGCTCCGTCGCCGCACCGCAACCTGCCAGCACCGCATCGAAGCACCGTCTCGCCCTGCCACGCACGGCCTTGGTGTCACCGACTCCGTCAACGAGCCGCTGCCTGCACCGCATCGAGGGACAACGCGTCCTGCAACTCTTCCATTTTTGCATCGCGACCGCGACGTTCAGCCGTCCGGCTCGCACGCCCGTGCCTGCCGCTTCAAGTAAAGGTACTGTGACCGAGTCTGTCTACGCTGTGTTGGCCCGTCTCGACGCGGTCAGCTGGATTTGTTAGACTCTGTTTGTTCTTTACATCGCAGTAGCCGGAGAAGGCTACCGACTCGCACAGAACCTTGATTTAAGCATTTTTAACCAGAACTCTTGATTTTTGACAGTATTGTGGACTATTTTTGTCGTTTATGGTCTTGTGGTAATTCTGTATAAAATATTCTTATTTTTATAAATATACAAACTGTGGTGTCCATTTGTAGTGTTGTCACTTGGTTACTGTATGTGTTCACAAATGCTTTACACACTGCCTCTGAGATAAGCCTGTCTGCTCGTGCCAAGCTACCAAGAGGGTGAGCAGGGGTTATTTTAGGAGTGTACCTACTTTCCCTGACTAGACTCAAGGGTCCCTATTTGGACAAAGGTACCTACCTCTGCCAACTAGAGACCCCCAAATCTAACACTCAGCTTCTCTCGAATCTCTCACCTGGGATTCTTCAGCTGGCCAACCTTCAGCTTCCTCAGTTACTGACGCTGTCTGAGGATTTTGTCCTTCAGGCTCTGGCACCCTTTTGGTGTGGCTTACATGAATCCAATTAGGCAATCCTGCACATTTCACTGCTGTGTTCATAACTAGTATAACCTGACAAGGTTCGCCCCACCTGGGTGATAGACACGTTTCTCTGGTGTGATGCTTCACTACCACCCAGTCTCCGGGGTTCAGATCATGCTCTTGTTCAGGCTGCCTGGAAACTGCGTCTTCTCCAACCTGGTGAGAGACAGAACGCACTAGGTCAGCCAATCCTTTGCAATAATCCAGAACCATATCATCAGTTATGTTCAGCAGTTTATTTGTAGGTACATGTGCTTGTCTCATTGCTCTTCCCATGATTATTTCATGTGGACTCAATCCGGTATTTCTATCAGGAATGCTTCTGAGTCCCATTAAAACAAGTGGCAAAGCATCTGGCCAATCTAATGATGTTGATGCACACATTTTTGCCAATCTTGATTTTATTGTGCCATTTATTTGTTCAACCACTCCAGAAGCCTCTGGGCGGTACGCACAGTGCAATTTCTGCTCAATTTGGAATGCTTCACAGATTATTCGAATTACATCGTTGTTGAAGTGACTTCCTTTAACTGATTCCAAAGTTACTGGGAAACCGAACCTAGGAATGAGTTCTCGTAGCAATAGTTTTGCAACTGTAATACTGTCATTCCTTCTGGTAGGGTAAGCCTCCACCCACCTTGAAAACAGACACACTATGACAAGTACATATTTCAGTCCTCTACATGGGGGTAATTGTATGAATTCTAGCTGTAATCTCACAAAGGGACCCTCGGCCTTTCCAATTTTTCCCAAACCAATTACTGTTTTTCTTCCTGGATTATTCATTTGGCAAGTTAAACACCTTTGGCAAAGACTTTCTGCTGCAGCCCTAAACCTTGGATTATACCAATTTTGTCTGAAGAGTCTAACTATGGCATCTCTCCCTACATGTGTGTCTCCATGATACATTCTGGCCATTTGTGAAATCAGACAGTCAGGCATGACTGGTCTGCCATCAGCATAAATCCATACATCGTCGTCTGCCCTTCGAGAACATCCTATTTTTATCCATGCATCTCTTTCATTCTCGTCAGCATCATCTTGCAGTCTTTTTACATCATTCCATGTTTCAGGTGGTGCATATAGCATAAGTTGGCAGCTGATTCCCATTCTTTCAACCCTTTTATTTACTGACAATCTATTTTTGGCACAATGTTGAGCCACCAGATCTGCATATCTGTTGCCGACTACCACCCAGTCATCTCCTGACTGGTGTGCGGCACACTTTACCACCCCCAATTCTTTTGGTGATTGCATTGCTTCCAGTAATTCTTTTACAAACTGTCCATTTTTGATTGGGGATCCTGAAGAAGTCATGAAATCCCTCTGCATCCACAGTTGGTCAAAGTCATGCACAACCCCGTACCCATATTAACTGTCCGTAAATATGGTTACTCTTAAATTTTTCCCAATTTTGGAAGCTTTGATCAGAGCAATTAATTCAGCTACTTGTGCAGACTTGACTCCTGGTAAATAGGATGCTTCGACTATTCCAGTTAATTCACATACAGCATAAGCTGCACTTAATTTGCCATCTTCATGCCTTAAGCATGAGCCATCTACAAACAGCTCCCTGTCTGGATCCCTGAGAGGCAGTTCCTGTATATCAGGACGTGGTTTTGTGCACAATTCTGTGACTTGTAAACAATCATGTTCCTCTTCATCATCTTTGACTTCCTCATGATCTGGTAGTAAAGTAGCAGGGTTTACTATTGTGCACCTGACGATAGTCACATTTTCAGCACCTAAGATTATTCTCTCAAATTTAGTCAGCCGACTAGGAGTAAGATGCTGAGTTCTGGTTCTTGTCAGCAGAATCACAACTGAGTGTGGGACAAACACCTTTACAGGATGTCCCATTACAATGGATTCACTTTGTTCAATGCTCAAACATGTAGCAACTACTGCTTTTAAGCAGCCTGGCAACGCTGCTGCCACTGGATCCAACGTAGCAGAAAAATATGCTCACTAAACCATGTCTCTGAGTTAGGACTGAAAGTGCACAATTTTCCCTTTCATGACAGAATAATGTGAATCCTCTTGTATAGTCAGGCATACCTAAGGCAGGTGCTTCACATAAAGCACTTCTCAATTTTACAAAAGCTCCCACGCTCTCATCATCCCACTCAACTGGATCCTTTGCCTTCTTTTTCGTCATTTGAATTAATGGTTTTGCTAGCAGGGAAAACCCTACTATCCATTGTCGACAATAACCTACTATTCCAAGGAACATCCTCACTTCTCTTTGGGTTACAGGCATTTGCATTTTCTTGATTAATTTTACTCTTTCAGAGGTTATCCTTCTTTTTCCCCTCTCAATTTGGTGTCCTAAATACTTAACTGCTGTTGTACAAAACTGTAATTTTTCAAGTGACACTTTATGTCCTTCTTCAGCCAAGTGATTTAATAATGCAATGGAGTCGACTACACAATCCTCTCTGGTGTTAGATGCCACTAGCAGATCATCTATATACTGCACTAAGACTGAACTTCCTGGCATCACTAGCTTCTCTAAGCACTTTTTTAATATTTGATTAAAGATGGAAGGACTTTCCGTGTACCCCTAAGGAACACGATTCCATACATAGACTCTGTTTTCAAATTTAAATGAAAAAAAATACTGGCTATCCGGGTGCAATGGTATTGAAAAGAATGCTTGGCATAAATCAATCACAGTAAACCTTGTCACAAAATGGAAACGTGAGTTAGAAAAATGGGCAGGATGCGAAAACAGAATACTGCTCAGAAATGCCAAGCGGGGTATAGGCAGGCTGGAGCGGGCGCAGGCTTGGGGCGTAATGGTTGACGAATTGAGACATGAAGGGCAGGAGTCTGCACCCGGCACCCCGAGGAGCCTCTCCCGACCCGCAAGCCCTTGTAATCAGGACCACCAGAGAGAGCTGCGCGAGCACAGAGGGGAGCACTGACACAGTTCCGGGCGCCCGAGGGAATGGGTCTTGCTCCACTGCCCTTAACTAGTATCGAGGGGGACCCAGACAATCTACACACAATAGATGGGGTGCACTTAGTCGACAGCAGTGCGGGGTGGGTGAGGGATAGGTTGCGAAGTTGGGGGGGGGAGGGGGAGGGAGAGCATAGAGGCATCATTCAACGAAACTCCTTGGTAGGAATTGGGAGGCCAATCCATAAGGGTAATAGCGCAGACTGATGAGACCACAGATAGAGGTCGCTGCTAAGTCAAGGAGTTAGGATACGGGCTATGATTACTGTTCTGAAATGAGTATACTATGTCATAACTGAAAATGCCAATAAAGTTTGTTTTATTAAAAAAAAAATCACAGTAAACCATTCTGCACTCCAGGGGATCTGGTATAGGATCACTACAGGATTTGGCACTATAGGACAACATGGTACCACAATTTTATTAATTTTGCGTAAATCCTGAACAATCCTATATTTTCCACTAGGTTTCTTCAACCCCATGATTGGTGAATTACAAGGGCTACTCATAACCTCTTTTAATATGCCTTGTGTTACCATTCTGTTAATTTCTTCAACAACTCCTGCTTTTACTTCTGCACTCATTTTGTACTGTCTGGTATTTGGGAAAATTGCACCTTCCTTTACATTTATTTTTACTGGCTCTATTTTGGCCATAAGTCCTACTTCTTTCCCGGTGAAATCCCATACCTTGAAATTTACTGTAGCTCTTAATTCTTCAGGTAATTCATCTTTTGTTATCAAAGAGAACATCTCATCTACTTCTGTACCTTGTTTTGCAATCATAATTTTATATACATGGTCTTCATCCGGAGTCTGAACAGCAACACCATCCGGTGTGCAGAAAATTGTGCAATTCATTTTACACAATAAATCTCTGCCCAGTAAGTTTACTGGACTGGAATCACACACTACAAACTGATGCATTTCTCTAAAATTTCCAATTTTTACTTCCATTGGTTCGGTAAGAGGTGTGTTAATTTTACGATTAGCTACACCCACAACTTGGATAGCTTCTCCAGAGAGAGGAAGGCCTGGGATGTCTGCTGTTCTCACAGTAGACCTGGTAGCACCAGTGTCCAACAGGAAAGTGATATCATTACCTTTGACTTTCCCTTCAACATATGGACCTGACTGGTCTACCGGCAAGGATGCGCCAAGTACGCACTCCTTCTCCCCCTCTCCTAGGCACCGTCATTGGTTACATGGATAAAAGTCATCCTGTAAAAGAAACTGTGAAGTTACATAATCATTCTTACCACTTCCTCCTTGATATCCGACGTCTGTACCGTGCTTTGCTCTGCTTACATTACCCTGTATAGGTGCAGGTGGTAACTGACTCTGAGGATTTACATCCTGTTGTCAGTCATTCTGCGTCTGTGGATTTAAATTATGATTTTGGCCATTATTATTTTGAATCTTTTTACATTCGTTCTTCCAATGCCCCAATTTTCCGCATCCATGACAAGGAAATTTCTTTTTAGCCTCTTCTCTGCTCATTCGTCCTCTCACTTTACCACCATTTCCTGCGTCACCATTCGTTCCAGAATCTTTTCTCTGATTATCATTTGGATTATCCAAATTAATTCCCTGTCGCTCAGCCATTTTCACCTGAGCCCACATCACTTTCTTTTGCAGTTTCTTGTGCCTATCTTCAATATCGTCTCCACAATATTTGGCATATTTCAAAATTTCGTCTATGGGTTTCCCTTGCCAGCACAACATGTGCTGCTTAATCATTTGACAAATCTCTGGCTTTAAACCATAAACAAATCGGTAGACAAACTGACTCATATTTTTATCTCCAATGTCCTCAAATCCACTATACTGTTTGAACACCTGTAATAGTCGCTCATAATAGGCATGTACCGATTCATTGGCTTCTTGGGTAGTCCTGTCTATTTTCACCCAATCTGTTTCTTTTGGTGGTATTTTCCCTTTCAGGTAAGTTATTACCTCTGATACTTCTTCATTACATCACTTGATGGAGCACCTGTCTTTGCATCTCTAGGATACTCTTCACTCGGCCAGTCAACTGTAGTTTTACAATCTGTCCACAAATTGGCAGGTACTACTATGTCGAACAAACCATCCAAGTCCTTCAACAATACCTTTGATACTTTCACAAACCTCTCAACCTGCTTATACCATTCAATTGGTTTCTCTCTCAACTTTGGAAAATCATTCGTAAATGACAAAATATCCTGTCTACTCCATGGGACATGAACATAACCTCCTCCAGGTACTTCTCGCATCGGGTACATCTGATCTGCTTTCCCTGTTTCCTTCAATAAATATTCAGAAGTTGTTCTACTGTATCGTGCCTCTTCCTTTGTCCATCTAGCTTTCCATTTATCTAAATCTCCCCATTTTTGTAAGACTGACATCAATTCCTTCACTTGTAGTTTTCTTCCAGAGGCATTCATGTTTTCTAAATCTTTGTCAGAAAAATCTGCTCTATAGGGTTTTTGTAATACCTTTGACTTCTCTATTTCAATTCCCATCTGTATCTTTACATTTCTTGTGATACTTCTGCATACGAACAATAGTTCTTCTTCATCATAAGTATTTAGACGATCTACCCCTACATTTCCTGCTATCATTTCTTCTAACTCGACTTTTAATTTGTAGATGTCCATGATCTTTGGAGGTTTGTCTGATCCTTGTGCCCACCTTTCTAAGTCTTCTGGCGTTACTACTGTGGCACTTTTGGTTCCCGATGAGGTTACTATGTTTACATCTTTGGAACAACCAGGTGTTATTCTTCTAGGAGTGCTATTTACAGATCCTCGAATCGGTAAATCCATTAAGGATATCATGGATTCACAATCACTGATTTGGTCATAAATTATTACGGGTTCGGGTTTAGGAATTTCTACAGGTTTAGGCATCGCTAATGGTTTCGGATAATTTACTTTGTCACCATATAAGGGAACCACTGGACCAATTGTTACAGGTATAGTCAGGGAATCAGGATGTACATTCAACTGTGTTATTTTCTGTATTAATTCTGCTCTGTTTTTATCTATAGCTTCCTTTTCCTTATCCTGAAGTACCCTATTAACTGGGAGATTATGCAATACTTGCGGTACCAAAGGTGTTCTTAACAGTGGTGCGCTTGGGGTGCATCCACTTGCCCCTTCCTGATATGGTGGCGGGTTCTTTAATATTTCTTCCATAAACTCATCTTCAGAATCTCCAAATCCTGTCAAATGTTTTGTCTTTTCTGTGCATTTGCTCCCTAACGATTCTTCTGCCATTGATACTGGATACAAACCTTCTGTAAGCATCGCTCTTCTCCACTGTTTCATCTGACCGTCCCTTGACTCATTTTGATATCTAGGGAAAAATCCCCGATAACCCCTACTACTTCTGGATCAGTCACGTTCGAATGCCTCAGTTTCCCACTCTTCTAAGGCTTCATATTGGGTTAATCTTGGTCTGGGTTCTAAGTCATTCATCCTTAATCTCAAATTTTGAAGAATTCTCCCATTGAAAGTACCATTCTCTGGGAATGCTAATATCCCATCATTTTTAGTATATTCTATCCAATTTTCTAACCATACGCAAGTATGATAACCTCTCTCCATCATCATGAATGAAGCGGGCGTTTTTGCTGGTGGAATGATAATTCCTTCTCTAGTTTTGATGGGTTTGTCCTTTTAAAAATAATTCTTAACCTTTTGTAGAAATGACATTTTTCTCTTTTCTCTGTACATTTTGGGTAAATTTCTGTGTATAAAATTATATTCTGCAAAACCTAGGAATCTCCTATCCGGACGAGTTCCTGTTAAAGTCGGATCGCGTTTCCACATACAATCTCCACTATCCACTAGGATTTCGACTTCTATGCTGACAACCAATTAAATTCCAGCTAACATTTGTTTCTGAACCAATCCTATCGCGGCTTTTTTTTGACGTCTATTCTGACGACCCCTCCTTTACAATCTGCGCCTTTCTGTCCCTCGCTGTTTCGACCAATCCCAGCGCGACACCTGTGACATCAGTATTACTCCTGACTACTGACCCCTCCTTTACAAGAGTCGTTCCACGCCCGCTGTTCCAACCAATCCCAGCGCGGCGTTTGTGACATCAGCTTCCTCTCCGGCAGCTGACTCTCCCTTTACAAAATCGTACGCAAAGCTTTATTTTCTCAACGCTTCTTATTAAAATTCTTTAACAACATAAAAAATTCGCTATCGTGCCAGTTTCTCTAATATTTGGAAAAGATTGTTTCTCTCACACTTAGTAAAACCTTTCCATTTACTAATCATACACTACGAGTAAAACCCTTCCGTTTACTCTTCACGTAAGCTTCAGAAATACCTGCTACTTCTTCAATGTTACCCTTTCTAGGTGATATAACATCAAATTTTACCAGCTTATTCCCTTGCTATTACTCATACACATAGAGTCCCTAACAAGTACTGATAGCCCTGCTTATCTTTTCAGTACTATTTCTGCCTGACAGATAACCTCACTGCAGTATGGCTTCCACTTACCATCCGCTATTCAATTTTCCCCGGGGAATTCTGGACAACATAAAACAAAACTTTTGAACAAACGGATGTTAGTTTATAAAAATTAAATTCTCATTACCCAATTAACAAAGTACAACCAAAACCATCCTCTGCTAGCCAGAAAACTGATGCAGCGGGTTACTAGCAACAAGCATTCATACACCAAATACTCACCTGGACCCATTCATTCATACTACGCTAGCAATTCCAGCTGGTGGGTCAGTTGTACTCTTTATCAATATCCCTGCTACCAATTACTTTTCTGATTGAAGAGTAATGACTTACCAATGGACCCTTTGATTAATTGGGAAGTTTAAAATGAGTGACATTCATTATAATTCATGAATTCTAAAATAATCACTGAGTCAAGAAGTTTTAAAAGTTTATCTAAAGTTTTAGCAGAGTACAATACAGAACCACATGATACTTAATCGTATATCAAGGATGAAGCATAATAATCAATTATCGATCAATGACGGTTCCTCAGAAAGAAGAAGATAGAGACAGCAGCACAACTAAAGGTTGCGTTTATATTTACCTAAAGGTGAGAGAAACCAAACCCCTTGGCCAAGGAGTTGGAAAGATAGGTCCCAAGAAAGATGAAGATCTAAGACCTCCGGACCCGATTCAGGACAGGACAGGTAACCTCTCTATCAACGACGCCAGCGTCGTTCCCCTCTCTGATACTTCGCTTCTCCTCGTTTCTCCCGTGTCTTCCTTCTAATGGAGTCCGCCGCCCCCACCTCAGGACCTCTTCTGGACAGCGGTTCAGTCTGTAATCGATCAGCTCGTCGAGCACCAACACCTGATCTCGAACTCCTTCTCTCTCCTCGGAGCTCCTCAGTCTAACTAATTAACTAATTCTATATCTATTATACCCTTCTACACCCATGTACCTCCCATTAATGTTTCAAAATTATGGACCCACTACTTCTGATTGGACGGGGACAGGGGGTTGATCCTCACACCATGTCAATTTAGTTCAATTTCTTTAAGCCCATTGTTTTAAAATACCGCCCCTCACAATTAATACATTTGCTTTATTTCCCACCCGTCTCACGACAAGGTTTAATACAATGGTTATATAAATTGTTTCTTTTCTGTAGGAACATCGTGGGTGCAATAGAGTTGGCCACCAGGTCACAGCCTTGGACGACGTCCAAGTTGACTTCATCGTTTCCTCTGGGTAGCCTTGTAGGGTGCATGCGCTGAAGCAATGTCTCTCGAGCTGCAGTTCAACCAACCCAGGCCCATTTACGAACTAATAAAAAGTCAAAGAGGAAAATATTAAAATCACAAATAAATGTTTTCACTGTATACCCATTATGTCTACTCTAATCCCCTTTAATTATAAATCTATCCCGCATTAATAGCATTAGAATACCACAGTTTTAATTGCAGCATATGCGCAAGCTGTAGCACGTGAAAACATTAAGCAGCCATTTTAATACACACTGCGCAGAAGCAAAGATTTCCCTCCAAGGAAAGAAAGACGTCATACCACGTGTTATGGTTGACACATGCGCAATGAAATTCCCGCGCTTCAGCAGCCATTTTGGATTTAGACAAGCGTTATTTATTAGTTTAAACACATAGGCAAGCTTCTCTAGGATAGTGTTTATGTGTGCATCTGTTAATAAAGACATTACAAAGATTAATAATTAATACTATGAGAGGATTGCTTACGAGCAAGTCTCATTGTGAGTTCTTGCTCCATTAGTCCCTCTCCCCTTCTTATCTTTTGATCCATCGTCATCCAGAGTGTGTGCACAGGGTTGAAACAGCACCAGATTTAAATCAAAATCTAAGTGTGGTGTCAGGCAGATAGTACCAAAGGTAACTCTGCCAGTCCATCAGAAACCGCTGCTGCACATACTGTATAAGGGTTGCCTCTTGACTTGTAGAAGATGTAACCAGTAGAATAAAAGTTGAATTTAAGCGGGAACATACATCCTGTCTATGGGCTGTCCGGTGAAGCTGGGCACTGGTGGAGTAGCAGGGTGTAAAATCCTTAGGTAGGTTCTAAAATAGTATCTTAAGTAGAATTTCTTTAGTAGTAGCTTGAAGTAGATCGTCACACGTAGATTCTGAAGAAGATTAACCAACTCATCACCAGTTTATGCTATGATGTAAAGAGGAGTTCCAGTAGTCGAGGTTAGGTTATAGATGAGTAAGTTTATTGTTCTTAGAAATTAAGATGGTCTTCCAGTAAGTTCAGTAGTACACTTGTAATCAGCCCCACCAGGAGCAGCCTCCCTGCTGCTCAGCCCATGATCCAACTGACACTCCACATCACAGCAATCCACACATTCCATTACATCACCATCCACACCAACATTCTACCCAACACATTCACACTGGCTGAGCGCAGAGGCAGAGAAACAGGGAAGATGCATAGTATGAAAACCTAGATATAACAAAAGAGCATGCTGCTTCCTGGTTTAATGAAACCCTGATCTCTGCTAGGAAACATTATAAGGCCCTAGAATGCTTGTGCAGGAAATCGCATGATCCTTCCCTAAAAACACAATACAGAACAGCTATTAAGTCCTACCACAAACTGATTCGGAAATCCAGGCAGATTATTTTGCAAACATATAAGGAGTAGCAACAACCCTGCAAAAGACATTTTTAACCTTTTAAACAGTCTTACAAAACCAGTACTTTCAGTGGATTCCACGGAAGCTTCCAATGTTCACTGTGAGAAGTTGGCAGAATATTTTATTTGCAAGATATATGATATCTATGTGAATTTTACCCCAAACGATACTGCGGTAATCCCAGATGGCTCCACTAACACTGCCCCACCCTTGCTTAAATCTCTATCTCCTTTGTGTCTGTTGGAGTTACGTGCTCTTTGCAGCCAAGTTTTTTTCTTTTTCTTTTTCTTAAAAATATTTCTCTAATTCAAAGTATTTTATTATTAATTTTTTATAATCACAGACATTAGCATTTCTGTTACAAGGTTAGCCATTCGTAGTTTAGTACAACAGTGTTTACAGTCACTTCGAAGCATATGCTTAGCTAACCCCACCTTGCGTGGCTTAGTGAGAACAAGAAAAAGGGTGATAGAAAAAAGCAGGAGAGAAAGGGGTGAAAGGAGGACACAAGAGAGGCTCTGTAGTTGTGAGACTTATAATCGCCTGACAAAGCCGCCACATCGCTGGCTTGCTTGTAGCGAGATAGGGAGACAAGTCAGTCCTACCGATCCGTAGGGCCATGTAATTGCGCTCAGTTACGTTCTTTTTACCGCACTGAAAGGGGGGTCAGGGGGTGTGTCGCAGGGAAGAATTGGTTTCATGGGGGTTCGTAAAAGTCTAGATATTTGTCGAGTGATTTCCACATCCCCCTGGTTGCTGGTCTCCAGGGTGAGTTCTGTAGTGCAATGTTGTCCGCACCTCTGAGGTGCGGGATCCAGTTGAACCAGCCTTTGTATGAGGTCTTACTTGTGTCTTTCCAATTGGCTAGGACCATTTTCACCTCTGCGGTCAGCAGCAGGTCTAGTAGGTCCTTATCGTGCTCTGATCTTAGTTCTGCGGTCATAAATGCGGTGGCGAGGGCGGAGAATTCAGTTATTAGTGTACAGCCCAGTACCTTAGTTATAAAACCAAAGATTTTCTCCCAGTATGGTTTTGAGAGTTGGGCATTGGTAGATAAGGTGTGCTAGGTCCCCCTTTTCCTTGCTACAGTTCCAGCATAGTGCATTGTCCCTGAGACTTAGTGAGAATAAGCGTGCCGGGGTCCAGAAAGCCTTATGGAGTAGCCAGAATTTTGTTTGTGAGAGCACCGGTGAGATTTTATTGTGTGAGGCAGAGGTCCATAGTGTTGCCATTTCTTGTTCATTAAGTGTGTTTTTGGTTTGTTTTTCCCAATAGTTAATTGTCTTGTTGTTAAGTTTGGTGGTTTTTGGACGTAAGAGTTTCTAGAGGTGTGAGACCTGGTGCCCTAGTCTGTTAATGTTTGCCATGTACTGGGAGATTGACGGCTGTGCGGACGATAGTTTGATTTTAGACAGGGCCGTTTTGATTTTCAGAAAGTTGTAGAAATCAATGTCTGTTAGGTTATGCCTAGACTTCAGTTCTGCAAACGTGGCAGGATATGCCCCATCTTCTAGTTGGTATGGGTGGTGAATACCTTTCTCTATCCATGTGTCGAAGGCTAGGGATTTCCCCTTGTATAGGATCTTACTGTTGGCCCAGAGTGACTCCAACTTAGAGCCCTTGATGCTGCTCTCCATTTTTTTTATCTATCTTTAGTAGGGCAATTTTTGTGTTTTTGAAGATGGACCTGGAGGCGTGAGTATGCTTATTTGCTGTTAACAGCGCCAGGGGGTCCAGGTTGTTCAGGATGGCCCTCTCTACTTGTATCCAACAAGAGAGGGACAAGGGGGCAAGTTTACCGAGGTCCAGCGTACATGCCCCAGAAGGCTGTGTACAACAAGAGTACGAAGTTCCTCTGTGATTAAGTTAGGGAAGCTGTAGAGATGAGTGAGACACTGAAGACCACTGATGTGTGTGCAAAGAAGGGGGGATTCCCCTTGTCGGAACTAGGGCTCTCACACACCCAGCAAGCTAGGTGTCATGCTTCATCATATGGGCCTGCCCCTCGTCAGGTCGGCGCTGCAATACCTCACGGGCACCCAGACAGGGGCTCTTTATCGGGGATCTTTAGTTGCTGCCGTTGGGTGCAGTGGGGTTAAGGGTCCTAGTGTGTGTAGATGTGAGGGGATGTGCGTCTAAAATAGGTCAGTTAATCCTAGTCAACATTTTATTCCGAAGGTACACTGCCTAAAGTAAAAGAGCGAGAGGGGCAAAGGACTAGTAGCAATGTATCTAGTGGTGTATGCCCTGCTCTCGTGTGATCGACATGTTTCGTGCCTTAAGTGTCATTGAGATCATGGCACTTCCTCAGGATCAAAGAAATACTATCTACACTAAAAGGTAAGTAAATTCTACATACCAAGTTCTCTGGTCATTGACCTATAAGGTAAAAAAAGAGGGGGGGGTAACATATTGAAAATACATAATTCGTGCAAGCATACAGTGTCTCAACAATCCATAACCTATTGTCCGTCAATGCGAACGTGTAGGTGAACCAAAAACATGAACACAAGATGTCATCACTGTGTCACTCGGTGCAGGACAGTGACCTTAGTAGTAGTTACCAATAGCGTGTGCTCAAAATATTAAAAGCCTTATTAATTAAGTCAATGGCAAACACAATACCTGGTGGCGACAATAGCAGTCAGGGTAATTATGGGACTCACCTATACTGTCAACAAGTATTGCTTGCAACAGTAGCCGGCGGTTACAAAGGACACCGATTGGGTCCTGTCAGAGAAAGATGAAAGTTAAAACAAACCAGGAAATACAGGAAACTAAGTGGGCTCAGTCAGTGACTTGGCAGGCAGCTCGAACACTGAAGGGGTGGTCGGTCAGGAGTACCGGTCAAACGCCGGTAACCCAACCCACGTGGAGGGTCCCATACAGTGTGCAACATGGGGCACGGGGCCGCCCCCCAACGTCGTATGAGCCTCAAGGGGACATTGGTGAAACCAATGCGCCTTGAGAGCGTCACGTGACTCGGGTCAGTGATCACGGTGCCCAAAGCAACCCACAGATGTTAGGCGCCCCAGGGGGTAGATCAGCGTTAAGGGTCCGATCCAAGTAGAGCGCACTCACCTCCAAAAGCGGTAAAGTCAACCATCAAGTCAGGAAAATGCGGACATTCACCGGCGTGTGAACGCTCCAAGCGTCTGACCTACCCTGCCACCGACACCGGGATGGTAGTTGGTTGCCGGCGGCCAGTGTAGATGTAGAGTGAATCACAGTGACGTGGCAGTCACGTGGGAAATCAATTGTACGTGACTGCCAGCGCTGTGTGTGACGTGCTGAATAATGGCTGGTTAGCGAGGCGGCCATCTTAGACTGTAGCCAAATACCGACGACTAAGTGAGATTGCTGTTTGTCGGCCGATATATGTAGAGAGCGGTGCAGGGAACAAATAGCCAAAAGCTCTAATTCAAAGTATTTTATTATTAATTTTTTATAATCACAGACATTAGCATTTCTGTTACAAGGTTAGCCATTCGTAGTTTAGTACAACAGTGTTTACAGTCACTTCGAAGCATATGCTTAGCTAACCCCACCTTGTGTGGCTTAGTGAGAACAAGAAAAAGGGTGATAGAAAAAAGCAGGAGAGAAAGGGGTGAAAGGAGGACACAAGAGAGGCTCTGTAGTTGTGAGACTTATAATCGCCTGACAAAGCCGCCACATCGCTGGCTTGCTTGTAGCGAGATAGGGAGACAAGTCAGTCCTACCGATCCGTAGGGCCATGTAATTGCGCTCAGTTACGTTCTTTTACCGCACTGAAAGGGGGTCAGGGGGTGTGTCGCAGGGAAGAATTGGTTTCATGGGGGTTCGTAAAAGTCTAGATATGTGTCGAGTGATTTCCACATCCCCCTGGTTGCTGGTCTCCAGGGTGAGTTCTGTAGTGCAATGTTGTCCGCACCTCTGAGGTGCGTGATCTAGTTGAACCAGCCTTTGTATGAGGTCTTACTTGTGTCTTTCCAATTGGCTAGGACCATTTTCACCGCTCCGGTCAGCAGCAGGTCTAGTAGGTCCTTATCGTGCTCTGATCTTAGTTCTGCGGTCATAAATGCGGTGGCGAGGGCGGAGAATTCAGTTATTAGTGTACAGCCCAGTACCTTAGTTATAAAACCAAAGATTTTCTCCCAGTATGTTTTGAGAGTTGGGCATTGGTAGATAAGGTGTGCTAGGTCCCCTTTTCCTTGCTACAGTTCCAGCATAGTGCATTGTCCCTGAGACCTAGTGAGAATAAGCGTGCCGGGGTCCAGAAAGCCTTATGGAGTAGCCAGAATTTTGTTTGTGAGAGCACCGGTGAGATTTTATTGTGTGAGGCAGAGGTCCATAGTGTTGCCATTTCTTGTTCATTAAGTGTGTTTTTGGTTTGTTTTTCCCAATAGTTAATTGTCTTGTTGTTAAGTTTGGTGGTTTTTGGACGTAAGAGTTTCTAGAGGTGTGAGACCTGGTGTCCTAGTCTGTTAATGTTTGCCATATACTGGGAGATTGACGGCTGTGCGGACGATAGTTTGATTTTAGACAGGGCCGTTTTGATTTTCAGAAAGTTGTAGAAATCAATGTCTGTTAGGTTATGCCTAGACTTCAGTTCTGCAAACGTGGCGGGATATGCCCCATCTTCTAGTTGGTATGGGTGGTGAATACCTTTCTCTATCCATGTGTCGAAGGCTAGGGATTTCCCCTTGTATAGGATCTTACTGTTGGCCCAGAGTGTCTCCAACTTATAGCCCTTGATGCTGCTCTCCATTTTTTTATCTATCTTTAGTAGGGCAATTTTTGTGTTTTTGAAGATGGACCTGGAGGCGTGAGTATGCTTATTTGCTGTTAACAGCGCCAGGGGGTCCAGGTTGTTCAGGATGGCCCTCTCTACTTGTAGCCAGGCCGGTGTGTATCCGTTAAGGGGTGATATCCAGTAAGACCCCTGTTTTGCCAGAAAAGCTATTTGGAATATTCTGAAGTCTGCTAGGTTTACCCCTCCTAGGTTTTTCTCTAATCTTAGTTTTTTTATGCTTATTCGTGCTTTCTTCCCTCGCCATAAGAATTTAGAGATCAGGATGTCTACCTTACGGTGAAAGTCATCTGTGAGTAGGAGTGGGAGCATGCTGATCAGGTAGTTAATCATTGGGGTGATCATCATTTTGATCGTCTCAATTCGGCCCCACCACGTTATGAATTTTGGGGATCAGGTCTCCAGGAGTTTCTTTATCTTTTCTAGCAATAGTTTCTCGTTGTGGCCTAGTGTGCTCATTAAGTCACTCCCAAAGTGTATACCTAGATATTTGATAAATCCTGTTTGCCAGACTAGCCCTGACCCTCCTAGAATATCCCTAGTGCAGTGGATGTTTAGCGGTTTGCATTCTGATTTATCTCTGTTGAGCTTGTATCCTGAGTGCCCGGAGTATTCTCCTATGGTGTCTATCAGGGCCTCAATTGAGGTCTTTGGTTGCTCCGTTACTATTAGTATGTCATCCGCGTATGCGGCAAGTTTTATTTCCACGCCATTAATATCAACCCCTTTTATTTTCGTGTTTATCTTGATGTCACGGATCAGGGGTTCCAGTGCCAGCAAAAATAGCGAGGGGACAGTGGGCAGCCCTGTCTTGTGCCTCGTTGTAGTGTAAGTTGTTCAGAGAGTGACCCGTTAATGACAATACGGGCTTTTGGGCTTTTGGGTCCCCATACAGGGCCATCACCATCCGTATATACTCTTCCCCTAAGTTGAAAGATTGCATGCATCGCTCCAGGAAAGTCCAGGAAACTCTATCAAATGCCTTCTCTGCATCAAGGGTAATGGCTACTGCTGGCTCTACTTTTGTGGCCGTGTGCTCCAGTATGTGGCAGAG
This sequence comes from Calotriton arnoldi, assembly GCA_963921515.1. Taxonomy (NCBI): domain Eukaryota; kingdom Metazoa; phylum Chordata; class Amphibia; order Caudata; family Salamandridae; genus Calotriton; species Calotriton arnoldi. The sequence goes on from CAWUFW010005941.1 coordinate 1,160,132, forward strand.
AAGTCTGGTATTGTCGTTAGACATCCGCGTACGTAGGAAACCCACCTGGGAGTTGCTTATTAGGTTGGGTAGGACCGAATTGAGTCTGGTTGCTAAGATTTTTGCGTATATTTTACAGTCCACATTAATAAGGGATATGGGTCTGTAGTTTTTGGGTGACAGATGGTCCTTACCCTCCTTTGGGATGACTATTATATTGGCTTCCGACATGGATTGGGACACAGTCCATCTGTCTGCACAGTGTTGCAGCCAAGTTAAATCAGGCTCACCTGCTGACCCTTTCAGGCCAGATGTGTTCCTTATACTGCCGGACTCTCTCCTTCCCTGTCTAGAATTGATTATTCTCTCTTTGACATCAGCATCTGTGCCGGGTCCCTGGAAGCATGCCAAGGTCATCCCCCTCCTAAAGAAACCTTCTTTGGATGCTTCTAAACCTGAACATTTTCGCCCCATCTCTCTCCAGTAGCAGCAGACACAAATTAAAAGTGGTAGGGTGGGTGGAGGAGGTGTGGGGGGAGCGCGGGAGGGGGAGCATGGGGAAGCAAGGGGGAGCACGGTGGAGAGCGGGGGGAGCGCAGAGTTAATAATAAAAATAAAATAACTTACCTGAAGCTGCCGGCTGCCTCACGCCTCGGAGTTCCTCTTCTTCTTGGTCCCAGTAGAAAATGGGACACATCAGAGACTCCCTGTGTGATCTCGTGCTGCTCTTATGTTATAAGAGCAGCGCAGGGATTGGCTTGAGTGGTCTGATTTAACGCTTGCTCAGGCACAGGGAGTCTGTGCTGTTTCTCTAACACCGCTGTGCAATATATCAGAGTTGGAGAAACCTAACTGGCCATGTCTGTTTGGCTGGCCTCAGACAGCCGGCCAAACAGAAATGCGCACTTAGAAGTGCATATGTACACCATTCCTCGCCCCTCCCTACACAAGCTGGCTGAGCCAGCTGCCAAAAAATAAAATGATAATAAAATATTGTTTTATTTTTCAGCTGCTGGCTCTGAGCCAGTGGGGCGACGCTCCTCTACCATTGCGGAGGAGCTGCCGCTGTCTCTCTCTTGCCTTTTCTTGCTAAGGTAACAGAGAGATGTCAATGCCATCTTAACTAAGTTTCTGGAAGTGAACCAGATTTTGGACACCTTTCAGAATGGTTTTAGGGCAGCACTTAGCATGGAATCTGCACTTCTCACGGTTACGGAGCAACTCTGCTGCACTTCAGATGAAGGCAGACCCTCAGCTTTGATCCTGCTCGACTTAAGCGCTGCGTTTAAAATGGTGTCCCATAAAATCCTGCTCTGGCTCTTACAGAACATCAGCATAGGTGGATCTGCACTGTCCTTGATTGACTCCTTTCTTTCGGAGTGATCTTTTCTAGTAATTTCCCCCTCCTACAGCTCCCAATCGCATGCTGTGCACCATGTCGTTCCCCAGGGCTCTTCTCTGAGCCCTAATTTGTTTAATATTTACATTCAACCTTTTCTTTGGCCAAGGTTATAAAAGCTTTAGAGCTTGTGCAGATGACACCTAGCTCATGCTCTCCTTTTCTGACAACCATATGTCAGACCTGGACAATTTTCAAAAGGGAATGCTCACTGTTGTAGAGTGGATGGATGGCAGCTGTTTAGGACTGAACACAAGCAAAGCAGAAATTCTCCTATTAGGAAAAGATACCCACCCCTGGGGCGATCATTGGTGGCCCTCCTTCCTTGGGCCTCCCCCGACCTAAGACTGCTGTCAAAAATGTAGGCGCCTGAAAGGACAGCACCTTAAACTTTTAAGCACAAGCGAAATCTGTGCAGGCATGTGTTTCGGGCTCTTGTGAGGTCTCAAACCTATTTTGTGATTTTTCAATTCTTGCACTTGATGGACCATCATTCAGGCAGCAATCCTATCCTGGCTAGACTATTGCAACATTCTATACCTAGGAGTCAACAAGTCAGTGATCAGAAGACTCCAGCGGGCTCAAAACGCTGTGGCTAGACCGTTGTTTTCTCTTCTGAAATTCTGCCCTGCTTCTGGCCTCCTTTGTAAACTGCACTGGCTCCCTGTGGAGAAGCGTGCGCATTTCAAGACCTTGTGTACCACCCATATGATCTTACTCTCCCAGGGGCCCCCCATTCTATCTAGTTTGCTATCCTTGTTTTGACTTTCATGGCCCCTGCGTTCAGCCAACCTTAAGCGGACCACCATTCCTCGTGTTAAGAAAGTAAGAGCGGGGGCCCACTTGCTTCGTACAAAAGCCCCAGTTCTTTGGATTGCGCTTCCTCCTTCTATCAGGAACATCCAGAACCACTTGTCCTTCAGGACATTTCTGAATACCTGATTCTTTTCCTCTTAGGATTTTTTTTGGGGCATTTTGCCCCCTTGGCCTTTTTTGCAGCTGGTTTATATTTCAGGACTTGTGCAGGCATCCCCATTGCTGGGGCAGCTACACACCTTATAAAATTTATAACATAACATAACAATGATTTTTTTATTGTCTGCTTCTTCCAGCACGTCTATGAAGTCATTGAACATCTCGATCCATGCAGTCCATCTGGCGCCAATATTCTGCTACTTGGTTGTGTTGAATGGAGGTGGTGGTTTCAGGAACCTTCTTTCTACCTTACCAGCAGATTCCGACATTGCTCCTCTGCAAGGCCTTCACCTTCTTCAAGGGCCATGTCTGGGCTGGTGCGGGGCTTCAACACCACATACGCCAACTTCGAACTGCTTTTCATCGATTTGGCCGCACGTGGCCCACACAAGCAGTTTGCTGTCCCATTGCAAACTCTCAGGGAGAGCAGTCTTGTTTCTTTGGGGCATGTATCCCTGAGTCGTTGCCAGATGTAACGTCCTCCCCAGCCCAGGAACATGCAAATCAATACGCCACACACGGAGCTCTGTAACAGACGTCTTTATTCCACAGCATACAACCACACACTGCAATCTCATTACTTCATAACTGTTAACCTTAACACCTCCCAGCAAGTTACTTAATTCCTCTTTTGAGTCCGCCCAGAACCACAAGGGTCCTATCGCACATAGTCTCATGACACTGCATCGGTCTTTAGATGAACTGTTTTATACTAAGAGCGAAGTGGTCCTTACACATCACCCAGAATCCCACCGCCACCTTCCAGCACTACCAGTGTGGTATCACACTAATGTCCTGCAAAATAGCACTACCATTTGAAGCTAGATTGTTTTACCACAAGAACCACACTTCTGCACATGGGACACTGCAATACCACCCCACTCCAATTGCTGTTACGACACTGAAATGCTACACCAGCTCCAGACCACCGTACTACACCCTATATTATACTACCACACACACCAGCAAATATCTCACCTCCATCACACTACCACCACCACACCTCTAGATAAATAAGTGGCCATAATCTTTTAAGTTAACAAAATCAGACTTATGTCACTTTGTTTTAAGTTTGAAAAGGAAATGTATTGAAGTAACATGAGATAATACAATAGATACAGAAATAGAGGATACAGTCGTAATCGTATAATTTGTTAATTAATTTGAAAAAAGAGGGGAAAAAGGAGGAAAGGGAAAGGAAGGGAAGGGAAACGGTACTTATAAAATAATACTCTTAGCATAACCACTTATGTAAATAGTAATAATTGCAAAAAATACATAGTTAAAAAAGCATAAAAATTAAGCAAGAAAGAATAAATAACAGTAAAAACATTTCATGGAGGTTTAGGAACTTCTTCAATGCGAGGGTTGTGGGTTTGTGTTACATTTGCGGAAATGTCTAGAAAGTGAGTAATAGGTGACCATAAATATTCTCATTTTATAGCATGGGATATGGGATGGACATATGCTCTATCTAACCTGTGGTTGTAACAGACCCATACCACCAGGCTTGATAAGAGATGTTAGTGGTGTTTTTCCAGTAATTTGTTGAAAAGCGACCGCAAGAAGGAGATCAACAATATGAAAAGTATTTGGATAGGACTCCCATGGATAGGACTCCCATGCCGAAGATACACTACCTAAAAATATATTAACAAAAGTGAAGGGTATCTGTGTATGAAAGATATTGTTAATTTGATTCCAGACCCGCAGCCAAAAATTATGAACAGGAGGGCAAGTGAATAACATATGATGTAAATCAGCAGGGGACTTGTTACAGGACCTAGCAAAACCAAAGGGGATGATGGACGGAGTGTTGAACATTGCAAGCACTCACCCCCAGTCAACTGATCTGGGTTTAATCCATCATCATTCTTTAGCTCACTCACGCCACCCCAGTTCAGACATGGCCATATGCAAATCAGTCTGACCCTGTGCCTCATGGGAACAGTCCAGCCCGAACTGCCAAGCCATGTCTTCCCTGGACCGGAAACAAGCATCCTGGGACCGGTTTCTGGCTTACAGCCGTCATCAGCCAGGCTATCTTGAATCCAGTGGCAAAGTGAGCAAGGGACCCACATCTGGGCATACCCTGCCAACTTAGGGCGAACATAGCAAAACCAAAGGGGATGATGGACGGAGTGTTGAACATTGCAAGCACTCACCCCCAGTCAACTGATCTGGGTTTAATCCATCATCATTCTTTAGCTCACTCCGCCACCCCAGTTCAGACATGGCCATATGCAAATCAGTCTGACCCTGTGCCTCATGGGAACAGTCCAGCCCGAACTGCCAAGCCATGTCTTCCCTGGACCGGAAACAAGCATCCTGGGACCGGTTTCTGGCTTACAGCCGTCATCAGCCAGGCTATCTTGAATCCAGTGGCAAAGTGAGCAAGGGACCCACGTCTGGGCATACCCTGCCAACTTAGGGCGCACATAGCAAAACCAAAGGGGATGATGGACGGAGTGTTGAACATTGCAAGCACTCACCCCCAGTCAACTGATCTGGGTTTAATCCATCATCATTCTTTAGCTCACTCCGCCACTCCCAGTTCAGACATGGCCATATGCAAATCAGTCTGACCCTGTGCCTCATGGGAACAGTCCAGCCCGAACTGCCAAGCCATGTCTTCCCTGGACCGGAAACAAGCATCCTGGGACCGGTTTCTGGCTTACAGCCGTCATCAGCCAGGCTATCTTGAATCCAGTGGCAAAGTGAGCAAGGGACCCACGTCTGGGCATACCCTGCCAATTTAGGGCGAACATAGCAAAACCAAAGGGGATGATGTACGGAGTGTTGAACATTGCAAGCACTCACCCCCAGTCAACTGATCTGGGTTTAATCCATCATCATTCTTTAGCTCACTCCGCCACCCCAGTTCAGACATGGCCATATGCAAATCAGTCTGACCCTGTGCCTCATGGGAACAGTCCAGCCCGAACTGCCAAGCCATGTCTTCCCTGGACCGGAAACAAGCATCCTGGGACCGGTTTCTGGCTTACAGCCGTCATCAGCCAGGCTATCTTGAATCCAGTGGCAAAGTGAGCAAGGGACCCACGTCTGGGCATACCCTGCCAACTTAGGGCGCACATAGCAAAACCAAAGGGGATGATGGACGGAGTGTTGAACATTGCAAGCACTCACCCCCAGTCAACTGATCTTGGTTTAATCCATCATCATTCTTTAGCTCACTCCGCCACCCCAGTTCAGACATGGCCATATGCAAATCAGTCTGACCCTGTGCCTCATGGGAACAGTCCAGCCCGAACTGCCAAGCCATGTCTTCCCTGGACCGGAAACAAGCATCCTGGGACCGGTTTCTGGCTTACAGCCGTCATCAGCCAGGCTATCTTGAATCCAGTGGCAAAGTGAGCAAGGGACCCACGTCTGGGCATACCTCTGCCAACTTAGGGCGAACATAGCAAAACCAAAGGGGATGATGGACGGAGTGTTGAACATTGCAAGCACTCACCCCCAGTCAACTGATCTGGGTTTAATCCATCATCATTCTTTAGCTCACTCCGCCACCCCAGTTCAGACATGGCCATATGCAAATCAGTCTGACCCTGTGCCTCATGGGAACAGTCCAGCCCGAACTGCCAAGCCATGTCTTCCCTGGTTCGGAAACAAGCATCCTGGGACCGGTTTCTGGCTTACAGCCGTCACCAGCCAGGCTATCTTGAATCCAGTGGCAAAGTGAGCAAGGGACCCACGTCTGGGCATACCCTGCCAACTTAGGGCGCACATAGCAAAACCAAAGGGGATGATGGACGGAGTGTTGAACATTGCAAGCACTCACCCCCAGTCAACTGATCTGGGTTTAATCCATCATCATTCTTTAGCTCACTCCGCCACCCCAGTTCAGACATGGCCATATGCAAATCAGTCTGACCCTGTGCCTCATGGGAACAGTCCAGCCCGAACTGCCAAGCCATGTCTTCCCTGGACCGGAAACAAGCATCCTGGGACCGGTTTCTGGCTTACAGCCGTCATCAGCCAGGCTATCTTGAATCCAGTGGCAAACTGAGCAAGGGACCCACGTCTGGGCATACCCTGCCAACTTAGGGCGCACATAGCAAAACCAAAGGGGATGATGGACGGAGTGTTGAACATTGCAAGCACTCACCCCCAGTCAACTGATCTGGGTTTAATCCATCATCATTCTTTAGCTCACTCCGCCACCCCAGTTCAGACATGGCCATATGCAAATCAGTCTGACCCTGTGCCTCATGGGAACAGTCCAGCCCGAACTGCCAAGCCATGTCTTCCCTGGACCGGAAACAAGCATCCTGGGACCGGTTTCTGGCTTACAGCCGTCATCAGCCAGGCTATCTTGAATCCAGTGGCAAAGTGAGCAAGGGACCCACGTCTGGGCATACCCTGCCAACTTGTTACAGGACCAACAAGATGGAGAGGGAGTAGAGTTTATTTTATGCAAAGACATAGGAGTTAGTAATAATCTATTAAAGATATAAAATAATGTTTGGGTAGTGTTAGCAGCCCTAGAGGATTTCCTAATCTTAATCCAAATCTTGTTCCAAGTAGGAACAGTTAGGGACAATTTGAGATCAGCCTCCCATAAAATTTCTGCCTCAGTTTTATCACGAATAACTGGAGAAGAGGAGAGAGGTTTATAGACTTGGGATGCAGATGGAGAAAGAGACAAGAGCGGAAGAATGGTGGGAGGGGAACAGGAGGAAGGAGAATTGGATGATAAATTAGTGTATGTTGACTGGATCAGCGTAATTAGAGAGGTATACTTGGATGAACAGGAACTAGGCAGAGAAAAACGTACTTGAGCAACTGAAAAAGAGATACATGTATCATTCTGGAAAAGTTGATGAACCCAATGAAGTCCTCTAACGTGCCACTACTTCCAAAAGATGACTCTACGATTAACTTTAAGAGATTGATTATACCATAAAGAGGATTGCATGAAACGATCTCTAGGAGAGAGGTGATCAATAAACAAGGGTTGAAGAATTTTGCAACTATTATTGAAAATAGGAAGAGAAAAAGAGAGAGGACGATGAGTAAAAGATAAAAATTCCTGGAAGGAGAAAGGATAAAGAAATTGCTTCTCGATAGCAGTCCACAATGGTAATATCAAATCGTCGTTGTCTTCTCGAAGTAAAAGAGAAGTTTGTTTAAGAGAGAATGCGGTACGATATGCTTGAAAATCTGGAAAATTGACACCTCCTAATTGTTTTGGTCTCTTAAGTTTAAGTAAAGACATACGAGGTTTCTTATTATTCCACAGAAATTTTGATAGTATAGAATAAATTGTTTTAAAATGTGAATTAGGAAAGTTTATGGGAAGATTGGAAATATAAAAGAGTATTATAGGGACTAACATCATCTTTATTGTGTCAAGACGACCCCAACAGGATAAAAATAAAGGATTCCACCTGGATGTAGCATTTTTCATAGAGTCTGTAACTCCTTTAAGTTGATTGTAACGGTTTCTTTAATGGAAGGTTTAAACCATAGAACTAAATATTTTATTTTATCTGGGTTCCATCGAAAACCAGAAGAAAGGAAATCAACGGAAAAACATAATGTATTTAATGGGAGGATTTCACATTTGTCGGAATTAAGTTTGTAGCCAGAAACAGCGGCAAAGGACTGAACTTTCGATCGGAAGGCCAGTAAAGAGGATTGGGGTTGTGATAAAAAGAGCAGAATATCATCAGCGTAAACAGGAAGTTTTAATTGATTAGAGCCATATTTAAAACCAAGAATGTTCGAATTTGAGCGGATCTTGATCAAAAAGGGTCCAAGAACTAATATAAAAAGAAGAGGAGAGAGAGGACAACCCTGTCTTACCACACGATGTAAAGGAAAAGAGGAAGATACAAAACCGTTAGCCAATATGGAGGAAACAGGAGAGGAATAAAGCAAGGAAACATAATTTATAAATTTGTGACAAAAACCAAACCAGGACAGAGTGGAAAAGATAAAGGGCCAACCAACTCTGTCAAAAGCTTTTTCAGCATCTAGAGATATAGCTGCTAAAGAGTCCGTACATAACTTGGCCTTAGTGAGAACATTAAAAAAGAGTCTAGTATTATCGGAAAGATGTCGTCCCTTAATAAAACCACATTTCTCTCTTCCGATTAGTTGGGGTAAAAATTCCTCTAGACGAAAAGATAAAATTTAAGCAAACATTTTATAATCCAAGTTAATTAGAGAGATGGGCCTATAGTTTTTACAAAGACTATGATCTTTACCCTCTTTGGGAAGAAGGCAAATGAGAGCTTCTTGAAAAGAACCAGTAGACTTTTTGGAGGAATTAAAGAAGTGAAATAAAAGATGTAGTTTTGGGATAAGAAGACGAGAAAAATGAGATTAAAATTCGATCGTAAAACCATCAGGTCCGGGGGCTTTACCTTGTTTAATAGCTCGAATAGCAGAAAGAATGTCTGATTCCCGGATATCTTCATCTAACACCGAGAAATCCAGATCAGGAGAAGAAGGAGGAGTAATAGTGGATAAATATTGGAGTATGAGGTCCTGGGATATCGGGTTTTCAGGGGTGCAAAGGGTTTGGAAGAATTGGGTAAATTCTGATAAAATTTCTTCATTTTTGTAAACTAACAGATTGTTAGAGGACAAAATAGAGCTAATTTTGGTGCATTCTTTTTTAACTTTAAGATAGTTGGCTAAACGTTTTCCCGCTTTGTTTTGACCCCCATAATATTTAGCTGAGGATTTAAGCAAAAATGAGTTAGCGTTGTCTGTTGACAATTTGTTGAACTCGAATTTGGTTTTGATTAATTGATCTAAGCATGATTTAGAGTTTGTCTGGAAAAAAGAGTGTTCTAATTGCTTGATACGTGTCGTAAGTGATTGTAAAGTCTGTAAAGAGGATTTCCTTCTTTGAGATACAAAGGAGATAATAAAGTCTCTGGAGGCTGCTTTAAAGGCATCCCAGACAATCTGTGGAGACATATCAGGAGTTTCATTTTCATGGAAAAAAGTGGTGATAAAAGATTCAAATTGTTGGGTAAAAGTGGAATCCAGTAAAAGAGAATTATTGAATCTCCATCTACGAGTGCCATGGGTAGGGGGAAGAAGGTCGAGATCTAAAGAGACGGGGCGTGGTCGGAAATCAATATTGAACCAATATCGGAATGAGTAATATGTTGTGCAAGTGCTTTTGAGGTGAATAGGTAGTCTAAACGAGATTGAGAAGAGTGTACTGGAGAAAAGAAAGAATATTCTCGGAGTGTAGGATTACATAACCGCCAGGCATCTACTAGAGATCTTTGTTGAATAGTGGATGTGAATTGAGAATGCATAGGAGAGGAGGTGAATCTAGAACGGGAGTTGCGGTCAATAATAGGATCCATAACCAGATTACAATCCCCACCAACCAACACATAATCATCATGAAAAGACATCAGTTTAGATAGATTGTAGGCCAAAAAGTAACATCTGTGGCAGTAGGTGCATATAAATTAAGAAAAGTCAAGGGAATATTATTTAATAACAATGAAAGAGAGACCCATCTACCGCCATCATCAGAATCTTGCGAAATAATTTTCAAATCAAGACGTTTATGACATAAAATGACTACACCATTACAATTACCTGTACCTGGAGAAGCAAAGACATGGCCAACCCATTGACATTTAAGTTTAGCTATTTTGTTTTTCTAAGACATGAATTTCTTGTAAGAACGCTATATCACACTTTAAATTAGATAAATGAGAAAGAACCCACTGACGTTTTATAGGAGAACCCAAACCTTTAACATTCCACGAAACAACTCTTAAAGACATCTACAATAAACAATGAAATATAGAGTAAAAGTAACAGCAATACAGCGATTAAAATTTAACAATAAGCTATATGTGATAATGATCAGCATAAATTTTGTAATACCATACTGACCAAAATGAAAAGCATAAAGAAGGAAATGAGTGGTTATGAAAAAAGAGAGAATGAAAGAAAGAGATATAATTGGTTGACAAAATGAAGAAATATAGAGGGGAAAATAGAATAGGAAAAACATTTGTAAAAAAGAGGTGACTAAAAGTGGATAAATAAGATAATGAAAGAGAAAGAAAAGAAATATGATAAATAAAAATACACAACATACAATTTAGAGATATGAGAAGATTGCAAGAAATATAAGTGAGATGAAGACGAAGAAGTCACTAAAAAAGAATGAAAGAACTAACCAGATAGAAAGAGGAAAACTATATAGGAAGAATTGAATAGTTATAAAAATCAAGAGAGTAAGAGGGGATGACATAAGTTGAATGAAGGGAAATAGCATAGGGAAGAAAAATGAGCTTACAGTTGAGAAAGAGAGATAACCTGGGAAAAGGAAAAGGGAGGGAGAGTGGAGAAGGAAAAAGACAACAAAGACAACAGATAGAAAACATATATTATAGAGTCCATCAACATTATGACTAACTACAGAAAACATAAACAAGATGAGGGTGGTGAAGCCACACAAGGAAAATGGCACAACCAACCGGGCAACTCAGGGCGGACCGGGGAGGGAGAACATCATCGAAACGGACCAGGGATAACAGAGAATATGAAAACAGGAAATGCCGCACCTAATAAAAGAGAAAAACACAACAGGTGAGTACAACATGAATGCAACGTATGGGGAAACAAGAAACTCCAGTAAACAAGTACATCACAACATTATTGTAAACAACAGAACAAATCAAATGAAAGACAACATGAGGTCAGACATTAGCTCTACCGCACCTAATAAAAGAGAGAAAACAACAGGTGAATACAATATAGAGGAAACCAAAAAACAGAACTAAATGAGAAACAAAACAACAATGTCAAAACAACAGAGCATATGAAACTAATGCCATCACAAGATTAAACACTAGCTTGTCGAGACAGATCCATATCTTCTTCTCCACACTGTTCCAAGAACCGTTGTAATAATGCAGGATCTTCGTAATTTGTGGTTCTGTTCTTATATGTCACTTTAAAAAGACATGGATGAAAGAGACCAAATCTGTCATTGAGAGCACGAAGTGCTGGTCTCATATCCAGGAACTTCTTTCTTCGATCCGCTGTGTCCTTGGCATAATCTTGAGCAAAGAAGAGATTGGAACCTTGCCATGAAATGCGACCTTTGAGCTTAGCTGCCTGCAGGACTTTTAATAAATCTGTATACTCCAAGAAGTATATGATTACTCCTCTAGGTTTGATTCAAGAGGCTGCCATGGTTGGAATACGATCTAAGCGATGCGCTCTTTGAATGTTGAAGATAGGAGAGCCAGGCAGACACCTGAGGAAGGAAAGTTTTGAAGAATGAAATGGCGTCTGAGCCTTCCAAGCCTTCTGCCAGACCATAAATGCGTAAGTTGTTACGCTTGTTACGGTGCTCCAAATTTTCCACGTGTTTTTTAAGTAGTAAGATCTCGGATTTCATTGAAGGAATTTGGTTCGCCACAACCTGAACAGATTCTACTTGTTGTTCAATCTGCATAACCCTGTTCTCCATAGTAGACCACTTGTCATCCAACACTTGAAGTCTATTATTTGTCTCCTCCATGCAGGGCCGAAGAGCTCGGATCTCTTCAAGAAGGATATCCATAGTAATAGGAGGAGGAGATGTAGTAGGAGAAGGAGGGTCCTATTTAATACGTTTTCCAGAAGTCGATATAGACAAAGTGGTCAATTTAGGAGTTAATTTGTTGGTGGAAAGCGGAATGTTAGATGGTGTCAGCAATGTATCTTTATTGGAAAGAGAAGAATTGCTTTCAGAGTTCTCCATATTCGCTGAAAGAACAGAATAAGGGTTGTTGTCAGCCAAAGATGAGAGTGGTACAGAGGAACCAGTAACTCGACGAGTAGATTTTGTTCTCCCCATAAAATGTTTAGCGGAATTTGAGGATGCTGAAAGTATCAGGACAGCGTGTAAAATATGAGGTAAAAGTGTAAGCTCAATGTAGGAGGATAGAAGTGATGTGTTAAAGCAACCAAAAGAAGAAAGTCAATGATTGAAACAATAGCAAAAGCTCCTGGAAAGTGGGAAATCCAAAACCAGTAAATTAGAGAATAGTTATAAGCCACACTGGGAGCAACTCATTCATAGTCCATTCCTGCTTGACATAACATGTGACGAGTATCCCAAAAATCTATGTGAGGCTTAGTATACCACCTACAGCATCTGGAATCGTTTAAAGCACCAAAAGTATACTCAACTATTCACCAAAACGACATCAGAGAATGTCACTTTGTTAATCAAGGCAGTGATAGTAGGCTCCTGATGACATAAACCAACCCAAACTACAAACAGTAAACATTGCCATCCGCCCCCAGCTACTGTACTGAGGAAAAGAATCACCACCCACAGCAAGAACTTCAGCCCTATCTGTGTTGAGTGTGAGAAAGTTTTTCTCATCCAGCTGGACACAGCTGAAAGTCAGTTTTAAAAACTTAGGGTACTAATGTTGGAAACATTATCTGGGCAGATGGTAGTTTTTATGTCACTTGAATAGGGATAAAACCAAAGGAAATAATTATTTGTTACAAGGCGGCAAGATCTTTTGTGAGGAGAGCCAGCAAGCCTTGCTAAGAGCAAACAGACACATTTCACAGGGAGGTAGTTCACATTGAACATAGAAGGAGCAAAGGATGTGCTCCAAGTCACCCCTTGGGTACATGTTTGAAGACAGACAAATGGTGAAAGAAGAATGCCTTGCGTTTGATCTGCCAGATAGAAAGACATCCAGCCACAGCTCGACCTCTGATCTAAACCTGATGCAGCCAGGCAATGAGAGTTTCTTGTGACACCATTTTCAAACGCTGCTGAGAGGTCCAATAAAATCAGGACTACGTCCACTTTGCTCCACAGTTCTCCAAAGCCATAACCAAGGCAGATTCTGCGCTCTAAAAAGGGCTGAGTCACAAATTGTTTTCTAGGAAGGCAGAAAGTTGACTATTGATGTTTTTCCAACAACAAAATAGGCAGGAGTAGCATAAAGATTTGGCAATAGTTACTCAAAACAGATTGAGCAGCTGATGATTCTTTCAACAATGGCACAACATGCACCTGTTTCATTGCCTTTGGCAGGGTTGCCAAAGTAATGGACACGCTATGGACCACCTCTGAAGCCGGACCAATGAATCTGCAGGTAACAGGTTATAAAATTCCGAGCATGAATTTAAATTCTTCGGCCCAAGTAACCTTATAATGGTTGCATGAGTTATATTTTCTGCCTGTTGGAAGTTTGAAGGCAGAAGAGAGCTCATCGCAGAATAGCCAAAGTGTGAGCATCCTGGTTTTAAGGTGCCTGTTACTCTGAACAGGATCTAATGCCAGAAGGCTCTTTCCTAGAACAAAAAAGTGCTTTGATAAAAGAGATCACCAACTACAATAAACTCCCTACCCTAGAAAACTTGCTGCCTAAGCCACTGTAACAGGAGAGCTTGTTTGCTGCCTTAGAATAAAAAATACTTCCCTGTGTCCTGTACTGAATGCGTACTGATGTCAAATGTGAGATTTTTTCCAGTTCTATCCCAAACCAGATGTCACGTTAATGTGGTAGCACCAGTTTCCAGCCTTGGGACCGCAGAGATATTGTGATCCCACTCCAGAGTGGAGTCTGCCTGCAGGCAGAACTCTTCTCCAAAAGCCTGGGTGCCATGGAGCTGAGAAGAGCCTGCCCACTGGCAGCTTGCTCTGCCTGGAAAGAATGTGCCAAGAGGGGCCTGAGTGTGAGGGGCTGAGAATAGCTTGGGCCCAGGAGGAGCTGCTCTCAGAGATGGTTAAAGGAGTCTTCCTTGAATTGAAATAGCCTTGAATAAACTTACAGTCTATTTAGCTAGCAGTCTAAAGAATTTCAATCTTTGGGCTCTAGAAACCCTCCATGTTGAGCCAATGCCTGAGCTAAGACATGCCCACTGAACCCTCAATCGGAGAGTTGTAGACATAATCGTTAAAATGAGAGATCGACTTCGCGATAACATGGAATGCGGCCGACATCTTGACACATCACGAAAAATACAGTGCTGTAAGGGCAGGTAAACATGGCCAGGGAGTGAAGAGTAATGTCATTTCCACACTTACAGAGGCTTGTTGTCTAAACACCTTGGTCATGAAAAATCACTAGCATTTATTATCAGTGGTGTAAACAAGTGGCATTGAAAAAGCAGTTTTAATACATTAAGTTGTTATGCTATGTCACATTACATTGTTTTGTTTCATGTTATAATGCATTACAGTGCATGATGTTATGTTATTATCATTTGTAAAGAGCAACATTCACCAGTCATTCAGACAATGGCACTGACAAGGCGCTACTTCTCGGAGCGTGAGAATAAAGGTTGTCATACAGACTAGCATTTATAGAGAGCTCCTCTAAAGGGCAGATAATCATCCTCCGATCTGGTCAGGGGTGGTGTGGGTAGGTACCAGCGGTGGTCAGCCTGAACAGAAAAGGCTATGTTGCCATATCTCGCTATCTTAATAGTGGGACTCCCAAGAGTTTAACAAGCTGAGAGAATAAATCTAGGTGAATCATGGATGTTAAACATTACCGTCTTTTGCGTGAAACCACACCATATTTTTGACTTGATTATTTTATGCTGGCGGTAGAACTCTGTGAATCTTACCCCTGCTAAACAGTGGTAAAGTGCCATAACTCCCCCTCTCAGCATGATGAAACTGGATACCTCTGATTGACATCGTTAACTTGCCTATGAGGCCCTAATATATGGAACAACAGTGTACCCAGGACCTGTAAGTTAAATGTCACAAGTGGACTGCAGAGCTCATGGTGCTATCCACTGTAGTGACTGGGTAAACAGGGTAAACATGACTACAGGCCTGACACCAATAACCTGTCTGTGCAGGTGTTAACTACAAATGTGACATCTCACACTGACTCTTTTTGACAGGCCTAACCCCTTCTTTTAAATAATAATAAGTTACTGCTAAGTTGGCCTTATATGCCGATAAGGCAGAATGCATGATACCTAAAGAAGGACATGCAAAGGATCATAGTTAAACATGTGCTTACAGTGAAAATGCCCTCAAATCTATTTTCACTGTAGCAGGATTTACTGTTCCATAGAAAAGAATTGAGATACAATATTAAATGTAATATTTGCTATCTCCGCTTTAGGATGTCTGCAACAAAGTTGACATTTAGACTTTTAAAAACATTTATTATAAGCCAAATTCTTTAGAAAGTCACATTTACAATAAATATTTTAGAAGTACTGTTAGAAAAGTTACTTGTTATCTGTCTAAAGCCTCTAGAAACAAATTTGCCTGAGCTACCAACTGTCACCCAGTAGCTGATAGTTGACTAATGGTGTAACCATCATTTTTAGAGTTTCTGCTCTGCCCCACCAAGAGAGGAATTTAGGTGACCATGAGTCAAGAAGTGAATTAATTTTTTTGTATAAGGTTTTCACGTTGGTATGTAAAGTAGCTATTAGATCGTTTGTAAATTCTAGCCCTAAATATTTAATGCACCCCTGTTGCCACGCTAGTCCGGATGAGCCTAAAATGTCTTGGTTACCAGATTGGTTGAGGAGTTTAACTTCTGATTTATCTTTGATAAGGGAATATCCAGAAACCTCTGAAAATTGTTGGATTGATTTCATTAAGGCTGAAATAGAGGAGGGGGCATTGTCTGTGACGATAAGCACATCGTCAGCGTACTCCGCAAGTTTGACAATAGTATTGTCAAAGGTGATCCCTGAGATGTCTTGATTTTCTCTAAGATGCTGGAGAAAAGGTTCTAGTGCAAGGAGAAAGAGTGGAGGAGAAAGAGGGCAACCTTGCCTAGTACCTTGCATTAGATTGAAAGATGAAGAAATTATACCACCCGCTCTTACTCTTGCACTCGGTTTGTAGTACAAGGCCATAATCATTTTGATCAAGTTGTCCCCAAGGTTAAAATTCTCAAGAACTGCACGTAGATATCTCCAGTCCACCTTATCGAAAGCTTTTTCGGCGTCTAGTGTGATCGCCACCGTGGGTGAGTTTATTAATTTAGCTTTTTCGATAGTGTGCACAGTAGTCTTGTGTTATCACTGGATAGTCTGTGTTTTAGAAAGCATACTTGTGATGGATGTATCAGTTTTGATATATGTTGTTGGATACGTTTGGAGAGAATCGAAGCATAGATCTTGCAGTCCAAATTTATCAAAGAGATCGGCCTGTAATTCTTCGGTAAAAGAGGATCTTTCCCTTCCTTGGGTAGTACTGTTATGATTGCTTCGGCAGGGGTGCCCGTGACCTGGCCTGATTTGGAAAAGTGTGTATATAATTTAGCAAGCGATGGTATTAGGGACATGGGGAATGTTTTAAAAAATTTGGCATTGAATCCATCGGGACCAGGTGCTTTACCCGTTTTTAGTTCTTTAATTGCCCCGAGGATTTCGTCCTCTGTGACCGGCCCATTAATAGATGTTTTTTCTTCCTCTGTGAGAGAAGGTAGTTTAATACTATTTAAAAATGTTTTCCATTTTGAGTGGTTAACTTCGGTGTTTTCCTCATAAAGTGTCTGGTAAAATTCTATTAAAATCTCAGATATTCTATCAGGGTTGGTAGTGATCTTATCGTCTTTGTCTTTCATGGAGTTGATGGCATATTTTTGAAGTTTGAACTTTAGGTAAGACGCTAGTGATTTGCCAGCCTTATTAGAGTCGCAAAGTTTAATGCTTTTCTGTTTATTAATCCATATTCTGGCACGTGTGCTTATGATTTTGTTGTATTCATATTTTTTATTTAAGAGTGTGCTAAGGGTATTGTTGTCGTTGCTAATGGAATGCATTTTTTCTAGGTCTGCGATTTCTCTCTCCAGTTGGGATAGTTTGGAATTAGCTTCTTTGTTCATGTTGGACCTTATCTTAAGGATGTCACCTCTTACTGTGGCTTTTAAAGCCTCCTACCGTATGAGGTCTGAAGTTTCACCTTCCTTATTCTCCAAGAGGAAGTTTTGAATAGAATCTGTAATGGTTTTAATGTTATCTTGAGAGGAGACGATTTCATTGTTGAACCGCCATAGTGGTTGTTTTTTGTTCGGTGTGTGATCAGTAATGGAAAGTGTGATGCAGGAGTGATCTGATATTACTCTAGGCTCTATTGTGGATTGGTCTACCTTACTTATCGTGTTACCTGTGATCAGGATGTAATCTATACAGGAGTATGATTTATGGGGAAAAGAGTAAAATGTGTAGTCCCTTTCCGAGGGGTTCTGAATTCTCCAAGCATCTATTAGGTTAAATAGTGTTTTGTGTGATTTGTTCGGGTGAAATGGGAACTTCGAATTTTATCTAAGTGTGGGTCTAGCGGTAGATTGAAGTCTCCAGCTAGTATGATAGTGGCTGTATCCGGAATTTTCTCTAGTTGAGTGTAAATATCTTCCCAAAAGGATGATGTTATATGGGGTTATATGGCCCTAAGACACACTGTCGACATTGCTAAGTTAGCATGAGTGTTGCTTGCCCTATGCTGCTGCTTTTGCGCACGCCTCTGCTAAGCATTTGTTTTTGCGACACTTTGCCTCTGCCCTGTACATGATAACAGATTGTTTTTGACGTTCTTAGCCTTCCCTTCAATTCTGTCTGAACATAATGTGCAAGGTCGGTCAACAATGTCTCTTGTTATTCTGTTCTGGTCAGTCCCTAATACCTAGGAGTTCTAAAACGCTTAGGGATAAGTTCACCTATTTTTCTACCTATGATTTGACTAATCCTGAATCCTATTATTTTCGGCTTCAAAAATCCCCTACATCGAAGTACCTGTTATCACACACTAAACTAATTTATGCCAACTCGTTTAGAACGCAGTTGGCCGCACATGGTTATGACCATTGGAAACAGACTATAGATTTAAAATCCATCTGGGGCACAAAGCCGTGGCAGGTTCAGGGCACTGAGGCATTACATCGTGCCTGCCTGATCCCGACACAAATGCTGTTTTTAAATGAAACCATTTACCAGACTTCTTGTTATGGCCTTGCAACTGTCAAAAACCTAAATACCCCCTCAATTCCAGCATTAGCTGAATATAATAATTGGCGGTTACATAATAACCATACCATGGAGGCTCTGCAGACTCTACTTCAGAATGCCTCCTTTAATGTTTCTGAAATCGATCCATTGGGATGGATGTTGTGGCAATCTAATGCTAATGCATGCCAGTTGCGTTTCTATAATGTTACACCTGGTTTCTTTCAGACTAAACCTGACCTTCGTTATCCACCTCATCATTCTGTGACAACATACTCGGTAGGTAAATTGTGCCAACAGTGGCTGGAACACTCTAATCTGTCAAACAGCACCTTTCCATCCTATCGAATGATATTGATTTGGCTGATTTTCTTCTAGGCCCACGTAATCCAAGGGCCAAGAGATTTCTTTATGCCTCTTATAATGAAATTTGGAAACTTTCACAGATGGAAGCCGCCTTCCGTCTGCGTCAAATTGACCAGGCAAACTTGGAAAAAGTCCTTGCTGTAGTAGACAACAGCATTAATACGCTTTCTTCACGTATTTACATCTTAGACTATATTGTATCTTCTGTAATAGATATTGTGCAAAGTGATGTTTCTGTGTTATATCATGGTCAGAATCAGTTAAGGTCGGTCATGCAATTTGCTTGGACATTGCAGACACTGAAAATGGGTAAAGTGCCTTGGGATTAATTAAATGCCACCGCTTTATTTTTGCCTTTTAACCTAACTGATAAACAGAAGTTTATGTCCATGAAAGATGCTGTATACACGCTGTTACATATTGAACAATTGGAGCCTTTGCCGTTCTCCGTAGCGGAAACGGACTCTGCTGTTTGGTTAATTCATGGCGTTATCACTTTGCCCTTTTCACTTTAAATCATGTATGCAACACTTTCTTGTTGGCCGCTTCGAATCGCTTGGCACTGCTTTTTTGCATGAATTATGGGTTCTACCCTTTGCTTATCGGTGTTTGAGGGAGGATAAGGAAGTTTTCCTCACAGGGGAGGAGTGTGATTCAGTACTGGGTCACTCGCTTGTGTGCAAACACGTTAAATTGCACTGCGAATGTAACGTGTCAGCGCCCAATCTAGCTTGCTTTTTGAAAGGGACCCCGGTACCATCTATCACGCCTGTCTTTACGTTGCTTAGTAACGGCAGCTATCTCATTTTAAACAATCAAGACTGCTGTGGTTTGCGGGCGGGTATCCCATATTTGGTAACTGTTTCCCAGCGCGTAACTTGCTGTAGCAATGTCCTTTTCCCACATGGGAGTTTAGATTCCTCGCTTTGGCCTTCCATTCCGATTTTGAAAACAGAGTTCAAGAAGTTGAGCAGGCTCAAAGCCCTTTTATTCCAACAGGAGGTGGCCCTCACTTCCGCCCATGAAACATTCAGGTTGCAGGTGGCACGGACCTCGAGTGAGATACAGTCGCTTCTTAACACTAACCTCCCACTTCATTTTGGGGAATTAATTCACCAAATATTTACTGCATCTGATACGACAGGCCTTGCCCATTTTTTTAAATGTGTGGGATCTGGCCTGGTCTCTTCCTTCCAAACTATATTCGGGGTAATACCGGCTTTTATTCATTCTCTGTTTTCCAGCGTTTTCGGAGGGTTTCCCTTGATATTGGCGCTGGCTGCTGGTGTCCTGCTTCTCCTCCTTGTGCTTCGCAATGACTGCTCGCTTTGTGGCTCTGCACAGCCCGGCCCAGCTACAACTGTGTCGTGATCGCCTATATGAGGCTTTTAGATGCTTGCCTTTAGCCACACTTGGCGTAACTTCCGACTTGACATTCCGCTTTGCCTATTTAACTTGCGTGCAACCAGTGCTTCATTGCAAATGGTGTCATTTCTCCTGGTCGATGGAACTTTGATTATCAAACACTTGGTGTCCAATCCCTGATTTCAGCCGGTTGATGGGTCCCTTAGAGACGCATTACGTGGATTGTTCTGTGGATGGTCCAATGGCACGTGCAGCTTTGCTTGGAATCTTGGATCAATGGGATATCAGTGCGGCTGCGCAGACTTTCCTACAACGAAGTTTCATTGAATATCACGCAAGTTTGCCTTTTCTATTTTTGGATGCTCCTGTTTGTAAGGAACATGTTTGTTCCTTCGACCTACTCAATTGGATGTCTTCACATTTTTCCACTGATGACAATGATGAACTATTGGAAGGGATTGCATTTCTTTGCACCCAAACCTTTATGGATTGACTACTTGGGTCGTCCGTACTCCACTGTCTGACATACAGACTCTCCTTTTTTCTTTGCCTTCGCTTTTCTCCGATTTTTTCTTTTTTTTAAATAAGTATGTCTTACCAATATTTTTATCAATGCTTGACTTTTAAACTCTGTTTTTGTTCTTCTGTCTATGTCCTACTGAATTACCATTGGGAGGGTGTTATATGGGGTTATGTGGCCCTAAGACACATTGTCGACATTGCTAAGTTAGCATGAGTTTTGCTTGCCCTATGCTGCTGCTTTTGCGCACGCCTCTGCTAAGCATTTGTTTTCGCGACACTTTGCCTCTGCCCTGTACATGATAACAGATTGTTTTTCACGTTCTTAGCCTTCCCTTCAATTCTGTCTGAACATAATGTGCAAGGTCGGTCAACAATGTCTCTTGTTATTCTGTTCTGGTCAGTCCCTAATACCTAGACAAAACATGTAACCAACAGCTGCAATGCGGAAGAATCGTGCTTTGATATAACGTTGTTGCATGTTTTTGAAACACACTCGAAGAA
Source organism: Calotriton arnoldi (assembly GCA_963921515.1). NCBI lineage: Eukaryota > Metazoa > Chordata > Amphibia > Caudata > Salamandridae > Calotriton > Calotriton arnoldi. The sequence goes on from CAWUFW010005941.1 coordinate 1,181,199, forward strand.
AGCCGTTCCATGGAGCTGAACACTGCTGTTCCTATGATGTAAACCCTTGGATTTAGGCTTTCAGGTAGGGGTCTGCAAACAACGCCTAGAGATCTACTGTTATATAAAATAACTTCTTACTGCCTTGGAGAGGGTGATTAGGCCCAGTTATTTAGCCTTTTTCACAGTCTTTATAAAATGACGACTCCTTTTATATTCTATGGTATTGTAACAATGCTAATGGTTTTTGCCTTATGCAGTTTGCTGCTAGTTGTGGTTCGCATACTGTTTCATGGATCACTATAGTCAAAATAAACATTTTGAACTTATTTAGTGACTCTGATTATTTTATTGTGGACAAGTCTATGAGAGCAAAAGAGTGTCTTGTTCTCGCGACTCTGAGGTGAGTCGGGAGTGCTTGTGTTCTGGGTTGTCTAAACATTCGTAGCTTCTTGATATTTGTAGGAGACTGAATGAGACACTATTGCTAGTCGGTTGGTATTTTGGGTACTAAGGTGATAGGAGGTATACCCCTATTTACTGAGGTCCTGTTTTCTTGTGCATAGTTCTGTGTATGAGCAGTATCCCCGCAACATGGCGCCGCCAACGCTTGGTCTGGTTCTTATCTGCGAGACGCTTGAGTAGTGCTTGTGCTGGTCCACAATACCCTCACTTCTGTTTCCGGAGACATCTGTGATGGAGTAACCTCCTATATTGAAATTTTTATAGGTTTATTGAAGCTTGAAGTTTTAAAAGGTATTTCTTTTCTTATAACCCTTGTTTGCGCTGCCTAAATTTAAATTGTTCTACTTTCTTCTCTATAATGGCTGCAGTTGATATTCCGGCTCATAGCAGAGCCGCGCTGAGAGCGCACTTGACTCATTATGCGGTTCCTGATGCTGGGGCCGCACTTATTTTTGTGGTGGAAGCCGATCCGGCTCACCAGTTTGAAGTTTTTTTACTCTTGGGTCACCTTTCCGGCAGTGGATGGCACTGATGATTTGTTTCACACATATGCTGCCACCGCCGTTCTTCAGCATTATCAGCCTTATAGAGCTCTTGAGATTCCGCTTACAGCTTGGCAACACCGTATTTGGTTTAATGGCGCTCTTCCTCACCCATTAACGGTGGTCCGTTTGGGCCCTTTATCTATAGAGGGGGCCACAGGACCCGTTTTGGCTGGGTTTACCCCACCCCCACGTGCTTTTACAACTGCTACTTTAGCGGAGCTCCGCGTCTTACATACATCGTTAGTGCGCGTCTATAGAGCTGTAATACAGTACGTCACATGCACCGTCCAGGTGGGACCACCTGGCGCTGCAGTACAACCTGCGGGTCCTGGTGGCGTAACCATCAGTCCCGTTATTGTTAATTCTGTCATGGGCAAGCGCCAACAGAATAAGGATGAATTGACGTATTGGCTTGCCGAGAAATTTGGACAGATCGAAGCTGTCTTTCCTAATACCACTCCTGTGGAAAAACACAGGATCTTAACTATTAGTTTGCCTAAAGACTAAATTCCTGAATTGGCTGATTGTAACACCTGGGGCAGGGTGTTTGTAGCGGTATATTCTATGTGTTTCGGCACCCCCTCCATGATTGTACTCCCCTCTGTGATTAAGCGTGTTCAAGATGAACACGGAGCCGAAGCGGCTGTTGAGCTGGGGATGAGACTGGTGGGGGTGTTCGACGTGGTTGCTGATATGATCCTTGCGAATGTCAAGGGCGATGCCGTTAGCTTTCAAGTAGCAATCCGCTTAGAAGGGGTCGCGGACGCTGACAAACCACGAGAATTACCACAGATTATTGTGAAGGCTTATAAAACCATAGGCCGCAATAGTCTGGGGATTAAGCCTGTCATTCAAACACAAACGCAGTCTCAAAAACAACCACAGGCCCAGCCTGACAAGGATGGGCGCCCTTTCTTTCCTAAAAAGAATTGGCAAAGAAATAAGAAACAGGGTTCCCAACAACAGAAGCAGGGTTCACGTGCTAGTTCGCCGACCCCAGATGCTTCTGAACGTACTTATGACTTGCGCGATCGCGCTAAAATTAAGTCTCCTGAAAGATTTCAGGTTCCTGATCAGCGTTCTCCTCATTCTTTACAGGAAACATCAGGCTCACAAGCCGGTGGAGGGGATCGCCAGGATCGGGGGAGAGGTCAACCTGCGTCACACCTTCGTGAACAGCCTCAGCAGTTTGACGTCAAGGACAAGCAGGGTGATTCCGCACGAACCCGTCCTCCTTTTCAAAAGAAAAAGGTTGCCGCTTTAACAGCGAGATATGCCACAGACGGTGAGGACGCGACTCCTGGATCAGACTTGGGCAGTGACTCTGCTTCGCAGCGCTGCGGAGGTTACCATAGTCAGGGAGGCTCTACGTCCCCGTCTGGATGTGACAGCAACTGACACATTTGTTACCATTGAGACTGCAGATACCCGGGTTGCCCCCCGGATAGACTACACGAAGTCCTTTTCCTAATTGAAGGTGATATACTACGTCCCATTAAGGTTGTGTTCTGGGAGAATATAACCGCTACATATGACATTTTATTGGCGGAGAAAGATTGGCCTCCACCCTTTGTGATAGCCTCTTCTAGAGGGGAAGATGTGATACTTCCGAGTTTTTCATGTTGTGTCCCTGAGGAACAAGCGCAGGCTCTTGCAGAGGAATGGGCGTTGGCCTTAGCCCCAGCGGTGTATCGCAATCAAGTGGGTTGGGACGTTGATTCTCCAGCTCATGAAATACCATTGCGCTCTATGCCACAACCTCAACCTCAATATCCCATCATACGTGAAGCGAAGGCTTCTGTTTGTGACACTCTAAGACAATTAGAGTATCAGGGGGTCATTGAGTCATGTGTATCACCTATGAATAATCCTCTTTTTACTGTCCCTAAACCTGATGGTTCTTTTCAGATTGTATTGGATTATAGAAATTTGAACAGCCATTGCCGCACCTTTGCGGTACAAAACACACACAGTTCAGCGCTTGTGAATAATATTGTTCATTAAAAATACAAAATGACACTTGACATTTCCAATGATTTCTACACTCACAATCTCGACCGTGCGAGTGGTGACCTGACAGCATTCAGTTCCGTCGGAAATCAGAAAAAATTTACACGGTTGCCTATGGGGTACAAGAACAGCCCCGGGGCATTTGCGGCACGCATTGTTTCTTTGTTGCATGACATTGACCCTGAGGCCTTGTCGTATGTTGATGACATCTATTTGACTGACGACGACCTCGCACCGCATCTTGACCGAGTCGACCACATAATATTGTCTTTTGCCGACTACGGTTACAAGTTTAATTTTGCAAAGTCACACATTGCAGTGCTCTTTTGGGCTCACGAGCTCAATAATGAGGGAAAGGGTCTAGCACCTCATTTCCTAGAGAAGTGTGCACATTTGCAACCACCTTCTTCTTTGAAAAAGTTACAATCCCTGCTGGGTTTTTTAAACTTCGGGAGGACTTACATTCCCGATTATGCCCAGCGTATCAAACCGCTTTATGCGTTGATACAACCTAAGTTCTCTTCTGCCAGCTGGCTTCCGGAACATACTCCCGTCCTGCAGACTTTGCAGGCGGATTTGCTTGCAACTAACTTCTTAATGACTCGTGATAACACCACCAACCTGGTAATACGTATCGTTTCTGGGGCAGTGGGTTTCACGTACTCAACATTCAATGAAGGAGACACAATACCTATTGCATTCAAGTCTCACTTGTACACTGCGTCTGAAATGCGTTTTCCTCTGTAGAAAAGATCTTGACGGCAGTTCAGATGGCGATTCTAAAGGAACGCTCACTGGCGCAGAGGCAAACGCATTCTTATGGTCACTCCCTTCCCTGCTTTGGAAGCGGTGACTAAAGCTAGTGTGCCTAACTCTAAGGCATTGCACCCACGTTGGATTCAGTGGGCTACTTCTTTGACGTCTTCAGATGTCACATTTGTCTTTGATCCATCTCTTCAGACTCAGGAGTTTTTGCAGTATGAATTTGTTCACCCTCCTCCTTTGTCCCTTTTTCCTCTGTGTGAATACAAATGCATCATTTATACCGATGGCTCGGCGCAACCGGCCACGGGTTCCAAACATGCTTATTCAGCGGCTTGTGCTATTGTGGCTGGCTCCATTGAAGATGGAGAGTTTAAGTCATCCATTGTGCACACACAGGCACTAGGAGACTGCACGGCGCAATTGGCCAAGCTGCGTGCTCTTGTTTTAGCTCTAGAGTTTGCTGATCCTCTAGTGCAGAGGTCTTCAAACTTTTTTACTCTGAGCCCCCCCTAAGCAAAATGTTTTGAGGTCGGGCCCCCCTCCAAAACTTTATGGCAGGATTGGGGGAGTGGGAGGGACATGGCTGCGTGCAGGGAGCGGTGCTTATGAGAGGATTTCAGGAATACGTTTTCTATAGCTTATGAACCGCACTAAATATGAGACTTATAAAACAGAAAATGCATCAAACAAAAACAGATATCCCAAACAAACTGCTCCCCATAATTGGGGTGTTGTGAGCCCTCACACTCTTTGACCCCAATGCAACTATACCTGCTGCACTAATGATAACTGCAGTCCTGAGTAGCAGGCTATCTCCTCTGCATCTTTTACCTCTTCCCCACCATGACGGATCTTCAACTCTCTCCTAATGCTTGAAAGGAAAATAAGCTTCGATGCCCCTTTTTTAAAGGTAGACAGTCATAACTGTGATGGAGTGGGCCCCTCAAATCCCTGGGCCCCAGTCCTGCTGCATCTGCTCCTTAATGATAACCAGCAGTGGCCACTTACACACTTGGCAGCAGTACCAGCTTCACTAATGAATGCCCCTTTAAAAAAAAAGAAAACTTATATTGTCCCCTTCTTTGGGTATCTCTCTGAAGAAGCAGCCTCTGGCCATTTGTAAACACAAAAATGAGTCCGCATACAGTGCTCCCTATTCTGGGCCTACTCTTTGACAATATCTATGAATCTCGCTCCTTTCCTCTGTCTCTTGGACCATTACTGTGAGGCCCCAGGGATCGAGAGGATTAGGGCGCTGGATCTGAATGCAACCCTTCTGGACTGCTACCTGCCACCCCATGGACTCAGCTTTCACAATGCCCCTGAATGGTTAATACTGACTTTGAGATGCCTCTGCCTGAAATCGAAGGGTGTGGTGGTAGTGCATAAAGTTAAAAAGAAACCAGCCTTCTTACCAGCCAATAATTGATTGAGTCACTAAAAGCCAGGGCCACTGGAATTATGAGTTTCTGCAGCAGCAGCGTTTTCCACATAATTATCAGTTTACTGCATTTGCTACATAATCTGCAGATTTTCAACAAAAGAAAACTAGATTCTAGCTCAAACGGAACAAAAGTTACTTAACGCGTGACAAAGTGTTCCAGAGCAGTGGAAGGCCCTTTGCAAAGATTGACTGGTAATCTTGTAGTTGCTTACTGCTGTATTTGGGTGTTAAACTGGTACTAATGGGGTGAAATATTTCCCCTGACAGGGTTACCTTGAGTTAAAATGACAAAATAATGAAGTAATGCTAACCACAAAATGTGGCGCATTATGCCGCATAATTTACCTTTTCTCGCTGCATAATTTAGTCAAACCTGCCGCATAATATTGTCCTCTTCTGCTGAATAATTCCAGTGGCTCTGCTTAAAGCTTCATGGTGGCAAAGATCTATTCTTTTTGAGATGTAATGTAAGGGTGTTATCAGCTGAGATCTGGAATAGTGGAGACACTTACAAAAATGTCTGCATTAGATACAGTTTGATTAATTATTACTAAAAAGTATATTTTGTAAGAACTTGTTTTATCTCAATCACTGCATCATTTTGCAGCAGCCTAGCTTAGAGTATGTAAATACTGTTTTAAAATAATGACTTACATATTCACAGTGCTTTCTGCCACAGGCTGGGACCTCATAGCACTATAAACAGTGCCATTGGAATTATGCGGCGGAGAAGGCCAGATTATGCAGCATGGTTGACTAAATTCAGCAGCAAGCAAAGGTGAATTATGCTGCATATTTTGTGATAGCATTGCTGCATTATTTTGCTATTTTTACACTTGTTAACACTGTCCTGGCCTTTATTGCCCCTCATAAGTATCACATTAACACCCATATATAGCAATAAGCAACAGAAAGGTGACCATTCAACCTTTAGAAAGGGCCTTCCACTGTGAGGTAACATGTGTTGCTGCATTTTTTTATCTGCAAATTATGCAGCAGATGATGGATTATATGGCAAATGCGGTAAATCCATAACTATGCGCTGTGAGTGCAGGGTGAGCGTGAAAGTGAAGGGTGAGAATGAGTGAGTTGTCTGAATGCAGAGTGCATTCCCAGACATTTGAAGTAAATCAGCATGTTATTGACGGGGTGTAGGGTTTCAGATATAAATTAAACTATTGCTATTATGGTATTAATCTGGGATCGAGGGTGGAGGAAATAAATAATGTGCTGATCGTGCAACAAACTTCCAGTCTTATGATTAGGATTGCCAGCTCATTATTTTGATGTCGCAGACGGTACAAAAATACACAGTCACCTAAAGCCCTATTTTCAGCACTTATCTGTGCGTACTTCGAAAAGCAAATATAAATAGAAAGTACTTTTAAATGTGTTCTAGGGCTGCCTGAATGATTCATGAATGAAAATAAAGGGAACAGACAAAGTCAGATTACAAATGAATACATACTTTTTATTTAAAACCCTGTTTATTGTCAAAACAAGGTCTTTGCAGGCTCTTTAAACATACATGGTGGGCATTTTTCTATTGGCAACCCTTTTTTATATTCCTTTTCATGAAATGCATTTTCACACTACAGCAGTAAATTTAAAATACAAATGTAAGGAATAGGCAGAGTCGGGGCCCAGGGGGTACTGGAAACAGAAATAAAAACTAAGCCTCGGTAACTAGTTTCTAAAGGTATGCAAATGGTCCTTAAAGAACTGTGAAAAACTCGGGCATGCCGGAGTCTTAATAAGACTCCAGACACTGCCCAGCGGAGCCCCCAGCAGCACACTCACTGACCTCCGGCCCCAGGGCACTCTGAGGGCTTCGAGTAAATGAAGACAGCCTGGAAATGCAGCAAATAAACATCGCCGCACTTCCAGGCGTCTTCATTTACATGTGCTTACAGAGGCCTTTGCGCCCCCCTGGGAACCCATTCACGCCCCCCCAGGGGGGCGCGCCCCACACTTTGAAGACCTCTGCTCTAGTGAATACTCTTATTGAGTGCGATTCTTAATATTGTGTCCAGTCGTTCAATGACAACTTATTCTTTTGGTCTCAAAATGATTATTGTGATTCTAAGGGCAGCGCAATTAAGCATAAAACGCTTTGGGTTCGGGTGGCAGATCTTAAACAACGTCTGCCTCTCACACATGTTATTCACACTCTTGGCCACCAGCGTATAGGAACACACGCTCTTGGTAATTCTCTTGCTGATGAAGCGGCCAAGTCTGCAGTAGCCACGTGTTCCGTAGCAGCAGTTACAAGATCTATGACTAAGGTTGATAATGAAATTCCGGCAGCGGTTGCTGCAACTAGGGAGGGAGGTAATTATCCTGCGGGTTTCCCTTCTAAATACTCTTATCATGTAACTCCCGAACAGGTTCCTTATGTTACCATTCCTTCGGTTGGGGATCGGCTGATTCCCAACTCTGACCACAGACAAGCTCTGATCAAGGCCGCACACGAAGGCGTTGCTTCGGCACATGCTGGTGTGTCGGCAACAGTCACTATTCTTCAGCAATGTTACTGGTGGCGTGGTTTATATAAGCAGACTCGTAACTATGTTCTTTGCTGTGATGCTTGACAACAAATCAAGCCTTCTACAGTCCCACGCCCGCCACAAACACAGCTATATATTTCTAATAGACCGTTTGGCTGTGTCTATCTTGATCACTGTGGTCCACTTTCTTCTGATACTGCATACAAGTATATCTTAGTTGCGGTTGATTCATGCACTCGATTCCTCTGGGTATGGCCACAACGTGGTGCTGACGCTCGAAATGTCATCAGGGATTTGCGTGTCTTTATCTGGATGTTTGCCTGTGGTACCTTCCATTCTGACCAAGGTCCAGCGTTTGCCTCTAAGGCTTACAAGGATGCGATGGAGTCGTTGGGGGTACAGGTGCAGTTTTCGTCTCCATACATTCCTGAGGGCAATTCAGTTGTGGAGCGAATGAACCGTGACTTAAAGCAATCCTTGACAGCTAGAGTCTTAGGTACTGTCAGGGACTGGCTGTCCCACTTGTATGGGGTCCAACGTGCATTAAATAAACTCCCTAGAAGATCTCTGGGTGGGCGGACCCCTTACGAAAGGCTCTTTGGCTTTCACATGTTTGTTCCTGACCTTGATGGTCTGGACATTGTGGCGGCTCCCTCTAAGTTTGACGTAGATAATCATTCTGCTATGTTACAGGATCTACAAAAGTCCCGTGATGCTCTGGCAACTGAGCATTTACCATCTTCGTCTGCTGATGCACAACTGATTCCTGTTACCGGTTGGCTTCCTAAAGTTGGAGATCTAGTGCGGAGAAGATTGAGAACAAAAAAGAATTTGGTCCCTCTTATCGTGCTCCGGTTTCTGTGCTTGGACTGAAGGGTACTCGTACTGTCATTCTACCACCATTGCCAGGTCGCAAAGACAACAGATTCATCTCAGTGGACAATGTCAAGTTACACCGTGTGGCCGATTCTGAATAGTGTGACACCTGCAGTTTTGTGCAAAGCAATATCCTTAGCACTGTTCACTTTGTCGACACCTGATGACACAAGGATGTCTGCTCATATGATGGACACTGTAATTGACCTTCAACCTGTGCGACCATCATCTTCTGCGATGGATTTTGTGTGTCCTTTTCCGGCTACTGATTCCGTGTGTGAGATACCATCTAGCCCACGTGTACGAATAGAGGATTCTACGCTTTCACCTTTGCTTCCAAGTCCTGTGAGTGCCTCTGATGGAGGACCGGCACCCCTTTCTTCTGCCTCGTCCTCCTCTTCATCCAGTTTGCCTGATGCACCTAAGTCTAAGTTGCGTATCTTTTACTCCTGGTTCAAAAAGACATATTTCGTTCCCCCATGGACCTACATTTGGTTGGTGCTTCTGCTGATATTTCTTTTCATGTCAATTGGGTTTGTGACAGTGTTCTTTTTGCTTATAAATGGCCATTACCTCCCTGAACGCTCTGCAGTGAAAATGATCGACGGAACTTTGGCTCCACACACATCGACCCATATCATGAAACGTGACAAGACTTTTGTGAATATTTCAGCTTTTCCAGTTAATGATGGCATCGTTTGGGACAAAGTAGCTTATGAAATCCATGGCCCGACAGAGGTCCTTAGAGTTCCGTACGTATTTCGCGTCTCATTAGGAGATGTGGTAACACGGGACATACATTCTGTTGATTGGGATGTGCAGGCTGTTCATGCATTGTTTTCCGATTTAAAATATTATGCTACCTTTGATGCTGAAGATTTGTATTTAAATTCTGCCAATTATGGTGATCTTTTTTGCTATCAACATTATGGGCATCATTTTTTACACAAATCGAACACCATGAGACCTGTTTTTAATTTTACCCAATGGGAACATTGTCCCACTCCCTTAAAAGGGAGTTCTAAAACGCTTAGGGATAAGTTCACCTATTTGTCTACCTATGATTTGACTAATCCTGAATACTATTATTTTCGGCTTCAAAAATCCCCTACATCAAAGTACCTGTTATCACACACTAAAGTAATTTATGCCAACTCGTTTAGAACGCAGTTGGCCGCAAATGGGTATGACCATTGGAAACAGACTATAGATTTAAAATCCATCTGGGGCACAAAGCCGTGGCAGGTTCAGGGCACTGAGGCATTACATCGTGCCTGCCTGATCCCGACACAAATGCTGTTTTTAAATGAAACCATTTACCAGACTTCTTGTTATGGCCTTGCAACAGTCAAAAACCTAAATACCCCTCAATTCCAGCATTAGCTGAATATAATAATTGGCGGTTACATAATAACCATACCATGGAGGCTCTGCAGACTCTACTTCAGAATGCCTCCTTTAATGTTTCTGAAATCGATCCATTGGGATGGTTGTTGTGGCAATCTAATGCTAATGCATGCCAGTTGCGTTTCTATAATGTTACACCTGGTTTCTTTCAGACTAAACCTGACCCTCGTTATCCACCTCATCATTCTGTGACAACATACTCGGTAGGTAAATTGTGCCAGCAGTGGCTGGAACACTCTAATCTTGCATCTGTCAATCAGCACCTTTCCATCCTATTGAATGATATTGATTTGGCTGATTTTCTTCTAGGCCCACGTAATCCAAGGGCCAAGAGATTTCTTTATGCCTCTTATAATGAAATTTGGAAACTTTCACAGATGGAAGCCGCCTTCCGTCTGCGTCAAATTGACCAGGCAAACTTGGAAAAAGTCCTTGCTGTAGTAGACAACAGCAGTAATACGCTTTCTTCACGTATTTACACCTTAGACAATATTGTATCTTCTGTAATAGATATTGTGCAAAGTGATGTTTCTGTGTTATATCATGGTCAGAATCAGTTAAGGTCGGTCATGCAATTTGCTTGGACATTGCAGACACTGAAAATGGGTAAAGTGCCTTGGGATTAATAAAATGCCACTGCTTTATTTTTGCCTTTTAACCTAACTGATAAACAGAAGTTTATGTCCATGAAAGATGCTGTATACACGCTGTTACATATTGAACAATTGGAGCCGTTGCCGTTCTCCGTAGCGGAAACGGACTCTGCTGTTTGTTTAATTCATGGAGTTATCACTTTGCCCTTTTCACTTAAAGTCATGTATGCAACACTTTCCTGTTGGCCGCTTTGAATCAGCTTGGCACTGCTTTTTGCATGAATTATGGGTCCTACCCTTTGCTTATCGGTGTTTGAGGGAGGATAAGGAAGTTTTCCTCACAGGGGAGGAGTGTGATTCGGTAGTGGGTCACTCTCTAGTGTGCAAACACGTTAAATTGCACGGCGAATGTAGCGAGTCTGCGCCCAATCTAGCTTGCTTTTGAAAGGGACCCCGGTACCATCTATCACGCCTGTCTTTACGTTGCTTACTAACGGCAGCTATCTCATTTTAAACAAACAAGACTGCTGTGGTTTGCGGGCGGGTATCCCATATTTGGTAACTGTTTCCCAGCGCGTAACTTGCTGTAGCAATGTCCTTTTCCCGCCCCCGCATGGGAGTTTAGATTCCTCGCTTTGGCCTTCCATTCCGACTTTGAAAACAGAGTTCAACAAGTTGAGCAGGCTCAAAGCCCTTTTATTCCAACAGGAGGTGGCCCTCACTTCCGCCCGTGAAACATTCAGGTTGCAGGTGGCACGGACCTCAAGTGAGATACAGTCGCTTCTTAACACTAACCTCCCACTTCATTTTGGGGAACTAATTCACCAAATATTTAATGCATCTGATACGACAGGCCTTGCCCATTTTTTTAAATGTGTGGGATCTGGCCTGGTCTCTTCCTTCCAAACTATATTCGGGGTAATACCGGCTTTTATTCATTCTCTCTTTTCCAGCGTTTTCCGAGGGTTTCCCTTGATATTGGCGCCGGCTGCTAGTGTCCTGCTTCTCCTCCTTGTGCTTCGCAAAGGCTGCTCGCTTTGTGGCTCTGCACAGCCCGGCCCAGCTATAACTGTGTCGTGATCGCCTATATGAGGCTTTTGGATGCTTGCCTTTAGCCACACTTGGCGTAACTTACGACTTGACATTCCGCTTTGCCTATTTTACTTGCGTGCAACCAGTGCTTCACTGCAAACGGTGTCATTTCTCCTGGGTGATGGAACTTTGCTGATCCAACATGTGGTGTCTAATCCCTGATTTCAGCGGGTTGATGGGTCCCTTAGAGATGCATGACATGGCTTGTTCTGTGAATGGTCCAATGGCACGTGCAGCTTTGCTTGGAATCTTGGATCAATGGGATATCTGTGCGGCTGCGCAGACTTTCCTACAACGAAGTTTCATTGAATATCATGCAAGTTTGCCTTTTCTATTTTTGCATGCTCCTGTTTGTAAGGAACATGATTGTTCCTTAGACCTACTCAATTGGATGTCTTCACTTTTTTCCACCGATGACAATGATGAACTATTGGAAGGGATTGCATTTCTTTGCACCCAAACCTTTATGGATTGACTGCTTGGGTTGTTCGTACTCCACTGTCTGACATACAAACTCTCCTTTTTCTTTCCTTCGCTTTTCTCCGTTTTTTTTTTTTAAATAAGTATGTCTTACCAATATTTTTTATCAATGCTTGACTTTTGAACTCTGTTTTTGTTCTTCTGTCTATGTCTTACTGACTTACCAGGGGGAGGGTGTTATATGGGGTTATATGGCCCTAAGACACATTGTCGACATTGCTAAGTTAGCATGAGTTTTGCTTGCCCTATGCTGCTGCTTTTGCGCACGCCTTTGCTAAGCATTTGTTTTCGCGACACTTTGCCTCTGCCCTGTACATGATAACAGATTGTTTTTCACGTTCTTAGCCTTCCCTTCAATTCAGTCTGAACATAATGTGCAAGGTCGGTCAACAATGTCTCTTGTTATTCTGTTCTGGTCAGTCCCTAATACCTAGACAAAACATGTAACCAACAGCTGCAATGCGGAAGAATCGTGCTTTGATATAACGTTGTTGCATGTTTTTGAAACACACTCGAAGAAAGCCGTTCCATGGAGCTGAACACTGCTGTTCCTATGATGTAAACCCTTGTGTTTAGGCTTTCAGGTAGGGGTCTGCAAACAACGCCTAGAGATCTTCTGTTATATAAAATAACTACTTACTGCCTTGGGGAGGGTGATTAGGCCCAGTTATTTAGCCTTTTTCAGTCTTTATAAAATGACGACTCCTTTTATATTCTATGGTATTGTAACAATGCTAATGATTTTTGCCTTATGCATTTTGCTGCTAGTTGTGGTTCGCATACTGTTTCATGGATCACTATTGTAGGAGAGTAGGATCTGCTTCACATGGGTACCCCCACTTTTTGCTGATGCTTCACTGGTTTTCGACATTAGTCTGGCTGGGGCCCTGCTATTCAGAACCCCAGCCTAGCTGTTTCCTCTTTAAAAGGGTCTCCATGTGCCTTAGGCACATCACTGATTGGGATCTGGAGTGCCCTTATAAGTCCCTAGTATATGGTATACTATGTACCAAGGGCATAGGTACCTCAGAGGCCTGCCAGGGGCTGCAGCATATATGATGCCACCCCTGGAAGGCCATCCAAACTGACACCACAGGTCTGCTACTGCAGCCTGGGTAAGGTGGTGCATGCACCCCTTACTGTGATATAGGTTACCTATATCACGAAATACATACACACATATAAACCTATAAGTCACTCCTAAGGCAGGCCTTATCAATCCTAAAGGCAGAGTGCATGGTTCCTATGTGAGAGGGTGCCCCTGCATGAGCAGGGCCCCTCTGCAGCGTTCGGAGACCATCTCTGATGCTGTTTGTAGTGCAGCCTGACCATATACTCTTAAGCGCATTATATCCTCGCGGTAAAATGCTAACTTTGGAATGGCTGCACCTAAACATGTCGTGTTTGGTGTCAAACATCTTGGAATACTACCCCCCCGCCAATCCTGGCGGCGGGGGTAGCATTCCACCCTTCTAGAGGGAAAGACATGTTAACTCTGCCGAGTCCGGTAACTTCTTTCCAGAGCCCTGGCATCACAAAATGGATGCTGCTGCCACAGACACGAGTCTGGCCTCCTGCTGCTGGACGAAACTCCGGCAGGGGAGGCCTGGACAATAGGTTTCCTGTCCCAGGGAGGTGTGACCACCTCCCCAGACAGGATAATGTGTATTGGGGCTGGGCGGGAGCACTTTCGGGTGCTTTGAAGTCCTGCACTGGGGGCACATTTGGTGTCCTCTGTGCATACCCCAGTTCAAACCGGATCAGGGCTTGCAGCCCCTGCTTTGGCGCGAACTGGACAAAGGGAAAGGGTGTAGCCACCCCTCTGCCCTGACCCACCCATAGGTGGGGCCACAGAGTAGTCCAACCCCTATTTTTAGAATAAAGGTAGGAACCCAGTCCTTAGGACTTTAGATTATACCTGGACGAAACTCTGACACTGAATCCTGGACCTTCGACGCTCTACGACAAGATTAGAGGACTGAAGAATCTCCCTTGGGGTCAAGGAGTGACTCCCCTGCTTGGCAGGCACCAAAGAAGCATCTGTCCGGTTCGCATCACTGAAGCTCCCGTCGGACGCCGAAGTCATCGCATCACCAGAGGTGGATTCTCAGACTTCCCGAGGCTACCCTGAGTCCCCAGCAAAGCTGAGGCCCGTGGCTATCGTGGGTGACTTGAGACCGTGACCCCTGGACACCGAGCACACTTGCAAGTGCACCAACTTCTGGGTCTCCCAAGAAGTCGTGCTTTGGGCTCCGAGTAGCCCTAGCCTCCAGCACCACCTGCACCGAAGATCACTGGCCCCCACTCCACGAGTGTCCTGTAAGCCAGCTCCACGTGCGGCGTCACGAGGCTCTCTTCGCGGTCGCTAGCCCGTTGGCTAGTAGCCCTTAACGAAGGCCAATCTTTTCTTTACTTGGCATCCTGGTTGCTCCAGGCCTGCCCTCACTTACCCTCGCTGGGTGAGTTCCCCAGACCTTGCTGGTCTGCATCATCGACGATCTACATCTTACTCGAGACTTGCCGTTGCCAAGGCTTGTTGGGTCCAATCCGGTCGCCGACACCTCAGCACTCGACAGACATCGAGCACCAGCCCGAATCCTGCTCCTGGTCGCCGACAACGCCTCCCGGACCTCGTGGCTGAAGAGTCAAGATGACCGTCAACGCACCTGAAGCACTCGACATCGGTGGGCATCTGTCCATCGCCTTCCTGGTCACTGGCTAGTGACCCAGACTCTGTCCCCTCTGCTTTCAGGTTCACTCAGAACTCCGATCCACTCTTGGATCCACCCGGACACTTTTCCCTTGGCCGCCAGCAGCACTTTGCAGCAGATCGCCATTCGAATCGACGACGAAACCCGACCCCGAAAGGCACCTATGCACCCGGCTTCCCTGGGTGAGGTAACACGAGTACTCCAGTGCTCCAGTGGGTAGAGACTCTTCAAAGTCCTAGATCTCAAAGGGTTTTGTCCTAGTCCTCTTCTAAGTGTCCCTTTCCTCTATTTTCCCGATCCCGACTTTCTACATAGAAGTTAACGGCGTATCGCGGTTGTGTATTTACACTGCACGCGTCTCCCGTGGGTCCCCTGTGTCACTACCTTGGGTGGTTCCTTGTGGTCCAAGCACTTCTAGAGGCTCTAGGCCTAGTGTCTAGTTCAGTCGTGGTTCGCATACCATTTTATTGGTATATGGTTTGGTACGCCCCTAGGGCCCAAACGTGTATTTGTGCTATTACTGTGATTTAAGATCTTATAACCTATGTACTTCGAACTCTAGCCTCATAAAGAGACTAGAGGGGTGTGTTTAGTAATAAATACATATATTTTGAATATATACCTGGTGTGGTGCTCTTTCATTTGGTCACTCAAGAGATTATAGACTGGTAAAACAAGCTGCTTTACATTCCTTCAAGACTTAGCCTGAAGGCTGCTCTCCATAGCTACCACTAGGATAGCTTTCAATAAGGTTGTCTTTAACCTACCTACCATAAGAGTCGATTTGGACTGGTGCAAGGTGCCCACTATAATTAGTGGACAGCATATGCCAGGCCAACTTCTCACATTGGTGTGCAGCGTGTGGGATTCCAGCTTGCTATTGTTTTACCAGATAATCTCAATTGAATTGATCAACTGAAAACCACTAAAGGTACCTAAGGTACATATAATTTAAGCTTAGAATAACAGTAAGTTCTACTGAACTTAGAGTTGTGTGTTAAGGGATAGCACAACCCTTTCTACAACTCAAGAGAGTTTAGTAGGCCACACTAGAGTAGGTAGTGCATACACCACACCACACTAGTAATGTCTTTAAAAGCAGGATCCAAAGATTCCTTGCAGGAAGCCATTGAGCTTCCACCCTCCAAGTATGATACACTCCAATTCTTGGAATTGAGAGCTTTATGTAACGTGAGGAAATTAAGGACAGGACAAAGTCCCACCACCCAACACCTCAAGGAGTTGTTGGTGGCTTATGATCTTAGTAAGTCCTCAGAGACTGAAGGGGTAGGAGCAGAGGGTGGGCCAGCAGATGAGGAAGGGGCCAGGGGTACCACTACCCCCAGCCCCCCTCTGAAACTGACCAGGAGGGTGACAATGACCCTGACCTGGAAAACCCAATCCCTTCTGGGGAAGATGAAGATGAGGATCTAGAGAACCACACCTTTGTCCCCCAGGAAGGATTATGAGTGTGCTCAGAAAGTCTAGGTCTCCTTCTCAGGAGTCTAACCACTCTGGCACCTCCATAGGGAGCTCTGTTTCTTCTCACAGGAGGGAATCCTCTCATGAGAGAAGAAAGAGACTGGTCCAGTATGAGGAAACTCAACTAGAGATCAGGAAGAAGCAATTAGCTTTAGATAGAGAATCCCTAGATCTCCTTAGAGAGAGAAGAAAGTTGGGACTAGAGTCCCATGGTGGCAGCCATGTCCCTAGAGATAGGGAAAGGTCCTATGACCATAGGAACCTGAGCAAGATTGTCCCTCCCTACCAGAGTGGGGATGATATCCACAAATGGATAACTGCTTTAGAGAGGGCCTGTAAAGTACAGAAGGTCCCTCAGGAGCAGTGGGCAGCAATCTTGTGGCTCTCCTTTGCTGACAAAGGTAGAGACAAGCTCCTCACTGTTAGAGAGGAGGATGCTGACAATTACAAGGTCTTGAAGAGTGCTCTTATTGATGGGTTTGGCCTAACCACTGAACAGTACAGGTTGAAGTTCAGAGACACCCAAAAAGCACAGACTCAAGACTGGGTAGACTATGTGGATTGTTCTGCCAAGGCTCTGGAAGGCTGGTTGATGGGCAGTAAGGTGTGTGACTTCTCAGGATTGTATAATCTGATAATGAGGGAGCAGATTCTTAATAACTGTCAAAATCAGCTGTTGCATCAATACCTGGTTGACTCTGATCTGACCTCTCCCCAAGAATTGGGAAAGAAGGCAGACAAATGGGTCAGAACCAGGGTGAAGCAGAAGGTACAGAACCAAGGTGGGGAAACCAAGAAGCAAGATGCTAAGAACTCTGACAAGGGTGGGGAGAAGGGTAAAGATCAAAAGTCTTCATCAGGCCCCCAAAAATCTTCTTCTGGTGGGGATTCCCAGTCTACCAAGGGTAAAGGCCAAAGAAAACCATGGTGCAAGGTCTGTAAGCAAAAGACCCACTGGACCAGTGATTGCACCAAGTCCAAAGACTCCAGTCCAGCACCCACCAATGCCCCTAAGGCACCTGTTCCCCCTAGTACAGTTGGTGGAAGTGCTCCAGCAAAGGGTTTAGTAGGGTTCACCCTGGGAACTGAGTTGGGCTCTGACTTAGTCAGGGAACTGACTCAGGCTGTGTTAGTCTGTGATGGAGGCATGGATGTGACCTCCACTGTGAGTCCCAGTAATCTGGGCAAGTACAGACAACAGCCTTTAATCAATGGACGTGAGGCTTTGGCATTTAGGGACACAGGGGCAAGTGTCACAATGGTGACACAAGACCTTGTGCTACCTGGGCAAGTCATGCTTGGTGAAATGTACCAAGTGACCAATGCTAGCAATGTCAGAACAGACCATACTCTGGCAGTTGTTAACTTCTCCTGAGGAGGGGTAACTGGCCTTAAGAAGGTTGTGGTAAGTGCAAACCTACCAGTCGAATGCTTGCTTGGCAATGACTTAGAGACTTCTGCTTGGGCAGAAGTGGAGCTCAGGACCCATGCAGAAATGCTGGGGATCCCTGCAGATGTGTTTGCTGTGACCAGGTCACAAGCCAAAATGTCTAGCACTGAACAGGCCTTGGATTCTGGAAGAATGGACCAAGTGCCTTCCAAGAGGAGGAGTAGTAGGGTTAAGGCAGTGCCTTCCCCTTGGCTCAGGAGGAAGATCAGTCCCTTGAGGGGGATGATCTCAGCCCTGAAGAAGGAACTGTCCCAGAGGAACTTGAACCTGACCAGGTTGAGTTCTTGGGGACAGGGGGACCTTCTAGGGCAGATCTGAGCCAGGAGCAGCAGAGCTGCCCCTCCTTTGAACCCCTCAGACAGCAAGCTGCTGCTGAGGCTGCTGGGAAAGCTAGTGGTCCCCATACAGTGTATTGGGATGATGGACTCCTGTACTCAGAGAGTAGAGACCCCAAGCCTGGTGCTACCAGGAGGTTGGTAATACCTTTGAAGTTCAGGGGCTTCCTATTGACCCTAGCCCATGATATTCCCTTAGCAGGACACCTGGGCCAGAACAAGACTTGGGACCGAATTGTCCCTCACTTTCACTGGCCCCACATGTCTGAAGACAGTAAGGAGTTTTGTCGCTCCTGTGTAACCTGCCAAGCCAGTGGCAAAGCAGGTGGCACTACAAAGGCCCCCTGATACCACTACCTGTGGTGGGGGTGCCCTTTGAGAGGGTAGGGATTGACATTGTTGGTCCCATGGATCCCCAAACAGCCTCTGGGCACAGGTTTATCCTGGTGGTAGTGGATCATGCCACCAGGTACCCAGAAGCTATTCCCCTCAGGACCACTACAGCACCTGTGGTGGCAAGGGCCCTCCTGGGAATCTTCTCAAGAGTGGGCTTTCCTAAGGAGGTAGTATCAGACAGGGGTGCTAACTTCATGTCTGGGTACTTAAAAGCAATGTGGAAGGAGTGTGGAGTGACTTATAAGTTCACCACACCCTATCACCCACAATGCAATGGTTTAGTTGAGAGATTCAACAAAACCTTGAAGGGCATGATTAAAGGGCTCCCAGAAAAGCTTAGGCATAGATGGGACATACTCTTGCCCTGCCTTTTATTCGCATATAGGGAGGTGCCTCAGAAGGGGGTTGGTTACAGCCCTTTTGAACTTCTGTTTGGCCACCCTGTGAGGGGTCCACTGTGCTTGGTAAAGGAAGGATGGGAGTTACCTCTCAAGCCCCCAAAGCAAGATATAGTGGACTATGTACTTGGTCTCCGCTCCAGGATGGCTGAGTACATGAAAAAGGCAACCAAAAACCTTGAGGCTAGCCAGGAACTTCAGAAGGCTTGGCATGACCAAAAGGCTGTTCTGACTGTGTACCAGCCAGGACAGAAGGTGTGGGTGTTGGAGCCAGTGGCCCCAGCAGCTCTCCAAGACAAATGGAGTGGACCCCACACTATTGTTGAGCAGAAGGGTGAGGTCACTTACTTAGTGGACCTGGGAACACCCAGGAGTCCCCAAAGGGTTCTCCATGTCAACAGACTAAAGCCATATGTGGACAGGGCAGACATGGGCTTGCTCATGGCTACTGATGAAGGGCAGGAGGAAGAGAGTGACCCACTCCCTGACCTGCTCTCACAGAACCCTGACGATGGGTCAGTTGATGGTGTAGCCTTGGCAGGCAGCCTCACTACCCAGCAACAAACTGATTGCAGGCAAGTCCTCAATCAGTTTAGACATATGTTTTCACTGACACCCAGTCAGACCACCTGGTGCACTCATGAAGTGGACACTGGGGACAGTCTGCCTATTAAAAACAAGATTTATAGGCAACCTGACCATGTCAGGGACTGTATCAGGACTGAAGTCCAGAAAATGTTGGAGTTGGGAGTAATTGAACCCTCAGATAGCCCTTGGGCTAGTCCAGTAGTCCTGGTACCGAAACCTCACACCAGTGGTGGGAAAAGAGAGATGAGGTTTTGTGTAGACTACAGGGGTCTCAATGCAGTCACTAGGACTGATGCCCATCCCATACCCAGGGCAGATGAGCTCATAGATACTTTGGCCTCTGCCAAATATCTCAGCACATTTGACCTAACAGCTGGCTACTGGCAGATCCGACTAGCTGATACTGCAAAGCCCAAAACAGCATTTTCAACCCCTAGTGGGCATTATCAATTTGTGGTAATGCCCTTTGGTCTGAAAATGCACCTGCCACTTTCCAGAGGTTGGTGAATACAGTTCTCACAGGACTGGAAGCCTATAGTGCAGCTTATCTAGATGATATTGCTGTCTTTAGCTCCACCTGGGAGGATCACCTGGTCCACCTCAGGAATGTTTTACAGGCCCTGCAAAAGGCAGGTCTGACTATCAAGGCCACTAAGTGCCAGATAGGGCAGAGTCAGGTTGTGTACCTGGGCCACCTTGTGGGTGGAGGCCAGGTTCAACCTTTGCAGAGCAAGATCCAGACCATCATGGACTGGACTGCTCCCACTACCCAGACTCAGGTGAGAGCCTTCTTAGGCCTGACTGGGTACTATAGGAGATTTGTCAAGGGGTATGGATCAATAGTGACACCCTTGAATGACTTAACTTCTAAGAAAATGCCCAAAAAGGTTCAGTGGACAGTTAGCTGTCAAAAGGCATTTGATGACCTCAAGCAGGCCATGTGCACTGCTCCAATTCTGCAGAGTCCTGATTACTCCAAGAAGTTCATTGTTCAAACAGATGCATCTGAATTGGGGGTAGGGGCTGTACTGTCACAATTGAATGAAGAAGGTCAGGATCAGCCAGTAGCTTTTATTAGCAGAAGGCTGACCCCTAGAGAGAAACGTTGGTCAGCCATAGAGAGGGAGGCCTTTGCTGTGGTCTGGGCTCTGAAGAAGTTGAGGCCATACTTGTTTGGTACACACTTCCTGGTTCAGACAGACCATAAGCCCCTCTTATGGCTAAAACAAATGAAGGGTGAAAACCCCAAACTGCTTAGGTGGTCCATTTCCCTACAGGGGATGGACTTTACAGTGGAACATAGGCCTGGGAGTAACCATGCGAATGCAGATGGACTCTCTAGGTATTTCCACTTAGAACATGAAGACTTAACTGGGCAAGGTTAGTTTAATGTCCCTACGTTTGGGGGGGTTGTGTAGGAGAGTAGGATCTGCTTCACATGGGTACCCCCACTTTTTGCTGATGCTTCACTGGTTTTCGACATTAGTCTGGCTGGGGCCCTGCTATTCAGAACCCCAGCCTAGCTGTTTCCTCTTTAAAAGGGTCTCCATGTGCCTTAGGCACATCACTGATTGGGATCTGGAGTGCCCTTATAAGTCCCTAGTATATGGTATACTATGTACCAAGGGCATAGGTACCTCAGAGGCCTGCCAGGGGCTGCAGCATATATTATGCCACCCCTGGAAGGCCATCCAAACTGACACCACAGGTCTGCTACTGCAGCCTGGGTAAGGTGGTGCATGCACCCCTTACTGTGATATAGGTTACCTATATCACGAAATACATACACACATATAAACCTATAAGTCACTCCTAAGGCAGGCCTTATAAATCCTAAAGGCAGAGTGCATGGTTCCTATGTGAGAGGGTGCCCCTGCATGAGCAGGGCCCCTCTGCAGCGTTCGGAGACCATCTCTGATGCTGTTTGTAGCAGCCTGACCATACTCTAAGCGCATTATATCCTCGCGGTAAAATGCTAACTTTGGAATGGCTGCACCTAAACATGTCGTGTTTGGTGTCAAACATCTTGGAATACTACCCCCCGCCAATCCTGGTGGCGGGGGTAGCATTCCACCCTTCTAGAGGGAAAGACATGTTAACTCTGACGAGTCCGGTAACTTCTTTCCAGAGCCCTGGCATCACAAAATGGATGCTGCTGCCACAGACACGAGTCTGGCCTCCTGCTGCTGGACGAAACTCCGGCAGGGGAGGCCTGGACAATAGGTTTCCTGTCCCAGGGAGGTGTGACCACCTCCCCAGACAGGATAATGTGTATTGGGGCTGGGCGGGAGCACTTTCGGGTGCTTTGAAGTCCTGCACTGGGGGCACATTTGGTGTCCCTGTGCATACCCCAGTTCAAACCGGATCAGGGGCTTGCAGCCCCTGCTTTGGCGCGAACTGGACAAAGGAAAAGGGTGTAGCCACCCCTCTGCCCTGACCCACCCATAGGTGGGGCCACAGAGTAGTCCAACCCCTATTTTTAGAATAAAGGTAGGAACCCAGTCCTTAGGACTTTAGATTATACCTGGACGAAACTCTGACACTGAATCCTGGACCTTCGACGCTCTACGACAAGATTAGAGGACTGAAGAATCTCCCTTGGGGTCAAGGAGTGACTCCCCTGCATGGCAGGCACCAAAGAAGCATCTGTCCGGTTCGCATCACTGAAGCTCCCGTCGGACGCCGAAGTCATCGCATCACCAGAGGTGGATTCTCAGACTTCCCGAGGCTACCCTGAGTCCCCAGCAAAGCTGAGGCCCGTGGCTATCGTGGGTGACTTGAGACCGTGACCCCTGGACACCGAGCACACTTGCAAGTGCACCAACTTCTGGGTCTCCCAAGAAGTCGTGCTTTGGGCTCTGAGTAGCCCTAGCCTCCAGCACCACCTGCACCGAAGATCACTGGCCCCCACTCCACGAGTGTCCTGTAAGCCAGCTCCACGTGCGGCGTCACGAGGCTCCTTCGCGGTCGCTAGCCCGTTGGCTAGTAGCCCTTAACGAAGGCCAATCTTTTCTTTACTTGGCATCCTGGTTGCTCCAGGCCTGCCCTCACTTACCCTCGCTGGGTGAGTTCCCCAGACCTTGCTGGTCTGCATCATTGACGATCTACATCTTACTCGAGACTTGCCGTTGCCAAGGCTTGTTGGGTCCAATCCGGTCGCCGACACCTCAGCACTCGACAGACATCGAGCACCAGCCCGAATCCTGCTCCTGGTTGCCGACAACGCCTCCCGGACCTCATGGCTGAAGAGTCAAGACGACCGTCACCGCACCTGAAGCACTCGACATCGGTGGGCATCTGTCCATCGCCTTCCTGGTCACTGGCTAGTGACCCAGACTCTGTCCCCTCTGCTTTCAGGTTCTTCAGAACTCCGATCCACTCTTGGATCCACCCGGACACTTTTCTCCTGGTCGCCAGCAGCACTTTGCAGCAGATCGCCATACGAATCGACGACGAAACCCGACCCCGAAAGGCACCTATGCACCCGGCTTCCCTGGGTGAGGTAACACGAGTACTCCGGTGCTCCAGTGGGTAGAGACTCTTCAAAGTCCTAGATCTCAAAGGGTTTTGTCCTAGTCCTCTTCTAAGTGTCCCTTTCCTCTATTTTCCCGATCCCGACTTTCTCCATAGAAGTTAACGGCGTATCGCGGTTGTGTATTTACACTGCACGCGTCTCCCGTGGGTCCCCTGTGTCACTACCTTGGGTGGTTCCTTGTGGTCCAAGCACTTCTAGAGGCTCTAGGCCTAGTGTCTAGTTCAGTCGTGGTTCGCATACCATTTTATTGGTATATGGTTTGGTACGCCCCTAGGGCCCAAACGTGTATTTGTGCTATTACTGTGATTTAAGATCTTATAACCTATGTATTTCGAACTCTAGCCTCATAAAGAGACTAGAGGGGTGTGTTTAGTAATAAATACATATATTTTGAATATATACCTGGTGTGGTGCTCTTTCATTTGGTCACTTAAGAGATTATAGACTGGTAAAACAAGCTGCTTTACATTCCTTCAAGACTTAGCCTGAAGGCTGCTCTCCATAGCTACCACTAGGATAGCTTTCAATAAGGTTGTCTTTAACCTACCATAAGAGTCGATTTGGACTGGTGCAAGGTGCCCACTATAATTAGTGGACAGCATATGCCAGGCCAACTTCTCACAACTATAGTCAAAATAAACATTTTGAACTTATTTAGTGACTGATTATTTTATTGTGGACAAGTACGTGAGAGCGAAAGAGTGTCTTGTTCCCGCGACTCTGAGGTGAGTCGGGAGTGCTCGTGTTCTGGGTTGTCTAAACATTCGTAGCTTCTTGATATTTGTAGGAGACCGAATGAGACACTATTGGTAGTCGGTTGGGATTTTGGGTACTAAGGTGATAGGAGGTACACCCCTATTTACTGAGGTCCTGTTTTCTTGTGCATAGTTCTGTGTATGAGCAGAATCCTCGCAACAATGGGTCATCTTTGGTGGGTGCGTATATATTAAGTCTATAGAACTCAGAGTTGTTTTTGACTAACTTTGTGATTCACCATCTTCCCTGTGAGTCCGATGTGCATGAACTTAAGGCGATTCTGGAGTTTTTGGCTATTAAGGTTATGACTCCATTCTTTTTTCCAGTTGCCGCCGACCAGGCGATATCCGGAAATTGATGACTTTTGAATTTTAGGGAATGTGTGTCATCGAGCTTCGTTTCTTGTAAGAGGATTATGTTGTGATGTAACTTACCTCTGTCTTTCTTTCTATCACTGGTTCTCTCCCTTGCATACATCTTACTTGGGTTAGAGCTTTCATGCTCACCGGATTCCTTAGAATGTAAGGCTGACGGCACTCCAGGATTGCCAGTTGCAGCTGGGTCGTTGAGGTGGCCGGATACCAGGTTGGGCTTTCCAGTAAAGAACCTCTTCTCTACGCTTGGCTCCTGGTCTTCTTTCCTGCTACGTTTCACAACATTTTTGGCGACGATCTTGAAGTGTTTGGATCCTTCTCCTGGTTACAGCACAACCTGGCGATCCACTGGCAGCTTTCGCTCCCTTCTCCCGTTCTGCTCTTCTCTGCAGTCTTGGAGGCTCCCTGTTGTTTGGTCTTCCTCTTGAAATGCTTCGATTGGACTCCTGAAGGTACTGTGGCAATTTCTTGACTTTTTGTGGCATTTTTGATCTCCGTACGGCCGTTGGAAGCTTGCGCTTTCTTCTCGTGCCACCAGCAGCCTCTTACGTCACAACGAAGGCGTCACCATCCTGAATCTCTTCGCATCATTGAAACACACCAGGCACGTTTCCCCATACGTGCTGTGCGCAACGTGAGTAGCCCGGCATTACGTGCGTAACGTGCCGCCATCTTTGGGAGTCCTGTCACTTGCTCTCAACTTCCCTGACAACACGCACGCCACTAGATATTCCACTTCTGGATGTGACGGTATTTGAAGTCTATATTTTCTTTGCCCCTTTAATTTACTGTGATACTCTTCCTTGCCTCTTTGTTCTTGGGATATAACGCCACTTGCCAACCTCGTATTTGTTTTTTGTGAACTCACCACTTGCTAACCTGGTGTCATCGTGAACTCCTTCACTTGCATTTCTTCCTGTGCACTACTTTACCAGTTTCTACTCAGATTTGTGCTGCAGTTACATACGGTGATCTGCACACACCGGATGAACTTCAATTTTTTTTTTTTTTAACTGTACTTTGTTTGTATTATTAATCCTTATTCCCAGTTTACTGCATTGTTGTTTATTGTCATGTCTTCTAATGCATCCAATGTCGTTTTGCCTCCAATGTTTTTGTCTCAACCAGGTTCTCCGCCAATTATTTGGGAGGACTGGATTGAAATGTTAGACAACTACATTACTGCCTTAGATGGTAATAACTTTTCCCCAGCTAGGAAGAAAGCTTTGTTACTTAGTGCTTTGGGCTGTGAGGGCCAACGCGTTTTTAAATATTTACCGGTGGCTATGGGACCCAATGGCCAACCTATGGATGAGGTCTATAAGGAAGCTATTAAGAGACTTGAAACAAGATTTGCCAAGGAAGTAAATCTAGTCATGGTCAGATATAAGTTTTACACTCAGCCCCAACTTGAAGGAGAAGGCATTGATGAATTAGTTGCTAGGTTACGAGAACTTTCAGTTAAATGTCGCTTCGGGACAATGACTGAAGAATTGATCCGTGATCAACTTATTGTACAGTGCCGAGACAGGAAAAAAAAGGAAAGGCTGTGGGCTGCCAAAGACCCCTCATTGAAGGATGCAGTTGACATAGCTAAGGTCATTGAAGAATCCCAGAAATGTATTAAAGAACTGAATAGGAGGGACAACATTTCACTTGAAGTAGGTGAAGTGCAGAACAAAGATGATGATCTTTTTTTTTTGTGGTATATTTTTATTGAGAAGTACATGTCAGTTCATAAACAATACATTAAAAAGGAGTATAAACAAATCAAATTATGGCCACACAATAAATTACTATGAAATGTTAACTTCTCAGATTTCTAAATATAAAAAAGATAATACAGATATCAAAAGATACAATAGCTAAGGTACTCATAAAACCTGGAAAGGAAGGAATAAGAAAGGTGGACTAGGGAGGAGATGATATAGATAGTATACAATATGTAGTAAACCATGTATTATAGATAGTTGGAAGATAGTAGCGATAATATCATACAAATATAATATTTCAAGTGAAGATATTCCCACTAACTCAACAATTTCCAATAGGTGAACGGTAAGTCCTAATTTAAAAAAAAAAAAAACAGTGTTACTGGCTAAAGAATCAACAGTCCTAATGATAACATCAACAGCATGAATATAAATAATGATGGTAATGAATTAATAAGGAAATGAAAAAGAAGTGATTCCCTTATTGTAGTTCCTAATTAGAAGAAAAATCTGAAATATTACCAGAAATAGAATTTTTATTAGCTAGAAAGGGGTTCCAAATTTGGATGAAAGTTCCAACATTGTCCTGCAATCTATAAATGAGTTTTTCATATGATGCTATTTTATACATTTCAATAAGCCATTCATCATGTGTAGGGCATTGTGGTGTTCTCCAATGTCTTAATATACAAATCTTTCCTACAGTGAGTGCAATAGCTATCAATCGTCTTGTATGGTTTGTGAGATTTGGGAGATCAGTAACATCATGTAATAGAACTAATTTTTCCGTTAAAGGAATGGACACTTGTATAGCTCTGTGTAGAGAGGCAGTTATGGAAGACCAATATTCCTTCAAAATTGGGCATCGGAATAAAATGTGTAGTATATCGCAGTCCTCCTGTGGGCACCTCCAACAGGTAGATTGGTGTAGTAAACCTGCTGACTTGAGTTTTTGTGGTGACCAGTACCAGTTATGAAGAATTTTGAAAAGAGTAAATTTCATTCTGGCCTCTCTGATTCCCTTATCCATGTTCATAATAACATCCTCCCATTCCTCATCGGAATAAGCTACAGTAATTAACCCTTGCCATTTGACATGAAGTTGTGCTAGTAATGGGTATGAGTGTAATTTATGTACTATGAGATTATAAAATCCAGAGACTGCGCCTTTGAACTTCCCCCAAATTTTTAAGTATTGTAACACTGGGGAATCCTCAACTATCCAAGGAAATGGTCCTAGTCTACGAAATAGGGCTTGTTTTAGTTGTAAGTATTTCCCTCTTGGGAGGGAGGGAGTTGAAATTCTATCTGAAGCATTTCAAAGGTTTTAAGCTCAGCTTCTAAAGTGAGTAAGTGATCCAATGTTAGAATACCTGCTCTCTCCCATATATCCCAGGATATAGTCTGTTTACCTATTCTAATATCAGCGTTATGCCATATGGGGGCCTTTCCATGCAGTCTTGGGTTACTCTTAAGGAGTTTGTGGGCATGTATCCAAATCTTAAGCATAGATTGAATAATAGGGTTGGGAGTTTGTAAAGCAGCTGATTTATGAGTGTAAAACATGTGCAAACCTGAAGTTACCTGTACAGTTTGTCTTTCAATGAGAACCCATAGTGGGGGATCATCCTGTCTGGGCCAAAGATAAACCAATTGGAGATAAATGGAGGGCTGTATAGTAATGCTCAATACACGGTAAACTAAGACCCCATATCGCCTGTGAGCAATCAATTTTGAGATTTTAAGTCTAGGTCTCAGGGATCCCCAAATAAAGGTTTTAATACCTTTGTCAATATCTCGCAATATTGATATTTTAACTGTCAAAGGCAACATACCTAAAACATAAGTGAAACGGGGCACTATAATCATTTTCACTGCCTGTACACTACCCCAAAAAGACAAGTTAAGATGGGACCATTTTTCACACTCTGACTTCGTTTTGGCAATAAGTGGATCTAAGTTATCTTGAATCATACGTTCTAAACCTGTGTTGATGTAAATACCTAAATACTTCAGGCGGTCCACTTTCCATTGAAAATTATAGCCCAAAATAGCTGCTTTCGTTGTACCCCTGGACAATGGTAGAGCTTCACTCTTATTCCAATTGACTTTGTAGCCAGAAATGATTGAGAAGCGAGAAATGGTAGACATGAGTCTAGGGAGTGAAGTAGGCAGATCAGTAAGTGTGAGCAATATGTCATCTGCATAAAGAAGTATTTTTGAGATCCCTGCTGGTGTAGGAATGCCTGCTATTTGTGAACACTGTCTTATTGCCGCAGCCAGCGGTTCAAGTGCAAGAAGGAACAAAAGGGGCGATAAAGGGCAACCTTGGCGGGTTCCTCTTTGCACTAAAAAGATTTTGAAAGGAAACCCCACAATTCACTTGTGCGGATGGTGTTTCATATAACCATTTGATCTTAGAGATATATTCATTGCCTAACCCCAGCCTATGTAGTGTACGGAACATATAGCTCCATTCAATACGGTCAAAGGCCTTCTCGGCATCTAAGGATAAGGCTACTCTGTCTTCTCCAGCATCCTTGGAAAGCCAGAGTATGTGAGCCAAAGTGCGTAGATGGTTACGAGAATTTCTGCCTGGCATGAATCCCACTTGAGAATTATGTATGAGCTTAGCGATAACTTGTTTGAGTCTTTTGGCGAGAATGGTGGCTAATATCTTTGAATCTGTATTCAGAAGGGAAATTGGACGATAGTTACTGCAGTATAATGGATCTTTCTCAGGTTTGGGAAGGACCGTTATGATAGCTTTATTTGTGAGAGAGGAGAGGCTACCAGTTTCCTCTGCTTCTTTATAGGCCTCATAAGGGCGTCTATTGCTTCTGGTTTTACCCAACGGTAAAATTCCCCAGAAAAACCATCTTCTCCTGGTGCTTTATTGTATGGAAGATTAGAGATTGCTTGGGCAATTTCATCTTTTGTTATTTCGCCTGCCAGTATGAGCCGATCCTGTTCATTGAGGCTGGGGTGTGTTATTTTATCAAAAAATTCCTGATCTTTGTGGTGATCATCATCAACCTCTGAGCTATATAACTTCTCATAATAATCTGCAAATGTATTAGCTATTTCCTGAGTCTCAGTTATTAGCTTACCATCAGAATTATAAATAGCTGGAATAGCTGTCATAGCTTCTCTCTGTTTTAATCGTGCCACTAGTAAACGGCCAGCTTTTTCTCCTTGTTCGTAATTTCGAGCCTTAAGTCTATATAACATATATTCTGCTTTCGAAGTATATAGTGTATTAAGCTCCATTTTAGCCTTTTCCAATCTACATCTGGAAGCTTCGGTTGGATTGGTAAAATGAGCATGTGTCAGGGTTTTGATATCATTTTCTAAAATAGTCTGTTGTTCTGTTCTACGTTTATTGGCTATGGCAGAATCTCTCATAATTTGCCCCCTAATGGTGGCTTTTGCAGCTGCCCATAACATTTGTGGAGAAGAAACTGAACCTTTGTTGTCTTTCATATAAGTAGTCAAATGTGATTGTAATTGTGATTTTTCTGTCGGTAGTTTGTATCGGGATATGTTTAAACGCCATGGTTTCCTACAAGGGCGCTTCAGACCCAAATCAAGCTGTAGACTGATAGGAGCATGGTCTGAAAGTGCAATTTCTAAAATATCACAATCAAGTACATGTGGTATGATAGAATGTGAAATAAGGAAATAGTCTATTCTAGAGTAGGAATCATGTACTGCAGAATGATATGTAAACCCCTTATCTGAAGGATGTAGTAAACGCCAAATGTCAGTCAACCCATGATCTTCACGGATGTCTCCCAGTATCGCTCTATCTCTGCCATGTGTCGTGTCTAGGGGCCCGTTCTATCTAAGATCACATCCGGGCAAGATTCCAGTCACCCCCAGAGCTATTTTGGAAATTCCCATCTCTGTTATAATTCTGTTTAGATGAAGGAAAAAAGGAGCTTTGTTTCCAACGGGGCATAAATAGACCCCACTCCTAATATGTTATTACCGATTTTAAGCTTGGCTAAAACAAACTGACCATCTACATCTGACCAGGACTGTAGTATTTGACATTGTATTGATTTCCGTATCAGAATGGCTACACCACATTTTCTAGTAATAGTATGGGATATAGGATCTCCTGACGTGTGAGAAGGAGGTTTGCAGCTGTAAAGAATCTGGCCTACCCAATCTCGTTTTAATTTTTCAGATTCTATACCGGATAGATGTGTCTCTTGAATGAGAGCAATATCTGTATGTTTGGAGGCTAAATAGGAAAGAATTTTCTTCCTTTAATGTAATTAGTAAAGCCATTGACATTGATGGACACAATGTGCATAGGACTAGTTGTCATGATGCTGATTGGAAATGTTAGAGTATGTTTGTATTGTGTGAGAATGTATCAAAGAGGGTAAAAAGGAAAAGGAAGGTTGATAAATGATGTGGGAATATGGTAATGGAAAATTACTGAAGCGGGAGAGAGAGAAAGAGAGAAAAAAAAAAAGTATAATTAATCTGAAACCAATATGTGCAAATATGATCACAAAATATTGTTAATACTAAACTTCAATTGGTGTAAGTACACCGTTCTACCTGCTAGAAAGGAAAAGAACACTACAGATCAAACAACGTATATCTTTCGTCGGTGAGTCTAAACCTCAATGCGAGACGCAGACTCCGCAGGGGAGAAAACCACATGTGGTAAACAGATTATGAAAAGAACCAAGCCATGGAGTTATAAAGTCCATCTAGGAGATTTGTATATACAAATACAGTATGAGATATACATGGTGTATTGAACAACAATGTAGGAGAAAAGCAAATGAATCATATCCAACAGAGGTAATAACTGGAGTAAAACAGTAATAAAATTATATTAATACATAGCATGCATATATATTCATCTAGCTGGAAGAAGCAACAGTGGAAGGTTTAGCATCAGATACTTTATCAAAAGACGTGGATGACTTCAGAGATGATCTTGATTTGTCTCTGGTATTTTCCTGTGTGATCTCTGTCAGACTGTTTCTTAAATGTACGGACGTGTAATCTACCAGTACGGTGGGTTTGAGGATCATTCTGTAATTGAAGTTGACTGTTCATAGTTGTTTGGGTCAGGGGTGGCGGTGTTAAGTCCATGTGATGGTCCTCTAAACTGTCCAGGAAGCGTACCAGATCTTCAGGCTCTGTATAATATCTTGATTTCCCATCCATTGTGATCCACATTGTAGCAGGTTCTAAAAGACCATATTTAATATCCCATTTCCGAAGTCTTGGCCTAAGTTGCAGGAACGCTTTTCGTTTGGCATTGGTTTCAGTGGAAAAGTCCGCAGCAATAAATACTTTATGGCATTCTAAGTCATAAGGACCATGTTTACGAGCAGCTAGCTGCTAGTAAGTGATGGACCTGTTCATGACGCAGGAGACATGCAATTATTGGTCTAGGTCTAGATTCAAGGGTTGAAGTTGAAGTTCTTGACCGAATCCTGTGAGCTCTCTGCAACTCAAGGGGATGCTCAAAAGATATATTCAGTAGCCGCGGTATCAAGGTTAGTAGCAAGCTCTTCACATCATTATTAATTTCCATTTTTCTGGAATTCCAGAAAAGCGAACATTATTTCTTCGGGCCCTGTCTTCCAAATCTATTACTTTTTGTTTTAAATGCCAGATATCTGGACCCCAACACTCTGCATTATCTAATCTTTCTTCCAAAAAGGGTGGTTCGTTTATCTAGAGTTTCCACTTTGGTATGAAAAGAGTTTAGGTCCATCCTTATTGACTTCATTTCTGTCACGAGATCTGAGATTTTGACATCCATAGATCCCAATCGTTGTCCCACAGCAGAGATCTCTTTAAAATAAGGTCCATAGAAGCAGTATCTTGTGGGACAGTAGTAGAAGTGCCCGAAGGTAGAGTATTCCCTAATACTTGTGTAAACAAAGGCTTTCTATTAGGTTTTCCACTGGCCATACTGTTATACTTCAATGTAAAGAGAAGACAAGAAATAAGTGCTGCCTAGTAACCAAATATGATATTCAGTCGCCTCACAAAGCAGTTGGGTAGTAGCACTACAAGCACAAATACATATTTGGATATGGACAGACTTCTGGGATTCTCAAAAATTATGGCTGCATGTTTTCAAATAAGGGGTGCTCAAAAACAGTCTATTAGAAATGTCACTCGGTTTTCCCCGTTTATCTAAGTTCGCTCTGCACTCTTTGCTGGTAGGACTTTCCTTGTCTTCTTAAATGTGTAGCAGAGGCTAAGCTCAGAGTTGAAAGTTCTTATATGCTTCTCCTGTGTCCTGAGCAATTCAAAAACAATTCTAAAACAGGCAGCAGTCTTTCCACTTCAAGAAAGGGAATTTCTCTGAACTCTTTAGAATCAGGCTGTTTCCTGACAGAATGAGTCGTTTTTTCACAGACTTCTGGGATTCTAAAAATTATGGCTGCATGTTTTCAAACCAGGGGTGCTAAAAAACAGGGTATCAGAAATGCCACACAGCTTTCCCCTGCCTAGCCATATTCCCTCTACACTCTCTGCTAATAGGAATCCCCATGTTACGTAGCAGAGACTAATCTGTCAAATAGAGAGAGATAAATACCTCAGAGTTGAAAGTTCTTATATGCTTCTCCTGTGTCCTGAGCAATTCAAAAACAATTCAAAAACAGGCAGCAGTCTTTCCACTTCAAGAAAGGGAATTTCTCTGAACTCTTTAGAATCAGGCTGTTTCCTGACAGAATGAGTCATTTTTCACAGACTTCTGGGATTCTAAAAAGTATGGCTGCATGTTTTCAAACAGGGGTTGCTGAAAAACAGAGTATCAGAAAAGCCACACAACTTTCCCCTTTTAGCCAAATTCCTCTACACACTCTGCTGACAGGAATTCCCATGTTACGTAGCAGAGTCTATGCTTCTCCTGTGTTGTGTGAGAAATACAACAGCAATTCAAAAACAATTCAAAAATACACAGCAGTCTTTCCACTTCAAGAAAGGGAATTTCTCTTAACTCTTTAGAATCAAGCTGTTTTCTGACAGAACAAGTCTTTTTCACAGACTCTCTCAGCTACAGAAATGGTGCTCTAATTTTCCCTCCACACACTCTGCTGACAGGAAAACACCTGCCCTTCCCCTCTGCCAGTGTGAAGAGTTCAACCAAAGTTCAAGAGTAATTAAATTCCCCTGGAGTTGCCTCTGTGTTTAAAAGCAAGGAAAGTCACTTATCTCTTGAGCAGCCGACTGTTTCCTGACAGAATGATTTGTGAATCTTAGCTGAAGGAAAGACGGGCTTCAGGATTTCATTGAAGAGCTTGGTTTAACTGAAATTTCTCATGTGAAAAATAACCTCAAAGTTACAGTGCTGTTGTCTCATTCATGTTGCTTTCATTCTGGCTCCAAGGACACCTGTTGACAGCTGAATTGAAGAATTCTCCCCTCCGGAGCCCCGGAGCTCTACACAGAGGCGGCCATTTCAGTCGGGCCAGACTCCGCCCCCAAAAGATGATGATCTTGATGTTAATGCCATTTCAAAAAAACCTGTTAAGTCTACAAATGTTTTTGGTGCCATACCTAAACTCAAGAATAGAGAATGTTTACGTTGTGGCAGTCAATACCATTTGGCTGACTTTAAGAGATGTTTTGCTCTTGATCAGATATGCCGCCGGTGTGGTCGGAAAGGGCACTATGCTCGAATGTGCAGGCAATCTGAATTTTCTGATAAGTTCAAGTCCAAGGTGAATGTGGTACAACAATTTAGTGATCACAAACAAAGCATGAACAAGGTACTAGTTGTGGGTGAGACTTGCAACGAGGTTGTGGCTGGTGTCACACAAGATTCTCCTAGATTAACAAGACCCACTGCTGTATTTAATGTCTGTGGTAAAGATGTTACCTTGATAGTGGACTCTGGTTCTATGTTCACAATTATTCCTGAGTCTCTCTTTCGGACCACCTGGGTAGGGGTTTCTTTGATGGACAAAGATATTATCCCAGTCGGTTATCAAGGCCAGTCCATTGATATCCTGGGTTACATGTCTGGTCAAATCACCTTTGACACACGTAGTACTCATTGAAAGATTTATGTTGCTAAGGATGGTCCTCCAATCCTCGGGTGGATGCACCAATATGATCTCCATATTGTCATCAATCCGAGGTCCCCCAATCAAATTATGGTGGTCCAAGATGACATTCAAGTTCAACACATACTTCAAGACGCACACAGAGTGTTTGAAGATAGGCTCAGTTGCGTCAGAGGTTATCACCACAAAATTATTTTGAAACCTGACCAGTGTCCTATACAACATAAACTTAGAAAAGTTCCTCTGTCTGTGAGGCAGTGCCTTAAATATCTTTTGGATGATTTATTAAAATCTGGTGTCATTGAGCCTGTGGAGGCTTCCTCTTGGATTTCTCCGGTAGTTTTGACACTCAAGTCTGATGGTCGTCTCCGTTTCTGCATTGATCTCAGATCATTGAATCGTGATATTGTCACTGACACATTCCCACTTCCTAACATTAATGAGTTATTACAGTCTTTGGGTGGTGGTAGGTACTTCTCCAAGATTGACCTGAGGAGTGCTTACCACCAGATCATGTTACACCCCGACTCCAAGCCTCTTACAGCTTTTATAACCACGGAAGGCACTTTTCAGTTCACCCGTATGCCGTTCGGGTTAGCCTCGGCAGCGAGTGTCTTCCAAACGATGATGTCCAGTATGCTTGGGGGCTTGGGTGGCGTGGTGTACTTCCAGGACGACATACTGGTGTCAGGAAGGACTATTGAACAACATATTGCCACACTCAGACAAGTGTTGTGGAAATTGGAACAAGTAGGTCTTACAGTTAACAAAGAAAAATGTCAATTTCTCACGGATCAGGTTGACTATTTGGGGTACTCGATCTCTAGTGGGGGGATCTTTAAAAAAATAATCTTTTGGAGGCCATTAAAAATGCTCCTGCTCCTAGGGACAAGGACCAGCTCAGGTCGTTTCTGGGCTGTGTCGAATATTATTCTAAATTTGTGCGTGATTTTGCTGACATGTCCGAGCCCTTAAGGAAACTCCTCCGCAAGGGTTGTAAGTTTGAATGGAGTAAGGAACAGTCTGACACTTTTTCAAATATTAAGTTCCAGATTTGTAATGCTGGCATACTTTCTCCGTTCAGTACGTCCTGTAAGTCTTATCTTACTGTCGATGCCAGTCTTACTGGCATTGGGGTAGTCTTATCTCAAAATCAACGTGGTACTGAAAGAACAATTGCATTTGCCTCAAGAACTCTCACCCAGGCTGAAAGGAATTACTCTGTTATAGAGCGTGAAGCCCTTGCCACAGCCTGGGGAGTAGAGTACTTCAGAGTGTATTTGTGGGGGTCCAGATTTGTCTTAAGGACTGACCACAAGCCCTTAATGAAAATTTTGTCTGCTGGTGGTGCAGGGAAGGGTTCAGCGCGCCTTGCCCGGTTCGCTGCAAGGCTACAAGAGTATCTCTATGATGTTGAGTTTATTCATGGTTGGAAAAATTTACAAGCTGACTGTTTATCGCGTATGTCACTTGATTGGGAAGTTGTTGACAAGGATGTTGTCAACAAGCTTGAGAAACAGGAAGCAGTTGCCTTTGTACATGATGTTTGCGAATGTAGTTTGGGGACCTTTTCTAAAATACAGTGGCAGGAGGCTATGAGCAGTGACTCTGTGTTGCAAGATGTCATAGCCCTGATTAAAAAAGGTGCTCCTCGTGAGAGTATGGTGTCTGCAGCTGTTAGGCCATATTGGAAACTTCTGGATGAGTTGTCTTTGACCAGCCACGATATTGTTATGAGGGGAGAGCGATTTGTGCCTCCGTCTGGTCTTAGGTTGCACATTTTTAAGCTTGCGCATGATGGTCACTTGGGGCAAGGCATGACCATCAGGAGGATTAAACAAGAATTCTGGTGGCCTGCCATGGATGATCAAATCAAGAATTGGGTTGTCAATTGTAATCTCTGTAAAGAGAGCGAGAAAAGACTTAAGGTTGGCTCTCAGAACCTCATGGGCCAGATTACCGATCCGGGCAAACCTTGGCACACAATCTGTCTGGATTTTATTTGCCCCTTGTCTGAGCTTCCCCTTGACATGTGGTTTGCTGCTGTTGTTGTGGATGTACATTCAAGGTGGTTACACCTTAAATTTTTAAGAGATGTTACCACAAGCTCTGCTGTAGGAGTGTTGGAGACTTTGTTTTTGCAGGAGGGGGTCCCACATATTTTATTAACGGACAATGGTACCCAGCTTACTTCAGGTGAGATGCGTTGTTTCCTTGAGAAGTGTGGTGTTAAGCATTCTTGCACTTCTCTCTACAATCCCATGGGCAATGGAATTGTGGAAAGGGCCAATAGATTAATCAAAGGCACTATTCCACTTGCTCTGGCGAATGGTCTTGATTCCAGGCGCCTTATTCAGGACATGCTCTGGGCCTATTGTACCACGATTCACAGTGCCACATCGAAGTCCCCGTTTTTGGTTATGAGAGGGCGCCTTCCAGGCTCTCGCCTGGTACCTGCTTGACTTAAAGACTGGGTAGTGTCAGGGTGTGAGCACACATTTTATGTTATTCCTTCAAAGATTTCTGTTGGCGATTGGGTCAAATTGAAATCTGGTAGGATAAAAGGTGGTCTCACCAAGTTCAAAGGCCCTTGCCGTGTCATCAGTGTGGGGAGGTACTTTGTTGTGATTGAAGGTGGTGAACGTTGGAACTTGCGCAGAGTTGCTTTGTACCAGAAAGGGGGCTCTTCTCCCAAGCATTCCACGGATGAGGGAGGTTGCTCAGGTGCAATGTTCATTCCTGACAAACCTTCTGAGAATGTTCCATGTTCTCCCACTTTGTCATTTTTTCCCCAAGGAGGGGGTGAGGGTCCTGCTGGGTCGTCTTCTCTAGGATCTTCTCTTTCTCCGGAACTTGAGTCCTCTGCCAGAGTTCGCAGACCACCAGTGTACCTTCAAGATTATGTAAGATCCTGACTTCTTTGCTTTCCTCGCTTCTCCATTTTCTCCTTGTTTCTGTTCAGTTTCTTGTTTCTTTGCTTTCCTAAAGGAGAGGATGTGTTGTGATGTAACTTACCTCTGTCTTTCTTTCTATCACTGGTTCTCTCCCTTGCATGCATCTTACTTGAGTTAGAGCTTTCATGCTCACCGGGTTCCTTAGAATGTAAGGCTGACGGCACTCCACGATTGCCAGTTGCAGCTGGGTCGTTGAGGTGGTCGGATGCCAGGTTGTGCTTTCCAGTAAAGAACCTCTTCTCTACGCTTGGCTCCTGGTCTTCTTTCCTGCGACGTTTCACAACAGTATACATCACCTCTTTGTTTGTTGAGGTATTCAAGGACCTTCCTTATCTTAACTGGATGATTGATCCTTTTCACATTCAAGGATACTATTTTAATGGATTGGTTTGTTCTAGTCTTTGTTATGTGTTGTGTGTGGTGGTGATGGTGATCTTTTTGGCATCACCATGAGTGTGGTAATCGACATAGTGTTTTTCTTCCTTCTAGATGTGACATTCAGAACTAATAGAGTAAGAGGAGTAAAGTGCAAGAGAGCATAGAAAAGATGTACTGTGATCCCATAGAACCCCAACCCCACCCCTTACAAAACCCTCTACCCACCCCCCTCCCCCAAACATAGCTTACGGACATAGCGATTAGATGAAGGACTGCTCCTTCGGGGTACAGACTGTTAAAACTGCTAGAACTGATAACATTGTGAAGGCATCACATTGACTGGTGTAGAACTAGCGTGTAACTAGTATATAACTGGAATTTATACAACTGATATGTATCTCCCAACAGGGAATGAGCTTATAGCTATCGGCTATGTTATCATTGCGAACAATTGGCGAGTAACTAGTATATAACTAACATGATTGCAACTGGCAAGTATCTTCTAACAGGAAATGAGCTTATAGCTATTAGTTATGTTACCATTTATAACGATCACTTATCATTTGTAACGAAAATTATAGACTTGACCTTGGCTTCTAGGCATCTGGATCATGGGAACCCTTGTCAGTTCATCAGGTCATTTTCCCTCAAGTTACTTTGGACACGGACGAATGTAGTCACTTGAAGACACAAGCACTCACTAGTAGGTACCTGTACTATTAAATAATCATGGTGATGTCGAGTTATACAACATTGATGCTCCTATTTGGAGTCCGGTGCAAGAAGAGACGGTTTGTTTGAAAGATGGCCTCTCGTAGATTTCCTGTTTAGGATCGTTGGTTGGTGTTGAGTCTTGTTGTACTGAAGGAAGACGTTTCCATCTGGGAGTCTTCTTTGTCCTCCAGAAATTTCTTGAGAGTGATAGGATCGTTGAAGACATGCGTGCTACCTTGTGCAGAGATTCGGTATTTTGCCGGGCCAGGGAATGCTCCTTCAATGTTCATGTTTTTTATCTTTGTGCGGAAGGCAAGAAAGCCCTTGCGAGTTTCCACCGTTGTCTTGGAGTAGTCTTGGGAGATGAAGATGTTATTGTCCTTCCATAGGATGTCATTGTGCTTCCTCATGTGAGCTAGTATTAGCTCGACGTGTTGGTACCTTAAGGGTTTGCACACGATGGGTCTTGGCATTTTTTGATGTTGGAGCATCCTTTCAGGGCCTCTGTGCGCTCTGTCGAATTCAAGTGGTTTCTCGAATTTTATGTTAGTTGCTTGTGAAAACCATTCCTCTAAAAAGAGGATACATGAGACAGACGAGGCTTCTTCTCCCTCTGGAATTCCGAAGATACGTAGGTTCCCCCGTCTGTTTCTGTCCTCCAACTCTGAGAACTCTTTGTAGAATGACCTGGAAGAAGTAGTGAGAGTTTGGATGGATTTTGTAACAATGTTTTCGTTGTCTTCCAGACTACAGATCCTGCTCTCAGCCTCTGCGATTCTACTATTGGCTTCTCTGATTTCTTGATGGATGGCTGAGATATCACTCTGCATGATGTCTGTATTGACCTTGGTTGACTTTGCTAAGTCGTGTACATCAGCCAATTTTTTAAGGATCATTTCCATTGTAGCATTGATGTCTTGTTTAGACTTTGTTGGAGAATCTGGGTTTGGGTGATCTGCTTTCACTCTCTTGAACGATTGCTTATTGTCCTTTTCCGCCATTTTGTTTTTTGGTATGGTTAGGTAGGATAGGTAAGATAGGTAGACGGTAGTAAGAG
Source organism: Calotriton arnoldi (assembly GCA_963921515.1). Taxonomy (NCBI): domain Eukaryota; kingdom Metazoa; phylum Chordata; class Amphibia; order Caudata; family Salamandridae; genus Calotriton; species Calotriton arnoldi. The sequence continues at coordinate 1,220,262 of CAWUFW010005941.1, forward strand.
GATGTACGTTGGTCGCTAGCGTGGACGAGGTACCGTGTGGTGTACTATAGAACACTATGCACACTGCGAGTAATTTGCTGCTTTGCTTGGAGCCGGTGCTTGTTGTTGTGATGATGTGCTGGGATGATGTGCTCAAGATATGTTGCAGTGATGTTGGTCGTAGGTTCAAAGCGCAGGGGTGCGAGATATAATGTGTATACTGTGCACAATATTTTGAACTGTTTGCAGGGTTGCTTGGTTCGTTTAGTGCTTACTGTTTACTGCCGGTACTGCCAGTAATGGGAAGATGCGTACAAGGCACTTATAGGGCCAAAAGTCTGTTGAAGGCGTTTAGCGTTTAGTGCTTAGTGTTTCGTGCCGGAGGTGGTGTCGGGATGATGCGCACAAGGCCTGTAGAGAGTCAAAGGCCTGTTGGAGGCGTAGTTAGATTTTGAGTGTCTCCGTGGCGCTTGTCTGTGACAACCACGCACCAGCTACTCGTTGCTTCACCTTTGATTGAAGTAGTAACACCTTTGATTGAAGTAGTAGCACTTACTTGTAGCACTTATTTGTGAGCCGCTATCTTAAGTGTCAGTGACCGGGATCACCAGCGCCGATTCGTGTTTGTCCAGATTCCCAGGTCTATCTTCTCTGTGCAGCTTTCCTACGAAGCCATTCATAAACGATCAACGATCATTCATAAACGAACAAAGTTCTAGTATCACTGGCATTCTTTGTATATTTGCACCCCACTGTAATCAATCCAAGTCAGCAACCATCTATGTTATGCTCTTGGTCGTTTTATGGGTCCGTTTTGATCGCGAGCACCACCGCATGGGGAGCCGCCATTTTAGAAGGTCAGGTCAGTCATGCAGTCACGATTGGAGGTCTACATTGGACAGTGATCGTTGAACAGGAGAAGCCAAGTGCATGCCACATACATATCTACCTTATTTTTTCAGTACTGACTTGCGAGGTCGCATTACGAGACCGTTGACACGCCTCATGCAGGGAAGATCTTCGTATTGAGCGCCGCCATTTTAGAAGGTCAGGCAAGTCAGGCAATAAGGATCGGAGCTCTACAGTGGGTAGTGATCATTGAGCATAACTGAGCAACACTGAGCAACACTGAGCAACACTTGAACAATACTGAGTAATACTAGGCAATACTGACTTGCGAGTTGGTGTTACGAGACTGTTAACAGACTTCGTGCAGGGAAAATCTTCGCGTTGGGTGCCGCCATTTTGGGTATCAGGTCAGGCAGAACAGCTTCATACTTTTCCACGGACTGCCTTGTCTTTTATGAGTCTTCTTGGATAGTTAAATATCACTAGCATGCATTGACATTCATTAGTGAGTTGTATTCAGCTGCATTTGACTATTTATAACACACTTCCACAGCGCGAGCCGCCATTTTATGCACCATCAGCAGGGTCAGGCAGGCAAGTCAGGCAGAGCGGATTGCTGGTTTATAATAACACAGAACTGCTCTCATTCATAGCAGAAAGTCGAGTCTCTAGCTATCCTTCTCCATGAGATCGCACTGCAGATTCGTTCTGCCGAAATGCTGATTCGCAGATCAATATTGCGGTACCCCAGAGATTCTGCTTTGTGGCTCATCGAGTGCGACTGAATCGGCCTCAATCTTCGATCTGGCAGATCCTGCGATCCAAACGCCGTTATGGCCGGATCACCCGGTGCCCACGATATTCACAGATCATGGGATGCTTTTTTTGATCCTCAAATATTGGTTTGTAGTCCTTTATAAAACGAAAGTCTGTAACACCGAAGCGGAGCTGTGGGCTTACGCCGCCATCTTCCTCGCTCTCCATGCCCCTTTTTAGGTTGAGCCTACAGCGCTTGCGCTGTCTGCAAGACCTGCTGTAATTGCTCTATACTGAGTGTAATCCCGCCTTCTGCTTCAATTGGTCCACTCCTACATCACTTGCATTTCCTGGCTTCCTATTGGTGGCAGTGCCGATACTTCACTTCCGGTTTTATAATTCAGGAGCACCGGCCAACTACAGTTTTCTTACGCTGTAGTTGTTTATGTGTTTGTTTGGGAACTACTTGTATTTTTTTGGCAGCCGCTCTTGACCTAATGGCAGAGCCGAGTCACAAGCGATCTCTTTACTGCACATATGGTCTGCCTTCCCAGTGCTCCGCTCGGGACTCGGCTTTACCATTATTTCAATTAAGGAGTTGGAATCCAGTCCGTGCTCCATTGTATATGGTGTCCGTTGGAAGCCTTTACTTTCAATAACCAGATCGGATTCCAGCTATTCACTGTTGTGACTTCATCTAATGGAAGTGCTTCCTTTCCCTTTGTTCTGTCCCCTCGCCCAGATCGCCAGGAACCTGAGCGCAATGGTGGAATGGTGGTTTAAAAACAATTTTCCTGCCTCACCCGCAACGCTGTGCCTATGCCAGCCTTCTTATTCCCTGTCAGCGGAGCACTCAGCATGCCAGTGCAGAGAGTGGAAATTAACTTTCAGTGACAAGCAGCTCTCTCCGAGAACGATGCCGACTACTCCATGCCCAGACTGCAAGGAAAAAAGTGTGGTTCATGTGCTAAAATGAAACCACATTTATGTCAGCAAACGTACCACTGGACCAGGGCATGTGAAGTCTTAATGAAAAAAATAACTTCTCTACAAAAACACGTGCCTTGCCAGGCCATGCTTGCAAATAGGGCAGAGTGGGTTCCTAAGCGTACTGTGTGAAAATGCAGACTCTTATGCGGGTAATTTGAAAACAGCATGTTGTTTATTCATGTAATGAAATGGAAAAAAACTTTAGCAGCTCCCTCATTAATTACACACCCTTTCATCAAAATAAACATATGTGTCGCTCCTGAAAACAGAGAGCAGCGTTAAAATCAGCTTCAATAAAAGCAAGGTTAGCAAGCATCGGTGTACTTTAATAAGCCCATATGCTAATATTACACTATCTGCAGCTCAGCATAGTAACTTAAATCAGAAAATTAAACAGTTGGTTGCCCAAAATATGAGCTCTCTAGATGCATCTGTGTTTTACAGAATGGGATTGGTTATGGCTGAAACACCACATACACATTTGCAAAATAAAGCATTATTATGCATAATAGTAGAAAAGCGTAGAAACATATACAGTGCGTCACTTACTATTAGGGATATGACTGCTTCTTAAAGGTCATCTACATTCTCAGTTTTGGCCAGCAACATAGAATTTTAGCATGGCCGCAACTTCACTTCATAAATAGGGGGCAGTGTCAATTTCGAAAAATGTAGATCCCATTTCGTTTTGTCATTTGACCCGTTGCGTGCAAACTAGGACATGATAACAGGGTAACACCTAGGGCTGGACTGGCTACCGGGCGTTTTGGTGTGCTGCCAAGCTGGGGGCTGATTTCGTTGATGGGGACCTGCGTGTGCTTAAAACCATTCATTTTGCTTTGTTTATTTAGAAGCACACGCAGGTCCCCATCAATGAAATCAGCCCCCACCGCAGTGAAATCAGCCCCCAGCTTGGCAGCACACCAAAACGCCCGGTTGCCAGTCCGGCCCTGGTAACACCCTAACTTGAGGAACCACTTTCGTAGAACCCCACTCCCCTCAACAAAAAAGCACGAGGGGCGTTTATATTGACATTCTATCGCAGACTATCTGTCCACTTCATTTAACGAGAATGTCGAATGAATGTATGAGAGTGACGTGGGGTCACTGACAAGCGGCTCTCTAAGAGAACGATGTCGACTCTTCACTCTCAGTGTATGACTGGGGAAGGCAGCTTAGGGCTGGTAGTGGAAAGGAGTATGCAGAAGGGGTGTGACAGTAGCCCGGGTATTCATTTTTTTTTTCTGTTTCCTTTGCTTTAGATTCATTTCATGCCGCAGTTCACTTCCGGGTTACTCCTGCTCTTAAAACCCTCTCTAAAGCCTCAAGTAATATGGGAGAGCTTAGTCCTACCAATGTCGAGAGTTTCATCTCTATAAAAATTGCCAGCATTACTGCTGCAGCGAGCGATCCTTAATACACCACAGTGCACATTTCAAGATAAATTCTCGTACACTTTATTACTTTTAAAAAGTACACGCTCGTTGATTTGTTTTATGCGTTATATAATAGTCACAAGTAAGACAAGTTCAGTTTCTGTGCATACTTCAAATAGACACATTTTCTGCCCTCGTGTTTATAACCTAAACATATTTGTCATCAGGATTTGTGGTTACACCTGCCAAATAGTTTGAAGGTCATCGGTGTGGTGTTCTGGGCCCAGGGCCCACATGATACATAAAAAAGGCACACAGAGGCATGCTTAGTGTACTGGTAACTGGCCCAGGGCACGTGCGCCCAGCCCCTTTTATTAGCAGGGTCACCTGACCGGTGATGCCTGTGATGGGTGGGTGTGCAGTGTGGGGTGTAACAGAGATGGAACACTAGAACGTGTCCAGCAGGACACTACATCCCTCCCAAACTTTAATGAAAAAGAAATAAACAAAAGTCCAACCTATGAAGAAACAAAACAACAATATGCAGCACCAATGAGTCTCTTCAGGCCGTCTGCGGGCCGGTGCTGGAGTTCTGGACCACACGGTCAGGAAGCTTTGGTCCGCCTCGGCGATGACATTCAGACCGACCTGGTCTCGCGGTGTTGGAGTCTATTTACAAAGTTCAAAATAGAGGTGCATCTGGAGCGGTGATGGAGTCCACTTTGGAGATCAGCTTGCAGGCGCTCAGGCTCCGGTGGACAGCCAGCCTGCAAACACGGAGGATGACCTTGTTGGCTGAGGGCTTTCCTTGGAGGCGATGATGCTTTCCAGTTCCCGATAGCTGAGCAACTTCAGACTTGCCTCTCCTGCCTGGACTCCCTCTCACAGGAGTTTCCTGGAGGGCCTTCCTGCCGGGCTGCCATGGGACCGTGTGGACTGTGCGGGCTTCATGTAGGCCGCGCGAAGGCGTCGCTGAGGAACTGCCAACAGGACCACAGCCAAGTCGCTCATGTAGCCGCAGAGGGTGGTGTCTTAGTCTGGGTGTTCTTGCCGTCAGGACTCAGGTTCTATGCCTTCCTCAGATGGTCTTTGGGTGACCAGTCTTCATCTGTGACCTCCATGCTTCCCGGTGCCTGTCGTGGAGCTGCTGCCGACGCATTTCTCCGATTCAGATTCCCCTCTCACAGGAACTCCGTTGAGGCCCTTGCCCCTGGATTGCCACGTGACCGCGTGGGCTGTGCAGGGCCTTTTGTAGGCCGCGCTGAGGGTTCGCTGCAGAACTCCCAACAGGGCCATGGCCAAGCCTCGTGTAACCCCAAGGGTGGATGGTCCAATGGTCAGGAACGCTCTTCTTCGGCAGGCTTCAGGTACACAGGGCACACAGAAGGTTCCTGGGTGGCTAGCCTCCCACGGTGCCAGGAGTACCTTGTTGAACTTTGGATGTCTGGAGTGTTGGGATCCACTCGGGTGGTGCGATGCTCCTTTGATGTTCTTGGTGATGATGCACATGGATGATGATCATGGTAATTTTCCTTCAGTTGGGCAAACAGGCGGCGATCTCTGGCTCGTGGAGTGAGGAGGACTGGAGGGACTTTGCAGCCCGTATCTTCGTCTTGCTGAGACTGTTCTCCACCTGTGGCTTCTGCGGTCAGGAGCAGGGATGCCGTCCGACTTGGACTGCCGACGCTCGGGACTGGACGGTCGCACTGGGAAGCGTTGGAGAGAGACGTGGTTCGTGCTAGCTGCGGCTTACATTTGGTTCTCCCATTGGGCTGTCTCCAGGGACGTCGGTCCAGCTTGGTGGCTGTCTGGTGTCTCTGGGTGCGCTTGTCTTGCAGTGGTACGAGTCCTCTGTCCTGTCGATCCTCTCCTTCTCCCTCTTGCGCACCTGTGGTGGTTGTCCTGTGGCGTCGTGCTACTCTCCTTTCTTCCTTCGCTAAGTGGCGTCCAGCCACGCTCTTCTCCTCCTTCGACCAGGTTCCTCACTCGGGTGCGGCGTCCTGCCACATGTCACATGTTTGCGCCACATGGACATTTTACTGGTCGTGTACAGTTCTTAGGACTGTATTTACTTGCTGCAGACCTGTCGCAGGTCGGTCCTGTCGGTAGGACTTGCTTCTTCCTCTTGAGGACCTTTCGTGGGCACCTTCCCCTCCTCAGGGATTTCTGCGGTGGTCCTCTGCCAGGATGGCAGGTTACCTCTTCTCTCGAGGGCGTTGTGGTTGCACCTCGAGCTTGCACCGTTGTGGCGCCTGCTCATGCCTCCATGCAGGCATGCTCAGTGGGGTCGGTCACTTCGTGTGACATACTCCCTGCTTGCGGTGCGAATGTGGCGTCCGGTCACGTGTTGTCTGTTGTCGTGAGCACATGTTGCAGTGGCAGCTTGCCATGTGAGTGTGCGTCTCTCCTTATGCCTGTCTAGGGCCTCTGGCGACTCCGTCTTGAGGTAGTGTGAGGGAGGACACTCTGTGCTGTCTTTGGCCCATGGCGGGGCTCTGCAGGTGCATTGGAGATGTAGAGGATCTCCCTGCTGCCTTCAGCATTGCTTCTACTCTGTAGAGAGGTCACTCTCTCCTGGACGCCTGCCCGTGTTGTGAGCATCTGGGTGCCTGCGTCGGCGCACCTCGGACCCCGCGCTCTTGGTCTTTCGCGGCGGCCTCTTCTGGCGCTTGGGGTGCTTGCTCCTCTTTGTGAACTCTGACATGTACCCCTCTGGGCTGTTGTGATGCAGAGTCTGGCTCAGTTAGGGCCACTTGTCTTGGTAGGCTCAGTGTCTCTATTGCTCCTTTGCCTGTTTGGCCCTAGACTCCACAGCTTTTCCTGAGTGTGTGCTGCTTCATACTGTGCCTCACTGGGGGTTTGTCTCACCCCGACATGCTGGCGGTATTCTTAAGTTTTTCTCGGGGTGCAGTGCTCTTTCACATGCTGCTGGCGGCAGTGTACATGGGCCTCGGTGCAGTTTAGCTTATTGGCCACCATGGTTCAGTCACTGTTGCAGGCAGATATGATAGAGCGAAATGTTCTTGTGATTTGTAGGGGTGCATCATAATCACTGATAGGCCGCACCCACATGTATTCAGACATATATTCGTATATATTCAGTTGTATACTCATGCATGTTTAGTAAAGAATGAATAGTTCGCTGAGACAAAGTGAATCAGCAGTATAATAGTGTTATGATAATTATGTAATGTAATGCTTATTGAATTGTGGGAACATAATGCATAGAGGAATTAGTTCGTGTGTAATGTAATTGCAGTAGTTTAAACGTGCACCATATTAAAGTTGCACATGTAATTCATTGTTTGCATATGATTTGTAATGAAAATGCTTATAGGGAAAAGTAAGATGTGTGTTTAAAAGTTATATGTAAAGGCCTGACTACATATATGCATAGGGAAGGCCTGGTTTATTCTTATGTTAGCTTATTTTGTAGGCAGAGAAAAGTTTCTCTTGGTAAGGCTCTCTGGGCACAAACGGTAGATTTAATTTGCACAGTAGAAGGTTTCTGTTGAACGTATCTTTTGTTGCAGGTGCAAGGACACATGTCTCGTTAGTAAAGACTAACTCTTTGTTTTCAAAAGTTAGAGAGATGGGAGGCATGGTACGGGAGTGCAATGGAATTTAGGGATGATACTTTCAGCGGAGAAGGTGTCTGGGACTCAAGGTCATCGCAACCGTCCAGGATGAAGTAACCGTTTCGATGGAAAAATACAAGAAAGAAGACCTGGCCAAGGAGGCGTGACAAAGGCGTGAACAATTGTATTAGGGTTTTGTATTAGGGATAGTGCCCTGAGGGAGGAGGCCAGAGAAGAGGTAGGGAGACCAGAGAGAAGGACAGAGCTGAGCTTAGGTATTATGTGATTGCACTTCTTAGGAAGTCTTCACAGCTGACACCTTTATTCACTCTTGCCTGGAAAAATCGTTATGCAGGGATGTCACTTAGCGTTAGTGTAGGGACAGCAATTGATTTTAAGCTTGTTTAGTCCAATGAAGAGCAACTTAGAAATTGGAGCAATCATAGTCTGGTTAATCCTTCTAGAACTTTCTATTCTCCTTATCTTGAGTCGGATGAGACTCCTGCGTAGGTTATTATTTGTATTAGTGCCCATCTATTTCTTTAACCTCGTGTTGAGGTGCTTGCATGTCCAGTTATTTTTGGCGATAATAAATTTTTAAATTTGAATTCGGAGTCAGTGGTCCTTTCAAACAAAATGAATGCTGTTATGTAACCAGATGAGATTCTCTCCTTTACACTATTCAACAGGTAAAAAGATCTTGGCGACCAGAAGGTTCTTATAGATAATTAGATAAGAATCGGCGTTATCAGTTGGTAGCAGAGTAGGATGGTTACCTTTGATGGTAAGGGAGATCTAGAGCAAGATAGGAGATTAAGTTGCCCCATAGAGCCCGAGTGACGCAGATCCAGAGGACCGCGGGAGAAGGATGTCGGAGGTCGTGGAAAACTGACGGAGAGTGACGGTGCGGCGGAAGTAGCAGTTCGTGGTAGAGTGAGTATGAAAAGAGTGATGTTTGGTAGATTGCGGTGTTTTATTGTTGTGTGATGTCTTGCGGAGTTGGAAAGAGAGTTGTGTGATTGAGAACCGGACCGTGAGCGCGCGGGACAGGGAGATTCATTGTGGTGTAGAATACACCCAGAGTTGAGAACGTTGACCAGAGGTTGTGGGGGTCACGAGACGTCATTGACAGACCCACTGAAGATAGGGAACACATGTGTGAGTGTGTGAATAACCAACGCAGGTCGTAGGTTATTGTGTGCAGAACATCGAGTGATTGAATCCTATCGAGTGTTAAAGGCGATTGTACGGTCGTTTCGCGGACAGACGATTGCCAGATTGAGGTCAACAAGCTCAAGAGGCTGATCGGTCATTGGTAAGACTGACGGTCAGAGAGGTAATTGTTCGGTAGGACGGACATTATTTCAGAGTATGATTGGAACAGGTGCGAGCGAGAACGAGTGAATTAGAAAGGAGGGGAACTGCGGCGAGCGGAGGAAAAGTGACGTCAGACAAGTGCCGCGCTGCGATAGGCCGGTTGGTGTGAGCCGCGCTGGTATTGGTGGAGTGAAATCAAGAAGCAAGAGCTGACATTTTGAGTGCAAAAATAAAGTTGATTCATCATGAAATGTTTTAAAGTTTTACGGGAACTTTGTAGAGGTGATAGACATGTGGTTGTTCGGGAAGGAGAGGAAGCTCCTCCCGAGGATACACCAGCACATTATATGGCAAAGAATGTAGGATTGCATACTATAATTTGGCTTGAGAATTGGCATAAAATGACAGAAGCAGAGGGAGAATTGTCGTTCCCACGCTATGGTACTTTCAGGTTAGAGGTGTTGTACCAGCTAAAAAGTATAATGGCTTCTTTACGACCACTACCTAGACCAACACAGTTTGAGGCACTACATGCGTGGATAAGAGCAGCGTATGATAGGAAGAAAGATAGAAGCCAAGAAAGGGTGAAGAAATCGGTCAGGGCATTTCAAGATGCAAGGTGGGATGCATTGGAGAAAAGGTGGAGAGTGGAAACGATAGAAGGAGATAAGTTGTACCCATTGTTAGTACAAAATGGGAAAATAATAAGAATCGATGAGGACGACAGTGATCTAGATGACAGCTTGTTGGATAGGATGTTGGCAGAGAGGCCACCACCATTTAATCCAGACTCAGAAGAGGGAAAGCCGACCCCAGCAGTAACAATTGATGGGAGCCAGAATCAGACTAGCATGAGAGTACTGGGAAGGATTTCCACAGGAACAGAGGGGGCAACAGCGTCTATGATAACACAGCCTCCTGTTGGGAACACAAGATTACCGGACTCCTTGACAGTACCGGTTACCATTGGCCCTATAGTACCGGTATATGACCCAGACCGAGTGAGGGAAGGGGGCTCCATACAGATGGGAAGGGAAGAAGTAACCAGCGAGAGTGGGAATGGGTTTGGAGTACGAGTGGTTCATTTCCCAAGACCAGTGGAGACAAGTACGCCGTTACCGGCTACTGCAGACTCTTCCTTTAGACAAGAAGAGGAGAGACCAGAAAGACCAAGGTCTTTGCGGGAATCCAAGTCAGCTTTGAGGATGTGGACACCAACAGTAACAAACCAAGAGGATAGGATGCAAGGAGATAGGGCACAGAACGTCTCGGAAGACAGACCAAGTTCCAGGAATATGATGGAAGGGAGTAGGTCACAAGGACAGAATAGTGACTGTGATGAGCGGGATGGCTCGGGTTGTCGAGATGTACTGAGGAGTGCGGTACAGGCAAGGTTACTAGACGTAGTGAGATTGAAAGCAGAGGTAGACGAGATGATTAATGGAGGTCTGCCTTTGGAAAGAATAGAAATTTATGGATCAGATGAGCTGCTGTTTGTAGCAAAAGATGTGACTCGAAAAGCTAGGATGGCACATGATAGATTGAAGGAATTGGCCAAAAGATATGAGGTAGACCTGAACAAAACTAAAGCGTTGCAGGGACCGCATAGATTACATTACAGTGACCAGGAGCTGGAGGAGAAAAGAATCACAGGATTAAGGACACACACAAGAGATCTGATTGTAGGAATGAGAATATGGATTTTGTTGGACAAATGGGAAGAAAGGTGGTCCAAGAAGAAACCAGCAAAGAAAGCTGAGGGGAAACGCTGCCTCCAGGAGGGGGCGACGGGTGTTGGAAATTTTCCTTTACGGGAGGTACAGAATGGAGGGTACGTGCATGTGCCGTGGAATAGAGGTGATTTGGCTGCATTTACAAATGATTTTCCTCGGCTGAGGGAAAAACCAGTAGAGTGGTACAAACAGGTTGAGCGGTTTGTGAAAATTTCAAAAGTATTGTGGATTGATTTGAACACTTTGTTTGACATAGTGGTACCGGGAGATTTGTGGACAGCCTGTAAAGTCGCTATTGAGTGGCCGACTTCGGAACCGGATAGAGAGGCGGTTACAAATGGTCCATCACCCTAGTCATGAAAAAGTATGAGCAGGTGATTACATGGTTGAAACTGAAGATTTCACCCCAGGATATAGATTGGGTTAAGATAGATCGGACTGTACAGGAACCCAAAGAAACGGTGCATGAATATTATGAAAGACTTCTGCAAGCTTTTAAACAGTATAGTGGGTTAGATATCTTGGACCCCAAGGATATGGGACAGTTTGTCTCAAAGTTTGTACTGGGTCTGAGAATGGAAATCAGCCTCATGATACAGCACCATTTGATCTGCTGGCAGAACAAGCAACTAGATGAAATATTGAGGTATGCGAGATACTGTAGTGATGAGGTGGAATCGAAACATCGAAAGCTAAAAGACTGTCAGGGGACACGGCGGCTCCACTCGCACAGGCACGCAATGACAGCGGGAGAACTACAATTCCTGGCAGCCTCGAGCGGACGTCCGACGTCAGACGCTCCACCTCACGTGATGCAGGAAGACTCGGGATAAGGCGAGGCTGCGGCTACAGACACTGCCGATTATTCGTTTTGTCCGAGGATGGATGATGGCCATATCTCCCGTGATCCTGGTCGGGTAAGGGTGCTTATTGCACCACTGGTTCCTGTGTAACCCGGGGAGTTTCTCTATCGCTGTATTTACACTTTGGGAGCATACCAGGCTTGGGTGCTCATTTCCCTTTTTCCCTACGTTGGTGAGCTCTCCGTTTGTGGTAAACATAAGAGCTCTTGCGAGGGAATATTATTTAGCGATCGTGTCTCATTTGTACTGGAGGCCATTTGGATGAGATTCAAGTGGGTGTACATTACTTGATTTCCCTATGTTGGCGAACTCTTCACTGTACCTTGCCCACAGAGTTCATGCGAGGGAAATAGTAGTGTCCATAGTATATTCGGTAACGGTGTTACCGTTCGTGTGTATCAATAACGGCAAGAGGTTCTTGCTGTTGATGAGAGTGAAGTGAACTCTCAGATTTGGTTTCTTTATATCCCGGAGGTTCCTGGAAGTAATCCTATTAAGGAAACAAATAACCACACAGACTATCGTTCCTAACTATGCCAATGAGAGTACTTGTTTTGATTGTTTATATCTGATGTGGTTTATCCTCTTTCTACGCTCTATTCTTTTCCTCCACAGGGGTGATATAGACAGAGGTTCTTCAGAGCAACTGCCTTAACCCCTAAATACCAGGTATAGATAGGGGGAGTCTAATACATGTACTAAACACCGGCACAGTAAAGTAATCACCTCATGAATCCTTTATGTTTTCTAGCAAATGGTATGAAGTAGAGGTTACAAGCTCATCACCCCTGTTAGCCGGCAATCTTTTCTTTCGTTACAGGTTAGTGGAAGTATGGGCATAATGGAGAATTAAAGTAGTATGGGAGGTGAAAAGGTCAGGATAGTAATATATTCTTTTGTGTTTTACAGGTCTCCCCCCCCGCTGTCCCCATCCTTCCCTTCCCCCGCTTAACCACCCTTTAGTCTGTGTGAATTCATATCCAGACTTGGGGCTGTTGAGAGGTGGACCCCTATGAGCATCGGTTCGATCCTGAGGATACGTTCAGGCACGGGACAGAATAATCGGCCCACGAATAGATTTATCCTCCCGGTCGAGCTGATCCTACGATGGCCACTTTAGACGACGTTATGGCAGCGCTAGCTACAATGCAGGTCGAGCTTACGGCTTCACGTAATGAAACAGCTGCTTTGCAGGCGAGGGTAGATAAGATGCAACGAAATCCTTTTGATTTTGGTAATCCATCACAGCCCACAGCTGGTTCTATGGTGGTGGAGATCCCTACACCCATACCTCTTGCACCACCAGAAAAATTTACAGGAGACATACATAAGGTTCAGGTCTTCATAACACAAATCCTGCTCCATTTCAACTGTAAGCCTAAATTGTTTTCTACAAACCAGGCAAGAGTAGCCTTTCTCATTTCATACCTGGCCGGAGACGCTGCTCAATGGGCAGTTCCATTTGTTAGAAGAGACGATCCTATGTTACATGACTGGGAAGCTTTCAGGGAGGAGTTCGAAAAGACCTTCGATCGCAGAGCAGACACCTTCTCGGCAGATCGGGAATTACTCGAATTGAAACAAGGGAATAAAGACTTGATAGGATATCTGAACGTCTTTAGAAGATTGGTAGCGGAAACACAGTGGCCCGAAAGTAAGCAATCCGCTATCTTTTATCAAGGTCTTCGGGAGGAATTAAAGGATGTGATCGCACAAGTGGATCCCCAACCTACTACGTGCTCCGCTTTGATCGAGTTGACAATGCGTCTGGACCATAGATTGAGGGAGAGAAGAGGGGAAGGGAGGAAAAAAGAGAGATATTCCCCCCGATTCGAAAGACCAAGACCCCTGTATCCGGGGGTAGCCTCCTCCGAACCGATGGAAATTGGAACCGTGCGGGCATCTCTGACTGTGGATGAGAGAGAATATAGAAGAAAAAACGGGTTATGTTTGTATTGTGGGAAGAAGGGACACTACCTACGAGAATGCCCGGTAAAACCCAAATTCAGCCGTTCACGCCTGGGAACATCCGTTGGGAACAGCACTAAGCCCTTGACGGGAAACTGAAGAGCTCGGGATGTGAAGAAGGGGTGTCTCTGAGCATGATGTGTATCCCTTCCCTAAAGAAAGAACCTTTTTCGGTTACAGAACATTTCTTCATACCCTTGGTAGTGTATATAAACCAAGAACCTTGTTCCACACAAGCCATGGTGGACTCCGGGGCCACGGGTTGTTTTATGGATATTGAAGAGGCCCGCAGATTAGGGGTACGGCTTGTTTCGAAGTCTATCCCTGAGGGTGTGTTTGCGGTGGATGGCAAACAACTGGACTCTGGTTCCATACGTCAGGCCACCGAGCCGTTTGTAGTGGAATGCGACCAAGGACATCAAGAACTTCTCTCTTTTAATATCATCCAAGCACCGTCATATGGAATCATACTAGGATTACCTTGGCTCTCCACACACAACCACACCATCGACTGGGAACAGAAGACTCTGATCATGGATTCAGACTATTGCAAAAACCATTGCTTGCAGGCTTTCGAGCTACCTACTCAGACCTTGGAAAACCAGCATCACATTGCCACTGCAGCAGAGAAGGAGACGGATCTACCCTCCTGCTACCAGCAGTTTGAAGACGTCTTTGATGATCAGATGGCTGAAGTACTTCCCCCCCACAGACCCTACGATTGCAGGATTGATCTAGTGCCAGGGTCGGTGGTTCCTTGTGGCCGGGTTTATGCCTTAACGGAACCTGAAAACAAACACTTACGCCAGTATTTGGATAAATACTTGGCTTTGGGATTCATACGTCCGTCCAGTTCACCAGCGGCCTCTCCGTTATTTTTATACCCAAGGCGAACGGAGAGCTACGAACGTGTATTGACTTTCGTGCCTTGAACACCATTACCATACGCAACCAATACCCGCTCCCATTAATATCGGTATTGTTGGAGCAGGTGAAAGGGGCGGTGATATTTACGAAACTGGACCTCCGTGGAGCCTATCATCTGGTGAGGATGCGTGAAGGAGATGAGTGGAAGACGGCCTTCAAGACTCGGTATGGGTTGTACGAGTACTTAGTTATGCCATTCGGTTTATGCAATGCGCCTGCGGCGTTCCAGTTTTTTCTCAACGACGTTCTACGAGCATATCTGGACCAGATAGTCGTGGTGTACATCGATGACATCCTGATTTATTCAACACAGGAAGAAGAACACATTAGACATGTGAGTTTGATTTTACAAGCCTTAAGAGAACACCATCTCTTTTGCAAGATCAACAAATGTGAATTTCACGTCACAACGGTTGAGTTCTTAGGAGTTATGCTCACCCCCACGGGTCAGGAGATGGCAGAACGGAAAGTGAGAGCAATCACCGAATGGCCTTGTCCTAAGAACGTGAAAGACATTCAGCGTTTTATGGGGTTTGCGAATTTCTATAGGCGCTTTATATCCCAATTCTCCAACAAAGCAGCACCCCTTACTCGCCTAACGAAGAAAGACACACCTTTCCTGTGGAATCAGGAAGCACAGATGGCATTCGACATTCTGAAGGAAGCATTCATAACTGCTCCCATCTTGATACATGCCAACCCAGCCTTGCCATTTATTCTGGAGGCTGACGCCTCAGATGTTGCGATCGGAGCCGTGCTGTCCCAAAGAGATGCCACCACAGGACAGATGCATCCGGTTGCATTCATGTCAAATAAATTAAACAGAGCAGAACAAAACTATACCATAACAGAAAAAGAATTGCTAGCAATCAAAGAAGCGTTTGGGGAATGGAGGCACTGGTTGTTAGGAGCACAACATACTGTCACGGTATATACGGATCACCGCAACCTCCAGTTCTTAAAGACAGCACGACAGCTCTTCCTCGATTACTACGATGGATGACATTTTTTGAAGAGTACAATTTCATTGTAACCTTCCGCCCTGGAAGCATGAACAAAAGGCGGATGCCTTATCCAGGCAAGAATCCACGGCGGTTCCATTAAGCAACCACGAGAGAGCTATCATGGATCCACAGAATGTTATTGGAGTAACACACAGTGAACACTTTCTCAGAGACGTCATGAAAGGACTCCAGACCTTTCGATGGAAGGACTGGCTGAAACATCATCCGGAATGGAAAAATAAACAAGGTGTATTCATGAAAGGAACTCAAGTACTCGTTCCTACTCTCAAGCTTAGACGAACTGTTTTTCAGTGGTGTCACATAAATCCCAGTGCAGGTCACCATGGCAACGAAAAGACATGTGAAAAGGTCTTACGGCAGTTCTGGTGGCCTTCTCTTCGACGAGATATTCCTGTATGGATAAAGAACTGCATCGTGTGTGCTCAAACCAAAACTCCCAAAGGCAAACCCCAAGGGCTATTACAACCGCTACCCACTCCAGACGTTCCATGGGAGAGGTTTTCGTTGGATTTCATCGTGGGCCTCCCTAAAGACAAGGAACATACGGTTATTCTGGTAATCATCGATTATTTAACGAAACTGGGCATTTTGTAGCCTGCAAACAAATCCCTACAGCAGGACAATTAGCCAGACTATTGATGATACATGTGGTGAGATTGCATGGCCTCCCTCGGGTGATTGTGTCGGACCGTGGCACCCAGTTCACCGCCAAATTCTGGAATGTATGGTGCTCGGCTTTGCAAATCTCCTCCGCCTTGTCCACCAGTTTCCACCCCCAAACAGACGGGCAGACGGAAAGACTGAATCAGACATTGAAACAGTACTTACGTAGCTATGTAGAGAGCAACACCGATGCCTGGGTGGAGTTGTTATGGTTGGCAGAAATAGCGTATAACAATGCTCAACACAGCTCCACCAAACACTCTCCCTTCTACAGTACTTATGGGTATCACCCCCGATATATCCCGTTCTTTACACCAGGTAGGAGTGAACGTATCCCAGAAGTACATGAAAGGATAGTTCAGATACAGAAGATATTACAACACACAAAAAAACACTTAGTACACGCTAAGGACCTATACAAGAAACAAGCTGACAAACACCGCTTACCAGGGCCCGCCTACAAAAAAGGGGATCTAGTGTGGCTATCGACATGCAACATTCGTTTTAAAAGGTATAGCGTGTTTAATCCAAGGTTCATAGGCCCCTACAGAGTAGTAAGGATTATTAACCCAGTGGCGGTGAGACTTGCATTACCATCCCATATGAGAATCCATCCAGTGTTCCATGTCTCTTTGTTAAAACCGGCGTATGGCCCGGCACGCCAGAAACCAGCTCCTGTGTGGATAGATCAGGACGAGGAGTATGAGGTAGCATGTGTTCTGGACTCCAAGATTAGTCGCAATACCCTCTGGTTTCTGATTGCCTGGAAAGGGTACGGTGCGGAGGAGAACTCTTGGGAGCCTGAGTCTTCGGTGCATGCTCCAAAGGTTAGTTGCTGCGTTTTACAAACGACACCCTGACAAGCCTTGTGCCTGCCTGTGCTCTCCGGGAGGGGGATGTACTGTCAGGGGACATGGCGGCTCCACTCGCACAGGCACGCAATGACAGCGGGAGAACTACAATTCCAGGCAGCCTCGAGCGGACGTCCAACGTCAGACGCTCCACCTCACGTGATGCAGGAAGACTCGGGATAAGGCGAGGCTGCGGCTACAGACACTGCCGATTATTCGTTTTGTCCGAGGATGGATGATGGCCATATCTCCCGTGATCCTGGTTGGGTAAGGGTGCTTATTGCACCACTGGTTCCTGTGTAACCCGGGGAGTTTCTCTATCGCTGTATTTACACTTTGGGAGCATACCAGGCTTGGGTGCTCATTTCCCTTTTTCCCTACGTTGGTGAGCTCTCCGTTTGTGGTAAACATAAGAGCTCTTGCGAGGGAATATTATTTAGCGATCGTGTCTCATTTGTACTGGAGGCCATTTGGATGAGATTCAAGTGGGTGTACATTACTTGATTTCCCTATGTTGGCGAACTCTTCACTGTACCTTGCCCACAGAGTTCATGCGAGGGAAATAGTAGTGTCCATAGTATATTCGGTAACGGTGTTACCGTTCGTGTGTATCAATAACGGCAAGAGGTTCTTGCTGTTGATGAGAGTGAAGTGAACTCTCAGATTTGGTTTCTTTATATCCCGGAGGTTCCTGGAAGTAATCCTATTAAGGAAACAAATAACCACACAGACTATCGTTCCTAACTATGCCGATGAGAGTAGTTGTTTTGATTGTTTATATCTGATGTGGTTTATCCTCTTTCTACGCTCTATTCTTTTCCTCCACAGGGGTGATATAGACAGAGGTTCTTCAGAGCAACTGCCTTAACCCCTAAATACCAGGTATAGATAGGGGGAGTCTAATACATGTACTAAACACCGGCACAGTAAAGTAATCACCTCATGAATCCTTTATGTTTTCTAGCAAATGGTATGAAGTAGAGGTTACAAGCTCATCACCCCTGTTAGCCGGCAATCTTTACTTTCGTTACAGGTTAGTGGAAGTATGGGCATAATGGAGAATTAAAGTAGTATGGGAGGTGAAAAGGTCAGGATAGTAATATATTCTTTTGTGTTTTACAGGTCTCCCTCCCCGCTGTCCCCATCCTTCCCTTCCCCCGCTTAACCACCCTTTAGTCTGTGTGAATTCATATCCAGACTTGGGGCTGTTGAGAGGTGGACCCCTATGAGCATCGGTTCGATCCTGAGGATACGTTCAGG